>OZ025289.1:444301208-444724208 GCA_964019185.1 Maratus speculifer | reverse complement strand
GATGTGAATTTTCATCAAAAATACTGTTATCAGAAAAGCGCAGAAATTTCATGATAAGTTGAAGGCGATTTCTGCTCATAAGTTTCCCAAAAATTGGAGTTTCGATCAATTTTTTTTTAGATCAGTAAAGAACAACGTGAGGTTTTACAACTATTCCTTGCAAAATAAATATACCTATAAAAGCATATATTTCTTCTAAATTTATTGGACGCCACAACTTCGTCCTTGATTTCTCTTTATAGGATACTGGTTGTTATACTGGTCTGCAAAACGGTTCATTTCTGTAACAATATGAAGCACCAGCTTCTATTCAAAAAATAATTCAAAAAATAAAAGTGGGTTCGTAACATCTGTTACTTTTTTAATTAATCCCTGGTTGTTCCGAAAATGGGAACTGTGAAGTGCCTTGGTAATTTTTTTATATCCAATCGTACCCAGTTTCTGGCATCTTTCATAGAACAGTCGTTATCTGAATCATTTTCATCTAACATAATATCATATTCTGACGTCTCCTATCCATAAAATGGCGAAAAGTTGTCATCCAGCTCATTATCATAAGAATCGGACATACTCCTACGAAACTCTAGAAAATTCGAGAAACTGCACGGCTAAAGCTATGAAACCGAGGTAGTAACATCAAAATAGAAATGCGACAGAAAGGCGAAAAGTGAACGGCAAACCAAACAATATTTCCTCTAAAATAATAGTGGTGTCCAAAAAGGGTTGAGCCTTGTCAAATATGGAAAAAAATTAGCTTGTATTTTCACGTCACTAGCTCAGTGCTGTAGCTTCTATGAAAAGAGTTCCTTCTACCCCTTCTCCTCTGAAATAAGTCAGTCTTTCAAAAACACCTTCAAAGTCTTTTTCTTTTTCTTTTTCTCTTTTTTTTAATTCCAAAGCCGTGGGTGTGGTTTTTTTGGTACAGCGCAGTATAAAGGACACTATTTTAGACTGACGTATATGGGTGATTATCAAAATAGGGGACAATTTATATCTTTCGGCATACAAAAAAAATTGAGAGGGTTTTCTGTCATGTTTTTATATTTAGATATGTTTGACTTAATGTTATTCATTATTTGCACTCAAGAATTACTCATTTTTTAGTTAAAAACACACTAAAATAACAGAATAAATGTTCAAAATGTCATTAGCATGGATGTCCACAGCAGCTGTGCCTTGTGTATACTAGCATTTTTCAAGAGTTAATATCATGTTTATAAAATAAAACAAATGTTATTCTTTCTTTAAATTAATCAAGGAGAGGATTTATCCAATAGATTTCTTTTTAAAAATAAAATTATAGTATATAAAAAAAGAATTAAAGTTTGTCCTCCATATTCTATTTTCAAAACAAGATTATACTATAACAGCTGGTTATTAATCAAAATTTCATTTTCACATATGACAATAGTTTCTCCATGGCAACAAGTAGCCATTTTATCCCAGCCTGAAAATAGTAGCATGTATTGTATTTTAAGAATATAAGTTGAATATTAGGGGCGTACATCAATTGTATGTCATTAGAATGGATAATATTTTTCATGTTTATTTTATAGTTAAAATTTTTATTTTACTTATTTGCATAGAACTTTTGTGTTTTAAAAAGCCCCAGAAAGGACTATTGCATTGTGATTATATTATGGTTCATAATCTTATTTAAATTAAAATTTGTCATTAGCATGGACAAATATCAGTGTCATTAGCATGGTCTTTCTGTCCATGCTAAAGACTCTTATGTGCATAAATGTAACCAGTGCTTGTATTGTATCCTTTATAAAGTTTAATTTTACATATAAATTTAGGTATTACATTTATTATCCCTAAAATATGCATTAAATCTGTCAGAAAATCACTAAGACAGCTTCTTACATTGTTAGTGTCAGAATGTTGCTCATGTAAACAAAGTTTGCTCTTAGGTAATGTTTTTATTCTCCTTATATGTATATGTGTAAAAATGGAAACCATTTGCTGAAAAGGAAGTCTAATAAATATAGAAAAAATTATTTAAACAGGAAGAAAATAAAAATTTCTTAATATATTTATTCCATGCAATTTGTTTTGTCATTAGCATGGCTCAAAAAATACTAATTATTTTTTTTAATTAATTTTTAAATATTTAGCTCTGCTGACTACATGTAAAGTATACCTAATACGATTTTAACAACACCTATTTTTTTCAGAAATTTTGCTAACAGTATTTTTTTTAAGATTTCACTTTTGAAATTGTCCCCTATTTTGAGAATCACCCATATATACGTCAGTGCCACTTAACGCATCGTCTATGCGCGACGGATATTACGTCTGTGGAACTTAAGGGGTTAATAAACTATTACAAAAATTTTACAAATTATCAGTGGAGTTATATGTTATGTAGTGCTTTAATATGCATTGATATTTTACTTTACTTTAATGCACGTGATGTTAAAAATGGATAAGAGAAAGAAAATTCAAACCGTGAACTAATGAATACAATTACAAGTGAAGTCATATTTCTTTGCAGAATTGGGAAATTCTGAAACATGTGTTTCATACGAAATGTCGCAGAAATCTTTTTTGGAAAATGTTACATTGGTATTTATTATTTTAAGTGTTATTAGGAAGACTCATATTTATTTGTACACAAATTATATTTATTGATGATTTCGTTAGAAGATAATGTATCTCTTAAGCAATGGAGTTAATTTTTTTTATCATAAAGCTGTTTTTTATATATGTAATTCAATTAAAAATTTTAAATAAATTCAAGAAAATTTTAATTTTTTTCAATTCAGATAATTAATTATTAACTTTTGATGAAATGTGATAAACAATAATCTCAGATTTTTAAATGAAAAATGTATGCTTCCACATACTGCGAAATATTTTATTTGAAAAATATCAGATATTTTGTGGAAAAGATAAATTTGCTTAGATTCTCGTTCAAACTTTGTTATAAGAGAAAGAAAAAAAAATTGAACTAACTTTTGGACTACCACATTGTTCTAAAAATGAATATATTTCAACTATTAGAAATAGTAATTTTTAAAATAATATTTCTTTAATGATATGAATATTGAGACAAAAACAGAATTTTTATTTATATATTTGCTAAAACAGTGTACAATGGTGTAAAATATAATAGTTTAAAATCTACATGCCATTTTGTACGACGTTTAAACATTAGAAACAATGATAAAATTATCCGGACGGTTTCAACCAAACAACTACGCCCTTTTCAAGGGAAAATAAAAAATTGAACTGACATAGGCACGTTATCTAGCTCGAAGCGAGATGAAGTTAAAACACGAGGAACAAAAAAGAAAAAGAAAACATGGGGAGGGAGAGCTCAACAAGAATCTCCACACGCGGAAAAACATGGTGAGGAAATAAAAATAGTAAGAGGACAACAAAATATGAAAAAAATATTAAGACTGAAAGAAAAGGGGTGGGTTATATAAGATTAAGTAAATTAAACCAAATACTAGGGACAGTAAAAGACATATTATCATTACATACTTTATGCTGACGCGCAAAAATCTCAATATATTCTCTAATTAACGAAAGGTAGGGGTTATGTTGATGGGGAATAATAATAGCTCTATTAAAGTCAATGCTATTGATTTTATTATTGGCATATAGCTTATAGAGAGCAATAGTCCAGTTATTGAATCCAATATCTCTTTTATGCTCCTTTAATCTCTTTAAAATTTTTCTCTTAGTCATACCTATAGAATACGATTTTTGGTTACTGTTTAAAAGAAAAATATTTCATAAGCACAGACAAACTGGATGCCGTTTCAAATGCAAAATAATTCGTTTACTCGTTTCGCAAAGTTTTGTTATATTCCAGTTTAACTCCCTTCAGAAATAACAGATTTTATTCTTCCGTTAAACTCTATTTTCTTATTCATATTTTACTTAATCTCAAAAATTGTACACTTAAGTTAATACAGAAATAGAAATTTTCTCTTCTCACCTGTTTAATCCTTCTGAGTTTAGAGCATTTTGAAGTTATTTTTGTTTTATTATTTTATTAATGAAATTTTGGTGTTAATATTAATTTACCCTTCTGTAGTTTTAATTCGAATTATATTAAAGTCTTAAAAACATATCTAGCTCAGGCATCAACTGCAATATTATCTTTGTCAGTATTTGGTTTCATGAACAAACCTTGAACAAACACGTTTTACGATAGTTTTATTTTTTCCTATATCTTTTAAAATACATATCTTCTTTCTTTTATTTTTTTGCAGTTTAATTAATTTTATTATATATAATTTGTGGCTTTTTTACTTGCCACATACATAAAAAAATAATAAACAAATGTAATTAATATAGATGAATTCTTTTAAATAGCTCCTTCGAGTAATAGAAATTTTATAAATTGATATTTTCTAGTTGAAAATGTTTTTAAAGTTTAGATCAATATCATTTGCTTTAAATATTAAAACTAATTAAATGACTCCCCTTTTACTAATTTGTAATTTTACAAAACACACTTTTTAAAAATAAAAATAGCAAAGTAATATTATCACAAATAGTTTTCATTCACCAGTGGAAAGAGCTTTTGCGTTATCGAAACAAGAGTTTTGCAAATGAATTAAAAGCTCTTATCATTTTAATTGTAAAAAAGAGCAGATAATTATTTCTTCCACATTCGAAATATGAGATAAAAATCAACACAATTTTATACGGATAACAAGTATTATCTCATATTGCATTTTAAACATATGTATATATTTAAATATGAATGACATGTATCTGAGGTAAAATATAATTATACTTTAATTAACTACTTTAAAAATTGATTTCGATACACTTTTATCAATGTTTTTTAATCCTTTCCATTTTTTACATGTATTTTCATGAACCGCTTGGATGGAATATGAATATCGTTTATTCATTAATATTTTTTTAACTACTTTGTACTTACAATGCTTTATTGCCATAATACATTTTTTTTCTTTTTAAAATTTAAATCCAATTTATTTATTATGTTAGGTAGCTTTCATTACAAAAAGTAAAAAGCTACCTATTGCAGCCCTCCGGAGGAAAACACTTTCGGAAAATTTTGGTATATTTACACCGATCATGACCCCCAGATCCCAAACCACCCTCTGTTCAAATATTGACATATATATATAATTTAATTTAATTTAATTTAAATTGTTCATTTAAATTGTATTGTAATCTTTCTATTGAATGCGAATCCTGTATTTAACTTCTTGAAGAAAAAATGTTTTAAGAAACTTATTATTGATATTATTTCCTTAAAATACTTAAAAAACTTAGTAAAATTTAGTATTAATTTTAACAAAAGAATAGTTCGAATTTATAAATCATTAAAGTCATTCTTAATTTTCAATTGAAAATGACTGTTAATTTATTAAGCATAGAAAAATATTCAAGTTAATTCATTAATGGAGACAAGAATGTTAATTAACATCTATTTTAATTGAAACACGTTCATACTGACACTTAGATTATAAGTTATTCATCGTTTCTTTAATACTTTTTCTATGAAAACTAGTTTAGTAATAGCTATTCGAGAAATAAGGTTATTACTCTGCATAGTTTTTACTATTCTTTGATGAAGTTCTGTTTTATATTACTAGAAAGAAGCTTTGACATTTGAGGAATCAATTATTTTAAACTATTTCTAAAAATGTAATTGCATGGAATACATTTTCGAGAATTTTTTTAGAGAAACAATTAAGTTTGACATCAAATTTATAATTCTTAAAGCTTTACATGCATCATTAAAACGTTACTGTCTTAAGGCCCCACACTAGGCATAAAAAATTACCCGGATGATAATGTAAAGTCTAGGAGATTGTTCTTTTCAAATATCTCGCTCAAATTTTAACATTTTTACATGATCTTTTTTGCATAGGATAGCTTAATGACGATCTACAACCGGCCTAGTTTTTACTTTTTCGATTTTGCTTATATTTGTTTTATGTTACAATAGTTTCAATTTCAGAACCGATTTCAAAAGGTAAAGTATTTTTTTTTTTTTTAACATCTTAAACCAAAACTGAAAAAGTAAAAACTAGGTCGTTGTGGATCGTCCTCAGCCAACTTGTGCAAAAAAAATCATGTAAAAATAACAAAATTTGAGCGAGATATTTGAAAAGAACGTTCCTATAGACTTTACATTATCATCCGGGTTTTTTTCCGTGCCTAGTGTTGCGCCTTAAGTTACATTAATAGATTTAAGCATTATTTAATATTTTGACGAAGCGTGGAATAAATATCAGTCAAAACGCATCCCTTTATAAAGACGATAATTGCGATAAAGTCTACCTAACATTTGTTTTTTCCATGGTTATTGTTCTCTCACTATTCATAATTGCATGGTTAATAATAACTGTGGGAGAAAAATAAGCATGGTAAATTTTAAGATAATTTAGAATCTTCGAGATAAAGTTGTCGTCATTACTTAAAACATCCATCCTCATAATGTTAAACCTTTGTGAATTTATTTTATTTAAAAATATAGCTATTAATGACTTCCATGGACTATATTGCACACTGCTTATTAATATACTTTATAAAGAATGGAAATAAAACAATAACAAATGATAATTTTCATCGGTGGTAATAAATACAATATACACAATGTTTCATAAGATATATTACTTTTTTTCCCATTTTTCGTTAGGTCAATTTGCATCGTTATAATTATTTTTCACACAAAAATACATGATTTTATTAAAAAAAACAAGAATGTTAATTTTAGTGTATTGTAATCTTTAATTTAATTTAATTTTTTATTTATAAATTTAGTTTATTTCAATATATTAACCTTTATTTTATTTAATATAATTTAAATTTTTTAAGAAATTTTATGATAATTTTTCTATTAAATATGAACCCTCTATTAAAATTTTCGAAGAAAACATGTTTTAAGAATCTTACTATTGACATTATTTCCTTCACATACATAAAAAACTTAGTAAGACTTAATATTAATTTTAAGAAATTAATAGTTGTAATTCCTCACTCCATACTTAGTGCTAATTTTTAATTGAAAATGTCTCTTCTTTTATTAATCATACAAACATGATTAAGTACGATCATTATGGAGACAAGAATGTTAATTAACGTCTATTTTAATGAAAACACGTTGCTACTGACACTTAGATTATAACTTATTCATTATTTCTTTAATACTGTTTATATCACAGCTAGCTTAGAAATAGAAAGTGGCGAAATAAGAAATTCCTCTCCATAGTTTTTATTAGTCTTTGATGAATTTCTCCTTTGTATTAGTTGACGGAAGATTTGACATTTAATGAATCAGATTAAATAACACTATTTGCAAAAATATAATTGCTCCAGACACATATTTAAGAGTTGAGGTTAGAGAAACATTTAAATTTGACATCACACTCATAATTCTCTAAGTTATAAAGCTTTAAATGCATCATTAAAACAGTACTATCTTAAGTTACACTAACATATTTAAGTATTGTTTAACGTTTTGATGAAGAATAGAGGCAATTTCAGTCTAAATGCATCCCTTTATAAAAGACGATAATTACGATAAAGTTTGCCTAACATTTCTTTTTCTCTATGGTTATTGTTCTGTCACTAATCAGGATGGCATGATTAATAATTACTTAGGGAGAAAAGTAAGCTTGGTAAATTTTAAGATGATTTAGAATCTTCGAGATAAAGTTCTCGTCATTATTTAAAACTTTCATCCAATGAAAATGTTAAACCTTTGTGAATTGGCTTTATTTAAAAATATAGTTATTAATGACTTCCGTGGACTATATTGCATAGTGCTTAGTAATATATTTTATAAAGAAAATAAATATAAAAATTCAAAATGATAATTTTCATCGGTGGTAATACATATAGTATACTCAATATTTTATAAGGTATAATACTTTTTATTTTGTATTTTTCGTTGGGTGAATTTGCAGCGTTAAGATGATTTTTCGTAAAAATCATATAATTCTATTGAAGAAAAGAAGAATGCCAATTTTAGTTAATTTTAATCTTTAATTTAATTTAATTTCATATTTATAAATATAGTTTATTTACTTCTCATACGTAAAAAACTTTGTAAGACATAATATTAATTTTAACAACAGAATAGTTCCAATTCATCAATCCATACTTAGTCCTAATTTTCAATTGAAAATATGTGTTGTTTTATGAATTGAACAAATATATTTAAGTAAGATCATTATAGAGACAAGAATGTTAATTAACGTCTATTTTAACTAAAACACGTTGCTACTGACACTTAGATAATAACTTATTCATCGTTTCTTTAATTCTGTTTCTATGACAGCTAGCTTAGAAATTGTAAATCGAGAAATAAGGATTTTACTCAACATAGTTTTTATTATCCTTTCATGAAGTTTTCCTGTATATTACTAGACAGATTTGACCCCCCCCCCCCAATTTTATGAATAAATTAAGATAAACTATTTCCAAAAATATAATTGGTCTGAACACATTTATAAGACACACATTTATACATTTACATTTATAGAACACATTTATAGGTATAATTTATATAAAATTTTTAACATGTAATCTATGTCGAAACAATTATTCACAGGTGAACACAGAGTGGGTTTAAATTTGTGTTTTTAGCTTTTTTTTATTATTTTTTCCCTAAATTTTAGTTTTTAAACACTAGTATTTTTCAAAAGCAAATTATGTGCAGCTCAATGATAGCTTATAAGAAATTTACAAATTTTTACAAAGTTTCTTCCAACTTTTTTTACGTATTTAGTTCGAGTAATGATGCATACTATATTTTAAGAAGAAAACTATCTTATATAATTGCAATTTAAGTATCTTTTAATTATGCTAATTATAATTATTTTTATAAGAACCAAAGTTCATGTTAATTATTTATGCATCAAAAAGTAAATGAAGAAGTATACTGATAAAAAATAGCTTTATTACATGAGTAAAAACTTTTCTGCATTTAATGCAAAATGTATACATTTTTTAATAAGCATTAAGGATAACATACATATGTATATTAATTAATAATACATAAATATGCGTTTCGGTATTATATATTTTAAAATGTTTAAATGCACATTTTCAGTAATGCTAGAAGTTCGAAAAATACACGAAATCTGGATATATAAAAGTTGCTCTTTGTGTGTATAATCATTGTACAAATCTTTAACTTTTCACTAATTTGTTCTTTGAAACTTGCTGTATATACATTTTATATGGTTTCTGTATACTTTAATAATAATTTGGCCAGTATTTATCCATTGTTTCTACCCCCTTCCACAATTCAACACTATAAAAATATCTTTTTTTTCCTTGTTACGCATCTAAAAAAACTGCTCAATTATTAAAAGCACGCTAACACGGGTATCTTTCTTGATAAGTCGTTAAAAATTCGGTCTGTCTCAATATCTCACAATAATAATAATAATAATAATAATAATAATAATAATAATATATTCTACAACGAAAAGATTAGAACTTATATTTTAAATAGTTATTTTGTTTATATGACGTCACTTTAATAATAAAACTTTTAAAATATATTAAAAATTCACATGTTTCAACTCCTTTACATTGAGTCATTTTCAGAATGTAAATAGAAAATTACATACATAATGAATATAAAAATTGAATAAATAATTTTTGAATTCAATTAAATATAACGACCTGTATATTTTTGACATCGTTTATGTTCCTACTATGTGGAATTAAGTAATAGGTTTTATCCTGCAAAACTCCTATGAAACGATTTTGGTCAAATTTAATATTAAATATCCCTTAAAATTATTCTTCGATTTAAAAACTAAACTGATTCAACATGTTCATCAAATATTTCTGTATAATAGCACCAATTTTCACATTATGTTTGCAGTGTGTTTTATGTTAACAAAAAACCCCCCACAGGTTAAAAAAAAATCATTGTCAGCAGCAGTATTAACGTTATTTATTTATTTATTGTAACGTTCAAGATTTAATTTGCAAACTGCATTAAATTTCCATTAATAAAAAAAATCCCAGAGGTTTATTATACTCAACAGATTTTTTATAAATGAAAAATCTAAATTAAGTTAATCTATCTTAATATTGATTTATCTGTATTTTTAAGGAAGTATGAAATTTAATCACATAAGGCATGAACATTCATAATTCATTTTCTACAATAGTGATATCACTAATAAAATATGACCATGGTATGGATTTACATAACTTCTGAATTACCGGATTGCAAGTGAAAATTAGTCTCCATGGCAACATTTGAGCAGAAAAATTATTACTTGGCCAATATAACGTAACCAAAACGTTCGGAATAAAATCTTTTCACTTGTTCTGTTTGGTAAGGAGTTGATTCTGGTGTAAAAATTTTGTATTTTTATCCAATTCGTTGATGATGAACATTGTTCATTGAACATTTAAAACTTCTAAGGCTATGTCGAGTCTACAGACACTGAATTATATATTTCATTTGAGAGAAAAAATGTTAAAATCGACTCATTCTTTGTAAAGAAAATTTCCATTCTTCTTAAAAATCAATCACTATATATAAAGAAAATTCTACAAATAACTAAATTGTGGGAAATGTTATCTTGACAGAGATGCAGATATAAGCATTATAACGTACTTTAAACTGAACTGTTATGTCTATGTGAGAGATTAATTTAAATCAAGTTTTTAAACGATAAATAATTTTTTGTCTCTTTTTCATTTCTATAACATGGAATTTAGATGTTCTATATAAACTTTTTAGAACTTTCTAGTTTCTTCATTCGATTTTTTTTTTGGGGGGGGGAGGAGTGTAATATGCACCGTGCCAAATTATTAATTAAAAAAAGTGTCAACACAATAATCTCAATTGTAAAAAGTTTTTGACTCTTCTTTCTATCATGAGTAATAGTACCGACATAATGTGCACACCCTAAAAAAATTGTAAAATTATTAATTAATTTCTAGAAAAATTGTATTCCAAAACTTTTTATGTTAAATAAAAAGTTAACATCAAAAATTCACGTAACAGATACAAATTTGCATTATGAATAAAAGAAAAGGTTAAGTTACTAAGGAAATTTTAGAAAATATCAGATTCCTTGAAATTTTTGTGTTACAGCAACTGGGGTTGAAGATAAATTTTGGAAATTTACAGATTTCTGTGGCTTTGCTTGCGAGTTTTGTACATTTACATTCGTACATTTGAACATAGTTGACACTATGTACAATAGTTTTTTTCAAATACTATTTAAATTAGTTTGGTACTTCGGCGATTACTTTCTAAGTACAAACGAAACTGTTATTATTATATAAAATCATACTTGAATACTATTTAAAATCAAGTTATATTCAAAATCTCTTGTTATAAAATTGCACTTTAATAAAAAATGTTGTCTTGTTGATATTTCTCATTTTTATTAAAAATAAATGGGGTATAAAAAATAATTTTGCGGCACATGTACATAAAAAAAGAAAGGAATAACTAAATTTTAATTGTCAAATCTCATTTCTTTATTTAAATTGATCTTTTAAAACTTAAAAGTTAAGTTAATAAAAACTAAGTTAGTTTCACTATTACAAATACTTATTAAAACAGAAAAAAAAAATCTTGAAAGCGGCCTTTAACCTTTATGCTTATTAACATGAAAGAGATTAGAATATTAATATTGTTTTTTTTTATACTTTAACATTTTGATGTAAATATGTACCTTTGAAACCATAAATCTTAGAAAAAAGCTTAAGAATATTGCAGTAAGTAATTAATTGCATTTTTTATACGTTTTTCACAACAAGAAAGAATTCTTTTATGTACTGTTTTTTCCCAAATAATTAAAAACATTATTTATAATTTTTGAAAAATTGTATTTCTTCAGATGCTGTTACTTACTGAAATAAATTTTCAGTTTTAAATATCAAAATTAATAAATAATAAAATCAGAAGTTAAAACAAGCTGAACGAAATTCACATAAAATATATTTTTTGTGATATTTTCTGCATATAATATTCAATATTAAAAGATTGCAAACATCATTATATATATACACTATATTGCCATTGATTATGAGACACTTGCGATTTTAGACATTTTACTAAATATCTAGAAACATACATGAGGAATCATCTCGAAACTCTTAGAGTATAAATATAATAGTATAAGTCATACATCTCCGTGGAGATTTTTTACCGAAACTCCAAAGGGGACCGTCAACAAATTTAAAAAGAGTGAATATCTTTTGAATAACCCTGTCAAAACTAATGTAGCAAAAGAGCTCAAATTCTAGATTGTGATTGAATGCCTTATTGTAATAAGCCTTGTTCATTTTTATGCAAATAGCATGCATACTCGCAGAGTAATTAAGGTTTTTATAAAAATGATCCCAAATTTTTCCAAGTTTTTTCCTTATAATTTTCAGAGTTCTTAATATAAAATATTATTTTTTTTTCAGAAAATATGACAAACAACATTGCACACAGTACCCTGTAATCAGAATTAAAAAATAATGAAAATTGTATAAAAAATGAGTTGGTTTACTAAATAATTTTTTACTGCGCATGCATCAACGATATCAAAATTTCATTTGCATAATATGTTAGCTAAATTTATAGAGCAACTTTTGTAAAAGTCTCAAAATTATGGCTTGAAAATTCTGAAAGTAATCGTCTATAGAAAAAGGACAAAATCCGTTCTTTCCAAAATGAAGCAAAAAAATGAGGGATTTTATCCAAAAGTAGTCGTAACATCCCGTATTGTGTATTCTATATTGACACTAATCAATGAATATATGGATACAACCCCTCTTGTTTTTGCTTCATTTTGAGAATAACGGATTTTCAACTTATTCAATTGACGATTATTTTCAGAATTTTCAAGTTATGATTTTGTGACTTTCACAAAAGTTGTTCTTTACATTTAGCTAACATAATATGCAAATGAAATTTTGATATTGTTGACGAATGCGCAGTAAAAAATTATTTAGTAAACCAACTCATTTTGTATACAATTTTCATTATTTTTTAATTCTGATTACAGGGTACTGTGTGCAATGTTGTTTGTCATATTTTCTGAAAAAAATATTATTTTATATTAAGAACTCTGAAAATTATAAGGAAAAAACTTGGAAAAATTTGGGACTATTTTTATAAAAACCTTAATTACTCTGCGCGTATGCATGCTATTTGCATAAAAATGAACACAGTATATTACAATAAGGCATTCAATCATAATCTAGAGTTTGAGCGCTTTTGCTACATTAGGTTTGACAGGGTTATTCAAAAGATATTCATTCTTTTTTAATTTGTTGACGGTCCCCTATAGAGTTTCGGTAAAAAATCTTCACGGAGATGTATGACGTATACTATTATATTTATATACTAAGAGTTTCGAGATGATTCCTCATGTATTTTTCTAGATATTTAGTAAAATGTCTAAAATCGCAAGTGTCCAATAATCAATGGCAATATAGTGTATATATATATATAAATGTATTATTGATAGAACAAATATCTAATTTTTCTTTTTTTAAATAGCATTTACGTTCTTTAAAAGAATGTAACATTTTTATAAGTTTAAAATTAAATTTATATTAGTTTAAAATATGTATAATGATATTCAGTGCAACAATACAGTGTAAACGTATGCTGCTGCATTTAAATTTAATATATTCCAATTATTCCATCAAAATATACGCCCGTTCTTTGTGGTGTAAAATCCTTGCTATAGTTAATGTACTAATTGTTGATCAGAGGCTTTATTGTAAAAAATATAAATGGTATTTTTTAAACATTTCAAAATATTTTTGATGTATGGCATATTTTATAATGATTTATCTTTAATATAAAGTCATTGGTTTTTTTTTCATAGTTTAAGTTATGTTTTCAAATCAGATATTAATGATTCTACCTATTCAATGTCAATATAATCTTCAAATATCTCAAAAAATACACATTATGTTTAAACTAAAATATTTTTTTGGAATATAATTTGTTTATATATATAATAAGCAAATCATTTTAATTCCGTTTTATAGCCAAGAAGAAAACCATTAATTATGTAATGTGTTTTCATACAAAGTTTATCTGAAATTCATCATTATTACGCTTATAATAATTTCAGAAAAAGTTAAATTTAATATTCGTTAAGAAATTTACCAAATATTTTTCTATTTTTAAATTGAAAATTTCATATTTTTTACCCATTAACTATCATAAAATAATCATAATCTTTAATATTAAATCCTAATCATAAATAATCATAAACTTTTGTCGATCTTCACAAATGGAAATGGATAAATGGAATTTTATATACAGCATATTTTTTTTTCTTTTTATAAGTCTAATTCATGTCATGGATATTATTTTAAGAAACTGGTTACTTTATTGATAAAAATATAAAGAATGTGTTTACAAAAATTTAAACTTAAATTTTAATTTAGGTTCATGTTAAAATCAATTCATTGCATATTAAATAATTATGTATTTTAAAAAAGAATTTGCCTATTTATATATAAGGTTATTGACTTAGCAGATGCAAATATCCATCAAAAAATTAACACAACTTTCATTTCAATGCATTTCAGCGTTGCTACATTTGCACCTCTAACTGTAAATATTTACATTTTAATTTATGATTAACAATTGATATAATTCATAAAATTCAGTACTTTCTTCGATTTTGAAGTTTATAATGTATGTCTATTATAGTAATGTATAAATGTTCAATACTTAAGTAAAAAGTCAATCTTTTTGGGATACACATAGTGTATATATATATATACATACATACACACACATATATATATGTATATATATATATATATATAAGGTATTTGTACCCTACATGGACATTGCTCTCAATATGGACACCCCTAATATTTTTAAAGGTAAAAATTTTGATCGAGAGATGGCTAAACATTTTCGCGAAGAAAAGCAGTTGAAAAGATAATTAAGTCTGGAAAGTGTAAAAAAGCGCGCTGTTCGCCATTTAGGAGGAAACTTGTTATTTCGAGACGTGCTGATCTTAATTACTTGTAAGCTTAAATTCTTATTAGATATGGTAAAATTACATTAAATGTTGAAAAAAGAAGTATTTTAGAAAGCTAATAAAACATATTTTCAATTGCTGTTGCATATTTTGCTTAAAATAATTTTCCTTATTCATTTGGTACAAGATATAGTAAAACTACGTCCGGTTCCCAATATGGACAGCTTATGTCCCCATCGACTACGACAGTAAGAAAAAAGAAAATTCAACGTTGCCAAGGAATAACTTGAAAAGTCATCAAAGTGGTAAAATCTTTGTTCAACAAGATGCTATTTTAACAATCACTCAAAAACCTTCCTCCAAAATACCCTTGCAGAAAAATAAAAAGAAGCCCCCTCCCCCCAGTAGGATATCTGTTGGCGAAATCGTAGGTACCAATGGTATGACTTCCTCAACAAAGGAGAGCTGGTACTGCTTCTTTTGCAGTATTGATGCTTTTTCAAACATGCGGCAATGCATCACATGTGGCAGATATGTTCATGAGGATTATGTGGGACTTACTGCCCATAGTGAAAAAGTTTTTATTTGTCCATGTTGTGAGCACTGAGTAATAACAGATGTAAATTCTCAGAAAGATGCAATAAAGCTAAGCAAAACCAACAATATTACTTCATAATATTTACTAGTAACTAGGACTTTGGATGGGTCTTCGAAGGGTAAAAACCGAGAATGCCCCCCTCCTTTCTAAAATGCATGTTCTGAAGATATTTACTGTCCCTCCTCCTTCTCGGAATCCTTTAAGATACATTTTTTTTTATTCTTTCTCTTCTAAAATACTTCTGAAAAGTGGCTCTTCCATACACACTGTGTAGAAGGTCAATAAGGAAACACCTGTCCATAACAGAGTCAGGTAGTTCCTTATATGTACACTTGTATTTTTTTTATCATTTAAATTAAACCAGAATAACTACAAGGTCGCTAATTTTAATAATGATAGTCAATAGTCCAAGGATAGTGGTCACATATTTTTGGAGTCCTATGAATTGTAAATGGGGTTGAAAAAAATACATTTTCCTTAAAGTGTCCATATTGGGTACAGGTCCCTTATATGTGTGTATCTTCTGTCGGTGTGTAATGTGTATGTCACTGAACTCCTCCTAAACGACTGGACCGATTTTAATGAAATTTTTTTTGTGTGTGTTCCAGTCGATTCGAGAATGATTTTGATTCATATTTCATCGAAATTGATTCAGTACTTTTTAAGTTTTAGGTAAAAACTAATAAAGGTAGTGATTTTTTGCTAATTAAGAGTGTTGAATAAGTTCGCTGAAAGGGGTGCGAACGGAATGGCCGACTGGTCTACGGCGTCAGATATAAGCTCTGGTTCTCGAAGAAAGAGATCGTGTGTTCGAACCCCACTCATGACATACGTGTATGATTTGCAATAATGTTTTCTGTATTATAATTTTAATTAACCGGCTTCAGAAAACCGTTAACTTTTAAATAAAAACAGAAAAATAAACTTTTCTATCAAAAATTGAACCGACTTCAAAAACTACTGCAAAGTGAAAAATAATTTCCTTATATAATTGTGATAAGAAATTAAATTAAGAGCGTAGTATTTATGTACATTTATTCGATTTTTTGGAGTCGGTGCCAGCCAAAGCAATTTCAAAATTAAAATTAAGTATCCAATGCAAATCTTTATATATATAATGATATTTATTTACATATATGTTACAGGCCAAACCCGATTTTAGGCCAAACTAGTCTATCCTAACGCCCATCGGATAAACTAGTTTTTCCTAGGCCAAACCGGTTTATCCTAACGCCCATCGGATAGACTAGTTTTTCCTAGGCCAAACTAGTCTATCCTAAGGCCCATAGGACAGACTAGTTTTTCCTAGGCCAAACTAGTTTGGCCTAACTCTTATAGGATAAACTAGTTCAGCCTGCTGTATATTGGTCTGAACTAGTTTATCCTAGGCCAATTCAATTTGGCGTGATTTTATTGAATTCAATGACTGCCTCAGCGCCAACATTCTAGTTTCTCCTAGGCTGATCTAGTTTGACCTAGGCCAATGTAATTATCCGTGTTTTTAGCTCACGGGTGTCAAAGCCAGCGAAATAAAGGGCTCACAGGTTCTGTATGTATGTACGTACGCATGTATGTACGTACACATGTATGTACGTACGAATGTACGTAACGCTATAACTCTTGATATAAATATCCGATTAGCTTCAAATTTTGGATGTAGGTTCCTTCTGATAAGATACTTTTCTGATTAGTTTTGGAAACTCACTGAATAAGAATAAAGGGGGCGAACGGGAGTCTAATCCCCCACCGTTAATTTAGAGAAATGCATTTATCATGCAGAATTATCAGTTTTCATTTAAAATGTTAGATATAGGATTATTCTGACAAGGCGCCTCCAGGATTAGTTGTGGATGTTTATTGTTTAAGTGTTAAAGAAAGGGCAATGTAGGTACCCCCCATAATTTAGATAAATGGTTTTTAACGCAGAAATTACGGATTTGCTTCAAATTTTGGTTATAGGTTCTTTATGATAAGGCAATTCCCTGAATAGTTTTGAGGGTTTAATGGTAAAGTATGAAGGGAAAATGGCGGATTTCCCTCTTACCTAGTAAAAACTAGTTTTTCTTACGGGCATATAGATAAACAAGTTTGGCATAGGAAATCTAGTTAATATAATTGGCGTTAGGATAAAATAGTTTGGCCTAGGCTAATCTAATTTGGCTCGAAATCGGGTTTGGCCGGTAAAAAACATGTCTTTCACTAGAATAAGTATAAATGTGTGTCAAGAGTAATTGCTTATAACATCAATACAGGAATTTCACATGTCCACCCTAAAGACATAATGCATTTTACATGTTTTTTTTTTTTTTTTTTTTTTCCTGCAGACTCGTGCCAACTGAGATCAGGCTTGCATTTATTATTATTATTATTATTATTATTGCATATTCGAGCCAGATTGGAGGTGAACATAATTTGGAATCGAACAGCGTTTTCCATTTTTTAGAAATTAATTCCTTGTCGACATATAAGCTATTCTTGTCACGGCGTCAAGTTTTTCTTTTCCGTGAAGTCGTAACCGAAAATTCGATTCAAAACGTAGCTTTGATAGTATATTCTCAAAGGTACATCGCTTTTAGGGAAAAATGGTTAACGCCATTCGATTACATATTTTTTGAGTGAGAATGCCTGTTAATCTTATGCCTTTCCGAAAATGAATTAATTCTTAAATGTGTTAAGATGTAGCTCTTTTGGATTTGAGAAAAGTCTTAAGGAATGACAGAGTAACATATTCACAAATTTACTTTTTACTGAACAGTTTAGTTATGATATTTGTAACTCTCCTTTTTTTTATTTTGTTCTAAACTACATTAATTATTTAATGAATCCCCATTTCAATATTGAAAGGTCTAAGAAACTAAATAATCAATAATACATTGTGTATTTTTCATTCTGTGAACACCTCGTAATTTAAAAATACATTGTAAATTTATCCAATATGTATGTATGCAGTATTTTTTAAAGGAATCCTAATTGTATGTTAAGTATAATCTGAATATTTTGCAGAAATTGAGTAGGGCCAGAATAAGCGGGACTGAGTCTTTTTTCACATATTTTTGTAGAGGCAGGGCTCGGGCTGAACTTTTAATTTTTACACAGGGTCACGGCAAAATAACTTTCCTTCGGGAAAGGCGGGGCCCGGAACTCGAAATTCTGGCCCATGTAAACCTCTAACAGTATTCTACAACGCATCGAATAAAATACATTATAATGGTGATGACCAAACCACTTTGCTCAAGGTTAGCAATAAAGCAGTAGTCGGGATCAATATTTAAAAGAATATTGCCCACTTAAACTGATGGCTTTGCATTCACAGGCTGTTTACAGTCATTGTGTATTTCAGCTTTATTTTTTTATGGAATAACACCCTCGAAAAATAAAGTAAGTTGGATTACTTTTTCCCATTTCCCCCACTTATATTTAACCAACCCCCAAAACTAATCACAGATACGCTTTATAAAATTAAAAAATTATCCAAATTTTGAACCAAATCAGATAATTCTGCTCAAAAAACCATTCATCTGATTTAGAGAGGGTAATCCCACATTCCTCCCTTTATACTTAATCATTAAACCTTCAAAACAATTCAGGGAGTCGCCTTTTAAAGAAAAAACTATAAGCTATATTAAAAATTTACGGCAAATCGGATAATACTGCATAAAAACCTATTTATCTAATTTAAGGAGAGCGATAAATCGTCCACTAACCCATTATACATAACCATAAGAAAAGACCCAAATTAATTAAAGAAGCACCTGATCAAATGAATTCATGTTCAAAATTTTAAGCAAATTGGATAATTCAGTATTGTAACAAATTTATATATTTTAAGGAAGGAAATAAATTGCTGGTTCAGACCAAAAACCAAAGAACCATCAAAATTAATCAGTGAAACGCTTTATCAGAATGAACAAATCTAAGATTTGCAGGAAATCGGTTAATTCTTTATGAAAAACCCATTTAACAAAATTAGGCGGGATCCCTCGTTCTTCCCTTTGTTTTTATTCAATTAATCCCCAAAACCAATTAGGGAAACATCTTACCAGAATTCTAAAATTTGAAGTAAATCAGTAAATTCTGTGTGAAAAAAGCATTTACATAAATTATGGGGCGTTACCCCTATTCTCCCCTCCCTTTATACTTAAACAATTGACACCCACATCTAATGAAGGCGCCTCAACGGAATAATCCTATATCTAAAATTTGAATAAAATATGCTAATAATCCATAGAAATCCATTTATTTGAATTAAGGGAAGGGGCGAATCAGCCTCTCGTCCCCTCCGCCCTTATTCTTCTCCAATGACCTCCCAAAATTAATCAGAATAGCTCCTCATAAGAATAAACCTATATTGAAAGTTTGATGCAAATCGAGTATTTCTATCAAAAATTGTTGCGTTACGTACATACATAGATACAGAACCCACGGGCACATTAGTTCTCAGTCTTTGGTAGCTGATGATATAAAAACATGTCAAAATACATTCTTTCTATCAAGAGTTATCGCGTTACGTACATACATGCGTACATACATACATACAGAACCTGTGAGCTCAATTTTTCTTTGGCTTTGACGCCCATGAGCTAAAAACACGTAAAATTACATTGGCTTAGGATAAACTAGATCAGCCTAGGACAAACTAGAATTTTGGCGCTGAGGCGGTCATTGAATCAAATAAAATCACGCCAAATTGAATTGGCCTAGGATAAATTAGATCGGCCTAGGATAAACTAGTTCAGACCAATAAACAGCAGGCTAAACTAGTTTATCCTATAAGAGTTAGGCCAAACTTGTTTGGCCTAGGAAGAACTAGTTTGTCCTATGGGCCTTAGGATAGACTAGTTTGGCCTAGGAAAAACTAGTTTATCCGATGGGCGTTAGGATAAACCGGTTTGGCCTAGGAAAAACTAGTTTATCCGATGGGCGTTAGGATAGACCGGTTTGGCCTAGGAAAAACTAGTTTATCCGATGGGCGTTAGGATAGACTAGTTTGGCCTAAAATCGGGTTTGGCCTGTAACATATATATGACTGAACTCCTCCTAAACGACTGGACCGATTTTAATGATTTTTTTGTGTGTGTTCCAGTGGATCTTAGAATGGTTTAGATTCACATCTCATCGAAATTGATTTTCATCGAGATTGATTCAGTATTTCGAGTAATTAGGCAAAAACTAATAAAGTTAGTGATTTTTCGCTAATTAAAAATGTTGACTAAGTTCGCTCAATAGAGTGTGGACAGAATAGCTGAGTAGTCTAAGGTTCCAGATTTAAGCTCTGGTTATTCAAGAAAGAGATAGTGTGTTCGAGCCCTTTTTCTGACATACGTATATGATTTATAAAAAAATTTCCTGTATTGTAAATTTATTTAACCGACTTCAGAAAATCGTCAACTTTTCATTAAAAAGAGAAAAATAAATTTTTCAACCAAAAATCGACAACAAAAATAAATAAATAAATAAATAAATAAATAAAATGTATCATAAATAGCTTACGATTGACTTTTTTTTAAAGAATGTAATATAATATGATTTAATCAACATATAACATTACATATACGACTTCATATAAAGTAATATAATTTACTTACAAAAGATAGAACAAAAAAAAAAACTAAAATAATTAAATAAAATTAAAATAAACAAATATCTGATCGAGTTTTTCTTCTGGAATAATATCGTTTTCCTTTTTAACTATTTATCTCTGTTCTGGTCCCTTAACAATCACATTTATATAGAGAGTATTTCCATTTCTGGCCAGTTTTACATACATCCTAAAGTGTAACGCGTTTGGGAAGTAAATTTATTATGCAGATTTTATGGCAATTTTTCTAATTTTTAGATGCCCATATAATTTAATTTAAAAAATATATACAATTTTTTTAGTGTAAATACGTCATTTATTTATTTTTGCATACGAGAAGAAATAAATTGTTTTGAAAAACAAGTATTATTATTATGTATCCTTGTCAATTCTATTTCCACTTGCTACAGATCTCTTGAATCTTCTACGAGAATACAAGAGCTTTTTCCTATATTCTCGTTGTCAGACGTATTTAAAAACTCTGCAAACAGATGTGAACAAAATAGGTTAGTTTTAATGACTATAATTCTTTTTATGGAACCATTTACGAAATCAAGCGATATTTTTTCGGTACTGAAACAATTCCACATCGTTTAGACACCTAGAAAATAAAAATTTGTCCCCTAAAGACTAACAATTCTAGATCATTTTATCTACTCAGCTTAGTTATTCAACCTATTCGCATAGTTCGTAAATATTATATCTCTAGTTTAAAGACTTAGAATATGATTAACCATTATTTTAATTCTAAGTGAGTAAAAGCGGTATATATATATATATATATATTTATCAATGTACATTGTTTACTTAGGTGTGTTACATGGCCATACAATGGTTGCACACATAGTTGCCAACTCTCAACTAATCTTCCGTAATACGTGGATTAGTTTTATCCAGGTTAATGTCATTTCAAACCAAAAAATATATTTCATGAATCTTTTTTTAATTTCAGGTTTGTTACTGGAACATACTTAATTTCATTTCTTTGAAAAAGTTCTGGTTCGAAACTCATTAAACCAGGGTCAAATTAACGCATGTATTACGGATAATCGATGTCAGGTTGGCACCTATGTTGCACATTATATGAATATACGAGAAGGAGTCAAAAAATAACTTTCCTATGGCGTCTGTGGACAAAAGTGTGTATTAAAATCAAGCAATGTAATGAGACATGAGAGATACGACACAACTTTATTTATCCACATTGTACCAAGTTCGTTGAGACATTTGTCATACGCTTCATACGTTGCAGAAAATCCTCCAAGAAAACATCTAGGCTTTGCATCCAGACTAGAAGTTACACGTTTCATTTGTATGCAAAGCTGAGGGAGGGAGGAAGTTTTCCTGGAGGACTTTTTGAAGCTTATAAACCGGTATTACAAATTTCTCAGTGTACTTGGTAAGTATGTGGAAATGTAAAGGTTTCTTATCATTAACATTTCCTTCAATTTTTTGACTTCCATACACAACTCTGACTACGGATGACAGGTGATACTTATTTTCCGACTCAACATCGTATTATTATATTTATTATAAGACATTGTAACCGCAGATAAATTGTTGTGTGTTATATTCAGAAACAAGTTTTTTGAAGTTATGATGTCCTTGTTTACTTTTTTCATGCTGTTAATAGCTTTTCCTGACTTATTTGTAAGTGAATTTTATTTCAGATTTAAAAGACAAAACTATAGAATATCTATTTATAAGTTTGACGGCAATTAGAAAATCTTTAGAAAATTTTTATATTATGTACGTAAAAATAAATCAAGTAAATATATTTGGTAATTCATGTGAAAATATAAATTAGATTATCATAGTTGCTATAGAATCTCCCAACCTCAGAATGTTTAAATTAAAAACAAAATACAGACCGATATTGTAACATAAAAAATACTATTTTAACAGATTTAAAGATTGAAATAAGTAGTATTGGAACAAAAAATGGTATAAAATGTTTGAATATTTTAATAGATACCAATGCATTACTCTTTACATAACTCAAGCATAATAAACTAAATGCATACTTATTAATACTAATATTATTAATAAGTATGCATTCCAATTAATAACTAAAGGTATTTAGCAATATTTTATCATTATTGTAACACCTTTGTATTCGCTCAAGGTAAATTAATAACATCTGGCTATATCACGCACCGTATTTCCGATAACACATTAATTTAAACTCGAGCGCTTTCAACTAATATTCACTTATATGTTTCAGAATATATATCGTTCGGATATAATGAGAATTCACCAAAATATATGGGCATTTATAACGGCAGCGTATACACTATATTATCCAAAATAGCCGCATATGCGCTGAAATGCGATTACAAAATAAACAATCAGTATTATAATTTATACTTTTGCCTATTAATCCAGCGTTAACTACGATTTTACTACGTGTTGCAATTTTTGATATGCATTTTAATCGAGATTTACTAAAATTAAATGTATTTTTTATATTCTTTTAAATAGTGGTAATCAATGAAAAAAATTTCAAGAATTCAACATTATTGTTTTAGTAATTGCATGAACAAATGTTCATTGTTTGGTTCAAATTAACGAATTAATTAACAATTAATTTTACGAAAAGTTAATTTTTTTAAATAGTTATTGTCACATGTCTGTCAATGTACTTTGTTGATCCATGATTTTTTATATGCATTCTTAAAATATATTTTTTTAATTTATTTAAATTATTTTCTTAATTTCAATTTGTATCAATAGAAAAAAGTTAGTAGATCAAATTAATGAATTTAAAAATATATTTATTTTTAATTAAATATTTGACGAATTCAGCACTTTTATGAAAATCTGTGTATACCCAATAAGTTACTTCCCAGACAACCACAATCGTCCTTCGGACGTTTTACAATGATACTGGAGATCCTATAGTTGTCATATCCTATAAAATTATCCTCTGAATGTCCACAGAATACTGAAGACAGGACCGTCCAAACATTACTATCCCTAGAACGGCCGGAGGACGGAGTACCTGCATGCATAGTTCGACTCCTTGCATTTTATCCCTGTACTCGATGTGCAACCTACCAACCAACTTCCAATGTTTATGTTACACCGCATGGCGATGGCGAATTTCCAATAAGTAAAAAGTGGAATAGAATGTGGGTATAAGGTAAGAATTTTTTTTCATTTTTATTTACAATGCATTTCTTTGTAATTATTCTAGCTCTATGTTTGTATAATGTTGGCAAAATTTCATTAAAATGCAATTAAAAAAATAGGCCTAGTCATCGCCCGAATAAGAAATAATTTTATAAAACAATATATATTTTTACAGTAAAAAATAAATTTGTTTTATAAAATTGAAAAATTTCTGTTTTGTAAATGATGAATGTCAACTGATGTATTGAAGTAAATGTGTATGCTTTTTATTATAAAATAAACTGGTTATAAATACAAGTATTTCAAAATAGTGTTTTCTCGCCAAAATCTCTAAAGAAAAAACGCCGACACCCTGATGTGACAGCAACATTTGTTCTATTTTAATGCTTTTTTGTAGCAAAACTGTTTAATAGAAAACAAGATCATTTTAACAAGATGATTTTATTTATCAGCTTTAGAGAAATCAAAAATTTGAATTTAATATTTACACTGATGTAACAAGTGCTTTTAAAAATTGGAGTTGACTTTGATTATTCATTGATTGTACACAGTTAGTTTTTTACATTATTTTGTTTGAAGCATTAAGATATTCTTTTCCGTGTTTCACCTATAGGTCATTCAAAAAATAAAGCACCTGAGTAAAACATTTTATATTGTTATATTTCAATTAAACTTAAATATTGTTAAAATGTATTTTTCAGAAATATTTTTCTTCAATATAATTATGAAATTTCAGATGATTTTTAAATTGATTCTAGAAAAGAAAAAAAAATTGTTGAAAAATCGGAGTATAATTGCGAATTTTGTTAAAAAAGTGGAAGAAAATCGTGAATTTTGATGAAAAATCGTCGAAATTATGCAAAATTTCTGAAAATATCGTAAAAAATAAAAACACTGATTTTGTCTAAAAAGGGTGAGAAAAACCACAAATATTGCTAAAGGATCATGGATAAATGCGAATTTCATGGCAAAAGACTGTGGGAAAAAAGCGTGATTTTCATAAAATGGTCAAGAAAAACACTGCAAGAAAATGCGAATTTCATCAAAAGTCTATGAAGTCCTGAAAGTTCAGTTTTTTTTTTTTTTTTTTTTTTTTTTTTGGCTGAACCTGTAGCATGTCTGATTTTATCAAAATTTGCGATATCAGTAAGTCTGAATTTTTGATCTGATAACCGATTTTTCATAATTTTTGGAATTGAATGCGTTGATTTTTTGAAAAAATCGTAGCAGAATCTCTTTTTTTTTTTTTGCAGTGGAAAATAGAATGAAAATTGTCACTTGATTGCAGGAAAAAATAGCGAAATATGTCGATTGGTCGGGAAAAAATCATGAATTTCAACTATCTTTCGCACTAGAAAACTTGCAAAATGTGTCAATCAGTTGCACGAAAATATCACAAAATTAACAAAACGGTCGTAAGAGTTGATCATAGTTTCAAAATGCAAAATTTTTTGGGCGAGAGCCTCCTGCCCATGTTATATTTTTGTGCGAGATTTCATGAATTTTGTCCTATTTAAAGATACATTTTCTAAGAGAAAATACTGGTACAAAAAAATTTCCTGGTCGTGAAATTCCAGGTTCCATGCTAACCCTGCCATACGAAATCCAAATCAATCTGCACTCGGCTGTCTGGCTGCATTCGTGAATTATACAAATGTAAGTAGCTTTTGAAGATAGTTTCACTTTGTTCAGCTGTGTTTTGACATGTATGATTAACGAGTCATATTTCTAAGTAATGGTTCGATATTTTGTATCTTAAAGAATCCTGTTTCTTAGAAACGAATATGTGCAGTTTGCAACAGCTCTATCCTTGAAGGACATAAGATTAATTCCGAATTTTTAAAGTTATATTGTCATTTCCAAACTTCATGTCATTCGTAATGTTTTTCAAAAATGTAATAAAATCATAATACAGAGTTTCCCCCCAAGTTTAAAAAAAGGGCAGGGCGCTACTGTTCTGAAAAGGGCACTTTTTACATTTTCAGGGCACTTTTGTAGAGTTGAATCTAATCTAGCGGTTCAAAAAGCTGTAAAAAAACAAAAATTTCATCAAAAAATTGGGGGGAAAAGGCAAATTTTGTTAAAAGATCGCGAAAAAAGGCCAATTTTGTTAGAAGATCGCAAAAAACAGCAGATTTTGTTAAAAGATCGCAAATAACGGCATATTTTGCTTAAAAAAATCGCGAAAAGCATATTTTGCTTACAAAAAAAAATTGCAAAAAAACTGTAAATTTTATTAAAAGATCGCAAAAAGAGCAATTTTTGTTAAAAGATCGCAACAAACGGCATATTTTGCTAAAAAATCGCGAAAAAACGAGAAATATCGCAAAAAACTGAAGTTTTCATGGATTTTTCTGTTTTATTGCGATTTTTGGACGAAATTGCCGGTTTTTTGCAAATCTTTTGACGAAATCTGCCGTTTTATTGCTATTTTTTGACGAAAGTTGCTGTTTTTTGCGACTCATTTGTCAAAATTTTTCGTTTTATCGCAATTTTTGGAAGAAATTTGTCGTTTTTTACTATATTTTGAGGAAATCTGTCGATTAGCGAAATTTTATGATTAAAATTAGCCATTTTTTTGTGAATCTTGCCGAAAATTAATCATTATTTTGCAATTTCTAACGAAACTTGCAGTTTTCTGAGCAATTTTTTGACGAAATTACCCGTAGCACAGGACGTGTATGAGGCTGTTTTTTGCGTTCTATCGCCGATTTTTTTGCTTAATTTACGTGCTATACCGCGTTCGGGGGTCATCGCTGGAGAGCCGCGTTTTTTCAAATGTGGGGCAAGAAGGGCGCTATTTTTTTTTTATGAATCACACGAGGGGCGCTAGTTTTTGGATGAGGGGCAAGAGGAGCGCTATTTTTTAAACCAAAGGGCAGGAGGTGCACAGCGCCCCCCTGAAATCCTCTGGGGGAAGCTCTGATAATGTTTAAAGGGATAGCCTTGCAAGGCATTGATACTTCATCTCTATTACATAGATAATGTTCTTTTATATCTTTAAAATTTTTTATGTAAGTTTTATAGATTATGCTGTTTTTAAATTTAGGGAGTTGGGGGGGGGATAAAAATACTGATTTTAAAAATGTCGTTAATTGTTGAAAATGATAAGTCTCAGAATATATTTTGTATTAGACCATACTTAATATTATCTATTTAATCTCTTTCAGCTTTTGCTTCCACAGTTCAAAAGCACCTGAGTTTGAAGATTTCTTCTTAATGGATAAGTGCAGTCTGCAGTGCTTACAAAAAAAATTTTCAGGACCAGAAAATCATGTATATATCATATGCATTTTCACCATTTTTTCCCACTATCTTAATGTTTGAAGATTAGTCATAATTCTTAGAGATTTTTTTTTTCCTCTCAAGAAACTCTTCTTTATAGTGCTACAAATTATTAATGTTTGTTAGTCGTTATTAGTAAGTGATGAATTAATTTAGTTGCATTTGACAACTACAAAATTATTTTCTTTTGTAAAATTTGATGCCCAAGTTTTATGTATTTTTTACTTTTTTGAAGTAATAGTGGTATACTGCAGATTTTGACTTCATGTTAACTTATTCAAGTATAGATAGTTAGTGTGTGTATATCAGAGTTTCCCCCAGGTTTAAAAAAGGGCAGGGTGCTACTGTTCTGAAAAGGGCACTTTTTACATTTTCAAGGCACTTTTTCATTTTTAAGGGCACTTTTATTGAGTTGAATCTAGAATTTAGCGGTTCAAAAAGTCGTGAAAAAACCGAAATTTCATCAAAATATTGAAAAAAAAGAAGAAAAAAATAAATTTTGTTAAAAAATCGCGAAAAAACGGCAAATTTTATTAAAAGATCGCATAAACAGCATTTTGCTAAAAGATCGCAAAAAACGGCATATTTTGCTAAAAAATCACGAAAAAACGACAAATCTTGTATAAAAATATCGCGAAAAAACGGAGCTTTTCACAGAATTTTCCGTTTTATTTCGATTTTTGGACGAAATTTGTCGTTTCGCAAATTTTTTGACGAAATCTGCCATTTTATAGCTATTTTTTGATGAAAGTTGCCGTTTTTTGCGACTTATTTGACAGAATTTTCTCTTTTATTGCAATTTTCGGAAGAAATGTATCGTTTTTCCACAATCTTTTGGGAAAATCTTCCGTTTTGTGAAATTTTGAGACGAAATTAGCCATTTTTTTTTTTTTGTGAATCTTGCCCGAAATTAGTCGTTATTTCGCGGTTTTTAACGAAAGTTGCCTTTTTTTTTTAGCGATTTTTGACAAAATTATCTGTTTCACGGGACGCGTATGAGGCTATTTTTTGCATTCCGTCGCCGATTTTTTTGGATCATCGCTGGAGGGCTGCGTTTTTTCAAATGTGGGCAAGAAAGGCGCTGTTTTTTTTAATGAATGACAAGAGGGGCGCTAGTTTTTGGATGAGGGGCAAGAGGGGCGCTATTTTTTAAACTAAGGGGCAGGAGGGGCGGAGCGCCCCCCTGAAACCCTCTGGGGAAAACTCTAGTATATATATATATATATATATATATTATATATATATATAATTTTTTCCCCGGAATAATTGCGTTACCAACATTAGATAAAATTTTGTGCTCGATTTGCAAGTAGCATTAAATATCTATTACTAGATAGCACCTGTCGAGACTTGACGGTAAATAACTTAAATGTTTTATTAGAAAAATTCTTAAATTTTTACGTTTAAAATATTGAAACCATGATAAATAACTTCTATAACCCATAAATGATTCCCATATCTGAAAAGCTATTGATGGTGCTGTTAGTCTAACCTCTTCAATGAATTAAAGAATTTTAAGTTAATAATTTACAACCAAATACGCTTACTTTTTTGTCAGAAAATTGACTAAAAATACTGGGTAGAATATTTTTGTTTATTATGTTTTTTAAATAACTTTTTTTTTTTAACTCTACAACCATTTAAAAACTGATGTGCATTTATTTTTCAACCTCATTCTCAAAAAACCTCAATTTGGATACAGCTAAAAATTTATAATATGTGTTTTTAATTACTTGAATTTTGCATTTTTAAAATATTAAAACATAGATATAAAGTCAATTTCTTTTGTAGTTTCTTTGGTGGTTATACTTTACTTTCTCACACAGTAATATTCTCGATAAGTGGTCGGAAAATATAACAAGTTGTACATCAGCTTGTTTTATTTGATAATGGAGAAATTTCCTGATTTTTTTTTTCACTTTTATATTGAAGATCACAAAAAATCAAGAAAATTGATACTATTTTTATGTATATTTGAAGCTTTAATAATTCACTAAAATGAATTTTAAAATGCGTTTTTGTCTTGGCGGCAAAACGCTGCATCACGGACGAAAGCGACTGTGATGTCATTTACCATGTTAACACCATCATGCTATATTGCTGGCATAAGTGTTTGACATATTTCTCATAGGTACTGTTTAAATTTTTTACATCAAAAAAAAAAAAAAAAAAAAAGGCAAAATGTGTTATAAATATTGTATAGTACTAAATTGCACAAATAGTACAGTAAATTCGTTGCTAATAAGCACTTTTTTAGTGTTCCTAAAGATTATAATAAAGATAATTTATTCTGATGTTAACTGTTAACATGACAGAAATGTTTTTTGTAAACTTAAAATCTGCTATTCTTCCTTTGTATGTGTATTTATTGATTGAATCTAAATATTATTATTATTATTATTATTATTATTTAAAATGTGAATGGGAATATGCTTATAAAAAGAAGAAAAAAATATGTATCATATATATAGTCATTAATTTTTATTTATACATATTAAGAAATACCAAGCAACTGATAGTTTGTTTGAGATAAATAAATATATATATATATATTATTGAATAAAGGGCAAAATTAGCACTGGTCACAGGACCATTAAATGAGAAAAAACGGTTAGTGAAAAAGTGAAATATCAGCAGCCACTTTTTCATACAGAGAGAATAAAATTTTCTTGCATTTCAAAAAGTATTCTACTTTTTTTTGCTCCAATATATTTTAACATATTTATTTGAACTATTTAGTTTTAAATTAACTCTTGTAAATTTTTTACTATTTAGTATTTTTAAATAAAAAAGTGGCCACTTAAAAAACTAGTCCTACCATCCAGTGGCCGCTAATAAAATTGCCCCAATTTTGCCCTATATTATTCAATAATCAGAATGCAATTTTTTTGAAGCCTCTAATTTTGATATCCATCATGTATAATTTTATTCATTAAAAAAATAAATAATACAATCACTTATGAAAACAAATTTTCACTGAAACCATACATTTTGAGCGAAGCATATTCAGATTTTTTTAATAAACATTTTTGCTTTAGTAGCATATCCAGAAGGAAAAAGAAACAGTACGGGGGGAGGGGGACGAAAAGGTTTGTTTTCAGAAGTTTTAATTCACATGAGAATTCAAAGTTTAAAAGATTTTTAAGGGAGATTATAACCCCATAAATAACACTTTTGGTTTCAGAAATGTTTTGAATATATATATATATATATACATACAATATCATAGCTGCCAACTCTTCTGATTTTTTTGCCCGAAAAAATTTAATACAAATTTTTGTCTTGTTCAATCGATAGATTACGGCTATTTGAAATAGTAAAATTTACTGTAAATTTTTTCCGGGTTTAAAAAGCGAAGGATGTTGGCAGCTATGCAATATTTTGCTTGTTGTGTGCATAGAATTAAGCTTTTTTTTTCCCCCATGAAAATTTATATTTTATCTCATTTGTAAAATAACATTTCTAATACCGCCTAGAAGTTTATTTATTTTTTTATTTGTAATTATTAGTTACCATTATATGTTTTTAATGTATATATGTACTTTATAGGATTAAGTGAAAATTTATTATTTCCTGTAAATTATAATTAAATTTTGGTGCCAAATGCCCAAATGTATTTAACTTTAGATGAATAACATTGGATGAATTATATTATATATATATTTTTTTACACTCTAACAAAAAATAAAGTAAAAATTTTCAATTTGAAATTTAAAAATTGTCTGCTGATCCCACATGACACGTAATCTATGATACATACACATATAATTATACTTTTTATAAGAAATCATTAGCTAAACTAACAGAATAAACATTTTTTTTTATTTATATCTTATTTTCTTTTGAAGGCAAATACTAGCTAAGAAGTTATGCTCTGTATACGAAAAATTTCCAAATTAATATTCTGTTTTAAATATTTTTGATATGTCACCGATTTATTGCGTATTTAGTAAACTTCAAAGTCAGTATACTAAACATTTTTTACTTTTCATTATTTGACATACATTAATATTTAAAACAAACCAAATATTAAAAAGTTATTCATTTTGTTTACGCTTTTTTCTAATAAATTATCATGCAATACTTGAGACAAGTAATAAGCACTTTTTAAAATATAAAAAGTGAAAATAATCAAACTTTTTTCGTAAATAGGTAAATTTTCTGATATTCATTTGTTTCTGTTTCAGATGCAGTTTGTGAGGAGCAACCTGTTACCAAGTCTGCTGTTGAAGACATAATTAAAACATGGCTAAGACATGCTAAAGAGAGAAAATATGTTAAGAGAAAAGATATAACTGTGTAGATTAATAAGAGATGGATAAAATAAAAATTGGTGTACGGATCTAGAATTCTCCTTTTCATTTTTTCCTTTCAAACCATTCCCTCCCCCCCCCCAAAAAAAAAATTACAACTTAGCTTAGAAAGCTTATTCTCTATTGGAAATTTTTCACGGTCATTCAAAAAGAAATGTCTAATTGAACAAATTTTATTATGGAATATGTTAAAACTTATATTACTTTTTTATCAAATTTTTTAAAAAAATATTTTTTTTAATCGCCTATATTTTTTGTTCAAAAATTGAATTAATTTTTCGGTAATTGCCGTTCTTAAAAAAATCATTACTTTTATTTAAATAGTAACCTTGATTTATTCTGATCAACATACAAAAGACAAAAATAATTTGCTTTTATATCTTTGATTTGTTTTAATTGCAAAGTAATTTTAATTTGCCAAATGTCATTTTTTATCAAAATTAGTCTAGTGGCCTAGTGTGATTTATTTTTAATAATGATATATTGCCTATGAACTCTAAATGGGCCTGTCCCTTTAGCTTTTATACTAAGATAATCTAGATCTAGATATGGATGTTTGTAAAGTACTCTAAAATCATGCAAATTTGTCTTCTTGTAGAAATATTAGCACTTTCCCTTGCAGATGAAACATATTGGCAAGATTATCTTATTCATGAACTATAATGTGCCGTGCTTACCATTTTGTGATACAGGCACAATATATTGCAAAAAACCTTATCGAAATGGACATTTTAAAAGAAATTTCTGGAAGCAAGAGAATAAGAATAACAATAATGTTTGTACTAATAAAAAAACTGTTTAGAAAAGTGCAAAATAAAAACACACAACTGCTTATACATCTCTTAAAACGTTATGTCAGCGAGTTTCATGCTTTTCTTTTTAAAAATGTGTCATAAAATTTTATCTTTTCAGAAAAAATATTTTTTGAAATAAATTCTCTTAAAAAAGGGTTTTTATTTATTTTTATTTATTTTTTTACCATTTTTGTAGTCATCCTGGACATCTTACAAGAAAGGTCCTAACTCTGTTAGTACCATTTTGGATCTTCATTGACTCCATTATTATTATTATTATTATTATTGTTTTAAAGATTTTGTTTAAAACTGAAAAGAAAATTATAAATTGAAAATCATAAAATCAACTTGATACCTTGTAAGAAGCGTCATTAAATAAAATTTCTCATGCAGATAATGGAAAAACAAGAATGCTCATTCAGAATTAAAATCTCGGCTAGAAGAACTAAAAGTGCATTCTGTGATTACTTCAAAAAATATTATTTAATCTACTAATGTATATAATAACGCATTCATCATAATGTAATGGAAAACTTGTCTCTCTGTAAATGATCTGACAATTTGTTTGATTATTATTTAATATTGAGAAAAATTCACTTAAAAACACCTGCTCGCTAATGCTAAACATTTAGGTAGGTTCTTGTTTTAATTTCAAAATTTTTAACCTTTTATTTTTCATTCCACATCTAAGGTCAATTTTTAATAAGAGTATTTTGTACCTTTCCAATTTTAGTTGCAATTTTTTAAATACAGGTACTTTTGTTTAACCAATTCTGAAAGTAAAAATACCTTCATTAAAAAAAAAAATATTGCATAATAGCTTTTGCTATCCTAAATTGTTTAAAAATATTTAAATTTAACACATTGCGATCCATGGTGACGACACTGAACTTTGCTTCGGCTACTGGTGACTGACAATGTAATATATGATATAAAATAAAAATAAATTAGTGTTTAAATAATTAAGAAATTAAAATCCTATAATTTTAAGTTTAATTAAATAAATCTTCCGGGATTGTTTAAAACAATATTTTTTTTAACTCAGTGACTGACATGGCATTCGACGTGTTAATAGAAAAATTCAAAAATCTGTCCAATTAGGAAATGTGTTTGCTAGAAGACACTCATGGTTGTCTTCAAATGGAGAGTCCCCTTGAGAAATAGATGCATCACTACAAAGCTCATTATAATTAGACAGAAAAGTTTATTTTACCATGAAGAGCTGAAGAAGCTCTTGGATTAATTTTTTACACATACATCAAAAAAAAAAAAAGAGCTATATTTGGATAAAATAATGCTGAAGATGATACTTTTTTATACACATGCAGAGGTCGATCCAGGCAAAATTTGAGGTCTATTGTCCCTTCAAAAAAATTAATTTAATAAAATGGGCCACTTCACGAAATTTCTTTTAATAAAATAGGCTCTTTTATAAAATTCTTTTTCATAAAAACTGTTTAAAAATGTGTAATTTGTAAATATAACCAGTTTATGAAAAAGAAAACCTTTAGCAAAAGGATTTAAAGATGTTTTTGTTAATAAATGCTTGGTTCGAATTTGCGTAACTGGGTTTCTAGTTTCATTAATATTACTATTTTTTTTACCACAGAAATAATTTTACTTTTCACAAAATGGGCCCCAAGAATAAAAATCTGGATCAACCCCTGACATGTCAAAAAAGAAAATTATATACTGCAGGTTGAATTTGGGTGATCCAGGGGATATCTGCAACTGTCCTATTACTGTACAAAATGTGTAGTAAAATGTTGTCCACAGGACATTGGCAGGTTTTACACTTCGAATTTAATGGGATGTCCTACAACTGTCCGCAAGACGAATTCATCCATCCATAGGATATCAGCTTATCTGGAATATGGCATTATTAGGATGATTTTAGGACCGTCCAGAGGTTATCATATAAGCATCCTATAACCATCCTAAAGGTGTCGTGACGTGACATCCGTAGGATGTTGACAGGTGTGACATTTCGAAACCCAGGGGATGTTTTGTAACTGTCGATAGGACCAATTCATCGGTCCACAGGATATCACGCATGTCCAAAGCGTGATATCTTCTGGATGTTTTTAGGATGTATTTGTGTTGTCTGGGTTATCATGTTACTATTAGCATTCACCTAAAATGTCATTACATTTCATCTCAAATTAAATTTAACTTGAATAAGTAAATTTAAAAATGGTCTTGATTAATTTAATTATATTTTTATTATGATGAAATTCATGATATCACCCCTGATGAAAAGTTCCACAATATAAGCATTATTCATATTCTTTATTTTCATCTGTTGATTCGGCAATGCGTATACTATTTGACACCCTTGGGCTTGAAAATGTGTTTGGGGTGCGTTTGATCTCTCACTAGGTAATTCACGCTAACTATGGTGCCGCGCAATGCATACCGTTGTAAGATTTTCACCCCTTAGTCATTTGCGCATACTCTGTGACGTGTAACCTTACCCTTCAACTCACCGTCACTGGTGGATGAAAGCAACAATTTCTTTCTACGAAGACTATCTCCGCTATGCGCTATCCCAATTTCGTTTAGAACTTCGGATGGCTAACTTTTGGCGAGGTTTTTTATATAAAGTAACCTTTGAACTTCAGGACATTTGAACAGTTCAGGGAGTATTTGAAAGTGAGCTGGATGGCTGAGCAAATGGGATGGCATGGTTAGAGTGTTAAGCTTGCAACCAGAAGTTGTGGGTTCGAATCCTTCAAGAACCAAAAGTTAGTTTATGTAATTTTTAATTTTTTATTATTGGGCACTCTGGATAAAGGGTGTCATCTTTTCATTCTAATTAAAGGTGACATTCTGGCTCCTTTAGGGGCGTCACCAGTGAGAGAAGCCTTTCACCCTTAAAAGGTGCAATGTGTGTAACAGTGTAGGATGTGTTTAGAATGTTCTCGATGTGATGCGTGCATATATTGTAATCGTGGAATTAAACATAAAAAATGCTATTTACTTTATGGTACATACAATCCATAAACACACAGTTTATTTTTAATTATTTTACGAATACATTTATTTTTAATTATTTTATAAATATATAAAAATTGCAACGCATCCTGAATGTCTAAAAAAAATACATTGATTGTTTAAAGGTATTAATGAAAAAATCATAGAAACGAAAGATAAACATAAACTGTCCACATGTTTTTGTTTTGTTGACGCCATTTTCAAGACAAATGAAAATTGTCTACAATTGTAAGATCTATAATGCTGTGAAATGAAAAAAATGATTTATATTTTACAACTTCTTTCTAAGACTTTTCAATATAATTTATTTTAATTTTATATTCATGTATACAAAGTGATTATTATTAAAGTAATAGGAATTTGTTTTGTAATAGGAAACAACTTCAAAAGTTGGCTGACAGATAGCTCCATATGTGTAATAATTCGTAACATCAGACCCCTCATTACATTTAAGATAAAAAGGCGGAGAACATGCAGGCAGTGTTATTAGGCGTCTGAGAAAACAGTCATGACTATGTCATTGTAGGATCAAAATCTGCATATATATATATATATATATATATATATATATATATATATATATGGAATCCCCCAGCTCTTAATCTTAAATTTGATATAATTAAAAAAAAATTAAAGATGGAGGGAAGAGAATTGAGAATTGAGAATTTGCTTTGATGATGTAAATTTTACAATAAATAAATGAATAAATAAATAAAAAGAAAAAGAAGCTTCCAAACAGAATTTTGAAATAAAAGTCACAGCACAGCAACGATTAAAGGATATTTAAAGTTTATTATTAATATTATTGTTATTACTAAATGATTAAACATAACTTAACTAACTAATTTTTTTTTTAATTTTACATTCATTTGGTATGGAATTGAATCTTAAAAATCTTCTCTCCTCCCCAACTCCATTTTACATTTCAAACAACTCTGATAGAATAAAACAAGGAGAGGATAGATTTGAGAATTTGCTTTTATGGAATGAAAATTTACAAGAAAAAAAAGCAAAAGGAAAAAAACACACTTTCAAATAAATTTTTTAAATAAAAGTAACAGCACAGCAACAGTTAAACGATAATTAAACAATTTTTATTATTGTTATTATCATTACTAAATGCTCAAACATAAATTAACTCATAACAATAAATGCACATTTATACTATAACTAGCAGATGTTGATGTTAACACAAGTAATTGTTAAGATGAAATAATACTAATTGAAAACCAAGCCAGGTTTTATGTACAAATTTTCATTACAATAATTAGGTTTAAAAATCTTGAATCAAAGAAAAACCCATTAATTAAATATCACTGGATGTCATATTTAAAATGATAAATTTGTAGGTTTTATTGAAATGAGATTACAACCATGCAATTTCGTCTGTTCTTATAAATATTTTTTTTTTTTTTTTTTGTAACCAATTTTATATGGACTAAATAACAGGTTAAATAATTTTGTCAATAATGCGCACACTTTGATTTCTTTTTAAGAGATATACCGTATCCCTCCGCAGTATCCGGCATGTCGCAGATTTTGAGGGATAGCAGATTTTTGAATAGTAATAACTGGTCTTTCCAGGCATGTCGGAAAAAAGCGAGGACATTCGAAAACGGAAAGGAATAAAATTCTTTAGTTGTATTCAGTAGCAAAGATTTTTGTTGGAGAAGAGAAGTGCAATATAGAGTTTGTTCTCAATTTTCCAATTATTTATCCTACCTTTTTTACATATTTAAGTGAATATCAACATGTTTATGTTTCTCATACCATTTAACAATAGGCTTCTCCTCAGCTTCGTCTAGTATTGAAAATGTTGAAATAGATTATCTCATGAATTACTACATGAACAGAAATATTCTTACATATATATAATAAGAAAAATAAATAACAATTATCAAAGTATATACGGAGAGAAAAGTGTGCTTACTATATATAAAAAAAGTTATTTCACGTTATAATTTAATTAACTTAAAAGAAACGCCATTCATGAAAATTTTGCTTGATAATAAGATAAATAAAATATACTAATCACTTAAATGTAAATGAATATATATGTGACGATTTAAGGAGAAACTCGAATTGTTTTCACTGGTTCACGGGTTTAAAAAACTCACAGTCATGGCAAGCGACGGAAAAAACAAAATGAATAAATAAATGTAGAAGATCCAATTAATTACTCATTGGCTGCTGAAAGTTAATTTATTAAACTGAAGTCAAAAGAGAGGGAAAGGCTACCTTTGCAAGCCGTCTTTAACCTCTTCAGTCCCTGAGTACCCAAATGGGTACATAAGTTTTGTCGCATTTCATTAATGATACTCAAATATAAATGAAATTTCGATATAAGAATAATATGTTTCGAATTCTAAGATTCGAGCTAATGAAAATAAAACAAAAATCTCGCTCTGAAGTCAAATGAGAGAAAAAATAATTCAGTAATAATTAAAAATACTGTAATAATCGCCAATAGCGAAGAGGTTAACCAAAACATCAAAAAGAATATTCCATCTTTATTTCAGCAAGCCGTACTCATCGAAGAAAAAACGAAGAATCTCCCTTCTCACCTCCAGACTTCCTTTCTTAAATCTAAAAACAAAGTTCTAGAAGATTCTCTACTCTCAAATCATCTCTTTTTCATGTAAACATAACTCATGCTCAGAGTCGAGATTTTTATTCCACAGACGATAATTTTTTTTTTTAATATTATTTAACTAATTTATAATCGACTCAGAATTTCAAATATCCTGCAAACGAAGTATTTTTGCTGACGATTAATTTTAAGAGAAAAAGAAAAGAAATGCATTTATTGATATGCACACATATTGAATGTTGAAGGAGGGAAAATAAATAATAAATAAATAAAAATAATGATATTTTTTTAAAGGTATGGTTTTGGATTAAATTTAATAAGACTTTCTTAAAAAGGGTTGATAAAAACATAGAAAAAATGAGTTTTAATTGTAATATTAATAAATAAAATTTAATTAAAATATTTTTAATTTAGAGCCATCTTTTAAATTTACGCGTATTGGAATAAATGTTTTTTAAGGTGAATTAAGGATGTATATCGTTTCCATAAAGATTAATAGATTAAATCTGGAAACAGGATTTTAATTTAATAAGTTGAACTAAGTACGGAATATTGTTATAAGGAATTTAATATCGATAAACGTTAATTTTGGCCAAAAAAAAAAAATTAAAGTTGTAATATGTATATAGAAAGAGAAAACAATAATTAATTAGGTTTTTTATTTCTTAAAATGAAAAATTTTATTCCAGAATCCAAAATAAATTACCAGACCATCCTCCAGTAGCGACGCCTCATATTTTACGGCATATCGGTAAATACGAATTTTTCCGGCATGTCGCTTAATGGGGGGGAATACGGTTGATTATTTTTCAAGACTTTTTCAAATGTTGTTAAAGACAAAGACATATCAATGGTTTAACGATGCTTAAATAAACATGTTACATTATTATTGTTACCAAATGCTGTAAAATAAATGAATTCAATAATAAAAAATGTAGACATACATTGTCATATATGTTCACAGTAACAAAAATGATTATTAATATAAGATATTACTGAAGGAAATCCATGAACATTTAGTAGAAATTCTTGACCGAGTGAGATTTAATTGCGTGGTTTAATTACAATACTCAAATTTGGAAATGCTGTATTATAAAAAATCCAAGAATTCAATATGAGTATGAGATTGTACTTAAAATTGTAAATTTGTATTTTTACTTGAATTAAGATACATTTTTTAAATTCTTTTTTGAGTAATTAATGAATTATAATAATAACATAGAAACTTTAAAAAATGATATATTATACGTAAAAAGAACTGAAAGATGTTGTTTGCCGGTTTAAAACAAAATCCATTAGAATATTATTTAGCTCTGAAAAATGGGAATATTTTAAAAGTTCAATAAAAATAATTTTTACTTGAAACAAAGCACATATGCATTCCTTTATCATAAATGCAGTAATATTTTACAGCTTACACTTTTACAGCTTACACCAGCTGGTATTTTCAAGATAACTAATGCGAAAAAAATAGTACATCAATTCGAATATGTTTACAAAATATTTACAAAATACATAAAGAGTTTTAAAATACGGATTAAAAAAGGCAAACAAATTTTATTGTATTTACAAAATTCATATATGCACTATAGTTTTACCAATTAATGTAACTTTTGACAGTTATGTGCATTCATTTTTTTATTAATTATGTTTCGAAAAATTGTTTATGTATGGTACTTCTTTGAATATTACAACCTGCATATTCAATTTCAGTCACAGACTAATACGCTACATATCTAAAATATTTATAATATAAATAAAAGTTTAATTAAACTGATTTATTCGCCTCATATCCCCATTTATTTCAAGTGGCATTTTCCTTAATATCTCGCTATGTCAGAAAAAGCCGTATTGTTTATTCATTTTCGAAATGTGGGGATTTGATTAAAAAACATTTTTTTCTGAATATCAACAGAAAAATAAATGTGCGGCGACACATTTGTCTGCGGCTATTTTCAAAGAGTAGATAAAAAATGCATAATTTATTGAAACAATACATACCGCAAAATATTTATTTTGAATTGGTTTTATTTTTAAAAAGAACATTATAAAAGCAGAACGTTTTCGAAAAACTGAAATAAATATTTCATAAATAATTCGAGGAAACTTTCAAGAGATTATAAATTATTTGCCGAAAACATGCCATTTTAAAATGAAAAAGAAAAGATTTAGTAATGTTACGGACTAAATATCCTGTTTGAAAATTGGATTTTTGATTTACAATAATACAATAATAAATCGAGAAATAAAATGAAAGTAAGATTTAGACAATTTCCAATAGGAATTATTTGATGTGAACAGAAAACAAATATTTAAGTGTTTTTGTGAAACAGTTATAAACTATACTGTTTGGTGTATATGAATTTATAGATAAAATTTTATACATAAGCTAATATATTGCAAAAATTATATATATACAAACAAACATTCTGTCGAATTCATTTACTCGACTATTACTATTTATTCTAAATGGTATTTGCAAAATCCCTTCTGGATTCAGGAAAGTAAAATGCTCCTAAAAAATTATTGGATGATTTTACAATTTTAATAAGTAATATTTATCTCTTGTATTATTTTTTTTATTTGACCACTGTGGCTAAATTCAATTACTTTTGCTTTAAAAACAATACATTCTATATGTCGTGAACAATAATCGATGATTAATTTATCGGAAAATCCTCGGTTTAAATTTAAAAAGCGTTACTTAATCAGGATTTTTTTGCCTTAACGCTGACTAAAATTTCAGGTCTTCATTAAGACATAGAAAAAACGTACTAGTAGTTAACTTATAGTTCTATTAACCAAAAAAGTGTTACTTTCTACATGTAACTATGCATTTATTTCGCAAATAACTTACATCACTTTTCGTCCAGGTACTATAAAACTTCAAATATAGTAAGTGGAGCAAGTTTTCGCACGGAAGATGTTTTTCAACACTATCTTTTCGAAAACACTCGACCTCCTAAATCTGAAAATCTTACTGTTAAAAAAATGTATTTATTGTGTTGTAAAATCGGTCAAATAACCGCATATACTGTAAACTTCCTTGATAATTTAGTAATTTCAGTAAAACAATCTATATGAATTAATAAGTCAAATTAAAAAATGTAATAAAATTTGAATTACGTTTTAAAATAAGTTCATTCAATTAATCCGTTTTATGTTAATTATGCCTTTACAATCATAAGCTACAACACTAAGACTGCACTGTGTTAAACTGAATCCTAAAATATTTAGATATTCTGATTTTAAGTCATCCTACTTTTCTAACAGGCCAGCAACTGCCGCAACAAAACTTGAAAAAAACCAACGAGCCTGAAAAATTTCTCATTAATAAATTTTTCTCCCTTCCTTCCCCTTTCAAAAACTGAAAGCATTTAAATATTCTACACTGATAATGCCTTGCACGTGGAAAAAAGCTGTTTCTCGAGTTCTCCTCATACTTTACTAGTTGTTTAAATGGAATAGTTGCTTTCTACATTCAAACAATTCTTGCCTTACACTACAAGAAATTAGGCCTTTTGCGAAGGCAGCACTAAGCTGCCTAACACAGATTGGAAAAAGAATAGGGGGTCTTTTAACTCTCCTGTTAAAAATCATCAGACATTGGAGAAAAAAAGAATTCATATTAATGAATTCATTTTTTTCTCCTTTTTTCCATTTAAGAAAAGGGGAATTTCAAAGGGAATCAGATAAAAGAAGTGAGAAGTAACTTAATCTAATCTAAGCCAGGAAGGTTTTTGAAGCTTTGTCTTGAAATGTAAAATGCATTATTTCTCTAGGTTATTTTATGCAACTGAGCTTTTAGTCTACAAAAAAAAGTTCTTGTTATTAAACAAGCAAAATATATTAACTATATTTTACTATTTAAATTATAGCTGAAAATGTTGCCTCTGCACATTTATAGCAGGCTGGAAAACTTGCTTGAACAGGACACATTTTCTAACTTGATTTTCTTGGACTTAACCATTTTCTATCAAAAACTGTATTTAGTTTTATGAAAATTAATTATGCCAGTTTGTGGAGAAAGGTCTAGGATATAGAATGATATCCTATATAGATCTCAAAATAGATAAAATTTTAAACTATTCATTGGGAGCCACCGAAATACTTATCCATCATGGACGTGCATACTATAAAATATGAAAGCAAAACTTTAAAAACTATTTATAAAATGCATCGCAATTGCAAAATAAAATTTAAACATATATTTAAATACTTTAAATTAACAATAATGCTTTATTACAGAATTGCGGGACTACTTGATTATCCGGTCGATGAATTTCCATATATACTTTAAATCGCCAAACTATTAATATGCTATACAAATTGGCATAATTTTTAATGTAAATAACGAAATACAAATAAATTAGTGAAATATTTCTAATGCTACAAATAAATTCCGAGACAAGTAACAAATTAAACAACGATACTCAAATTCATTGATTCATTACCAACTTAGAAGTACCAGAATTGCACTACTCTATGGCCATTAAAAATAAATAACAAATTCAATTACAGAGTACAATGTCTTAATTAATAAGCTAAAACAGGCAAAAAATGAAAATACACAAAGATTTTTTTTCAAAATCGACTTTTGGACAGCTATAATCGTTAAATCTCGCACTGTGTACAGTAAAAAGAATATTGTATCTCAATTTTAATTTCTAATCTCAGACAAAATCTATAAAATGTTAAAAAGGAATTCTAAATAACACTATTTTCATACTAACTTGTTAAAATGCATCTTTTATATGCTCAAATAACACACATACAACAAATAAAAAAAAAAAAATACTTTTTCCAATCCACGGAAATTCACTGGCAACAGTGATGCCACGATTTTACCGTAAATGTATTAACATCGTTTTGCTTTTTTCCGTTATGGAAGTTAAAATATTCGTCAATTAAAGAAATCTAAGGAAAATAGAAGTTGCCGACTTTGGATTCAAATTAGCTGTTCTAATCAAATTTAAAATAGCATTTAAATCTAAAACATTTCACAATAAAATAATTGATTTTATCTATACTCTGTAACCCTAGAAAACCAAAGAAATCCCACTGCATCAATAAATGCAAGGAATATGATAAGTTATTAATTGTGCCGCCTCTTTTTTGACTAATATACATTTTAGGTTCAATGTCTTTGATATAGGCTTAACTTATATTAAGGTGTCTTTGGGATATAATGCCACTTGAAATTTCGACTATGTTTTACGGCTTAATTTTAAGTAATTTTTTTTAAACTTTTATAGGATTTTGTTCCATAACTCATTTACTACGCATATAAGAAAAAAAAAATATTTTAGCAGATATGTATTCATAAAGTGTAACCGCGCGATTTCATGGCCAGTTATTGTAAATTTTACAGGTCTAAAAATACGAATTTTATAGCATGAAAAATTGATAACTTTCTTCTATGCAGAAATAATTGCGATACCGTGATGCAGTAATAATCATTTGGTACTTTATACTTCTGACATGAAAAAATTAGCTGCAGTTAAGGGTTACAAATTTCTCTCTATTTTTCCCAATTTTCAACAAGAAGAGCAAAGTTATTTCATGTATAAAACAAAAGATAAACCCTCTACAGGTGTAGTTCCAGTACTGAAAAGAATCAAACATGGCATTATTATCCCAGTATACGTATTATGCAGCATATTTTTAAACTACCTCACAAATACATTAAAAAAATTTCCATTATTTTGAAAATGTATGAAATACACTACACATTTATGTAATAAACAAAGTATTACCTAAAAAGCATCTATTCTTTCAGATCACAGAGCACCTCTTAAATTTTATATCGGGTATCAATGTGTTTCTTTCAGCGATAAAAATTACAAATGGATCAAATTAAAATTTAGCTTTATTGTAGCTAACATATTCTTTTATCATATGCATCTTGACTGAAAACTGCTAATCAGGTGAAGAAAAAACTCATAAAATACAAACATTACACATCGGATACATATTAATGAATTCATAACAATCCCTTATTAAATAAATTAACAAACGTTGTCAACTGACATTAATTCATCAGAGTAATATTAAACCTGCATTGTGTTACCTACATTTCGCATGCATAATGCATTTAATTATGTACTATCTCTTTCCATTTAACAATATTTGCATTTTAACAAATTTTATCAATACGATAGTCTAGAATAATTCAATCTGCTTAAAATCAGTATGTCATTCATCTAATCGATTAATCTCAATATTCATGCTTTATTCTCCCATCTTTTGTAAATTTATGATGGTCAAAGAACAGTATCTATAATTTATACTGTTAATTCACACTTTGTATATTTTTTTACAGTTAAGTTACAGTTTTTTTAAGTGTTAGGAATGTTATAGAACAGAAAAATTTTTAGGGATAAATCATAACGTTATTTATCTCTTATATTAAGTCTCCTCATATGCCGGCATATTTATTTCGGTATTTTATTTCCTTATTGTAGTATCAAACATTGATGCATAGCATAAGATTTCCGTTACTAAGCATATGGCAGATGATATTAGATTTCTTTTTTAAGATGATAATAACAATTGTAATGATATAAATTTTGTAAACATCGCTCTATTAAAAGGAAAAAAATAACGCTGTCACAGTCGCAGTAAAGGAATATTTTATGACCACACGTCTTCCTTCGCTAATATAATTAAAACTGCTACAAACTAACGTAAAATTGCTTATCAGCTGAAGCAAAATCTCATAAAATGATTTAAACACTGTACATCGTATATATATATATATATATGTATATATATATATGTATTCATGAAAATCCTTTATTTAATAACTTAATAAACGTTGTTATCTGACATTAATTCATCAAAGTAATATTAAATCTACATTTCTAGTATTAGCTACACACCGCATGCATAATGTATTTCGTTATACACCATCTCTTTCTAATTAACGATATTTGCATTTTAACGTATTTTATCAATGAGGCATCCTAGAATTATTCAATTTGTTTAAAATCAGTGTCATTTATCTAATCTATTAATGCCAACATTCATGCTTTATTCTAATATCTCTTGTAAATTTAATCTATTGATCAAAAAACAGATACTACAATTTTTCTGTTACATTTGAAAATTTAATCTATTTTAATTTTTTTGCAAAAACATTTCGACAAAATAAACCTGTAATATAATATAAATGCAATTTGAGACAAATAACTGAAATATTGTATTGTACTAAAATATTGTAATATTTATTTTTTAATCTATAAACAAATATTTAATATTATATGATTCATTCAATTCTTGCATATCGAATTTGAATATAAACAAAAAAATGAAATTTGCCCTTACATTTACTAGTTTATAAAAAGAAGTAAGTTAAAGTACAAATTATGACAATAAATGTAATAGAAAATAAAAGTATTGATTAATTTACCTTCATTGATGATGATATTAGATTTTGTTTTCAGGTGATAACAACAATCATAACAATATGAATTTTATAAGCATTATAAGAAAGAAGAACCTAATGCTATTATTGCGGCAGTAAATGAATATTTTGTGACCGCAGGTCTTTTTTAGCTAATATTAAAAAACTACTGCATACGTAGAGATACATGGATATTAGTAGTGTTATAGAGAAATGGTTCAAAAAATATCCGAGGCATACAGATTTTAAATGGAATATTTATTTTAAGAAATATTTAATGTTAAATTTGGTGTTTCAAAAGCAAAAACTATGTATAGAAATTATACTTTTTTTTAGCATTATATGCATTAAAAATTGCAGCATTTGTGTCTTATTAATTAATTTTATAAGATTTTATTTCAATTTTAATTCAAATTTTCAGCATTTTCAGAGGTATTTTTTACATAATTCGAGGAGTTTATTATTTTTATTCTTCCCAAATGTTAAAACAGCACGAAGATAGTACTATACCATTCCCTTTAAACTAATAATTTACTTACACGGATTTACTATAAGCAGAATTTTTTTTTCCAATCTAAAAGTAAATAATTACGCGTTAAAGGTAGATTAAAAAAACAGGGGAATATTAAAAAAGAAAAAATATATAACATAATAAATTATTTAATATGTCTTACAAATAATAATTTTGGGGAAAATTAGTGCTATTTTAGATGACTAAAAATAACATTGTCAAATAGAAAATAAATAAACAAATAATTAAAAAATAATTTTGCTTATACGGGAGACATTTATTTCCCATTTCTAGATCTATTTTTAACTATTGTTGTGAATTGTAAGACAGCTTGAATAATACTTCTTTTTAACAAACAACAACGACAAAAAAGAAACTTTTAAACAACAAAAGTGTTTTCACGTGAATATTATCAAAAAAGTACAGTTTCGTGAAAATTATATCACATTTAAAACGCTTCATTAAAATCTCATGTTTAAAACCATTTTAGCATGGTATTGTTAAAAAAAAATTACATCACCTTTAAAACGCTATATTAAAATCTGATATTTAAAACCATTTTCTCGAAGCATTATTAAAAAATGCCAAAAATCAGTGATTGACTGATTGACGTAATTCATTTTATATTAGCTAATTTTCAAATATTTAATTATGTTTGTTAATAAAATCCAAACACAGCAATGGCCACAGGTGACCTTAAATTTTTTTAGTAAAAGATACATGAATAAAAACTTGTTTACAAGAACATGGTCACTTGTTTTTTAATTGTAATTAAATCTTTGCTATTATTCTCAAATCCAATGAAATTTATGAATTTTTAGAGAAACTTGACAAGTAGAAAATTTCAGAGTAAATCTAATTCATAAAATACAATAAGGTCTTAGAAATTTATTTAAAAAACTAACCATTTTACAATGTGTTCTTCTAGAATTCAAAATAAATTTAAAAGTAAAAAATATAAATATTTAATCTGTCTACAAAATAATATATTTGAATTAAAGACATTCCGTTTTGTATCCAAAGATAGAGTCTACAAATATATTCAAATGGGATACCATCATTAGATTTCCTTATTTGATATTTCAGTGTTTGCTACAGACTCGATATGAAAACAGGATATGAAACTTATTTTGTATCATACATTTAAGTAGACAGTTTACATAAAAACACAGCAGTTCGATTTATCATTATTATTAATATTATTATTTACATTAATATTAATCCCTTTTATTTGTGAATTTTTGGACGCCTCACTATTACTATATAGTAATTATATCGCGATATATTGTAAATTTTATTAATACAACCCATTCAGATAGAACTTTAAACGACTTTTTCTCCACGTTCTTATTTTCTTCACATTCATGTTTTCAAAATGCTAAAACTTTATATGTATATATATATATATAACGTTTTTAAAAGAAAATGCAAGTGTATGAGAATGTGTTGGAATTCATCATTTTGCATTACATCTATCAATAAAAATATTATATTAAATGTAATATCAGATATATCTAAATATCTATACCCAGTTTTATGTAATATACATTTTAAAATTAAAAAAAAAAATTAGGCAAAAATAGTAATATTTTAAAACGTAGAAGGGATTTAAAAGCATTGAAAAATTTTAAAACTTAAAAACTTAAAAATACTGTTTATTTTTTTAATATTTATTTTTAGGTGCGTTCGTAATTATAGAAATGTGTAGCATCTACAGTCGCCATTCAGTTCGTCCGTCTATGCGTATATAAAACAGAAAAAAACTACACAACCGAATATTTTGAAATTTTAAATATATAGTGTTCTATAATTTTTTTCAACTCATTTCAAAATTTTAGATAATCGGATGCATGTTTAATTACAGGGACAATCAAAAGTATTCAATTGCATTACGCCCAAACTCCCAAACTGGAAAAATTATTTCAAGTGCATTTTAATGATCTTACACTCTTTCGAACATATTAAAATTGGAATGCATGTATACTATGAATACCAAAATATACATTCTGTACAAACTGTGATGCAAAGAATATTTGTTATGTATTTACACGGCCACGCAATGGTATTCCATTACATAATGCTATCGGAGGAAACATTGTTCGGTGTGCGTTTTAAATATCTTAAACTATTTAATAAATTATGAAACTGATGTACGTTGCTAAGGTTTACTAAAAAATACTTTTTGTACAATATAAATCAGGTAACATTTATAGTGAAACACAAAGTATCTCGCCCACTATACTATATCCGAAGTAGTCTATATTACTGCACCAAGATCTGAATATATTTAAATTTCAAAAAAGTACGAACACCCGTCATTTGCTAGTTTGACGTGCAATTACCGACATGTTTTAAATTGAAATGTTGTGAGGTCACCATTTGAATCATATTATTAACAATAAACAAATTGTTTAAAAGGTAAATTGCCGCTCTTAAAGAATTCCTTTCAAATGGCTATTTTTTTTATCGAATTTGTTTCCACATTTAATGACGCTTTCAAGATAGTAATGCATTTGTCGGAATACAAATTTCATTCAAATGCATAAAAAATAATCTAAACTGTGTAATTAAGTAAAAAGATTGTGTTTGTATTAGTTTGGAAGGTTGGTTGGTTGGTTGATTTTTGTCGTCCGATTATCTACGCTAATGTGATATAGGACCAGGGGGAGTGCCCTCCGTGGGGGTCTTTCTAAGGGAACTTAACCCGTATTTACGCAATGTTCGGAGAAAACCACGGAAAACTCCGAACGGTTAGGCCGACAGCCGCGATTGGGTTCGAACCCAGCACCTGCCGTCTACCAGTTGAGAGGTCCGAACCTCTCGGCCACTGGTGGGGCATTAGTTTGGAAGGAAATGTCTGAGTTAAATACACAAAACAGGGTGCAAAAATCTTTCATTAAATATATTTGAGAAATAACACTTTTACTATAAATATTCTATAACAACGACCATTTAATTCCTAAAATGAAACATTCTAATAATTAATCTTTACTTTTAAAATAGATCTCTTAAAATAGAAAAGTTACACTATTTCTTATTGCTGTACAATAACTCTATGATTACTATCCGAAATGCAACTTTTAAAAGTTACATACTTGAGAAATACGACGCATTGAGCAACATACTTAACACTTATGCTTAAACTTACATTTAAGATATCTTAAAATAAATTTTTGAAATCGCTTCAATTAAAATATGATGAAAATATTTTAAAGAAGGTCGAGTACATGACTTATTATGAGTATGTTTATGTTGAAGTGATCTTGAATATTCTGCTAAGAACAGTTTATTGTTTATTTTAAAATTTTCTTTTATGTTTAATGAAGAAAACCACCCTATAAATACTTTATTTTTAATGCAAATATATTAACTTTATAGATATTTTCATAAAAATGCTATATGATCATGAAATTCATTTGCTTACTTTTCGATTGGATGTTTTCTGCACGATTTTTCAGCATTTTTTATGTTTGAAATAACATATTTTATTTGTTAAAAAAAATTAAAATGTACCTTTTACGTAAAAAGTGAGTGCATTTTTAAAAGAGCACAACGTTGATTCTAGCATTAAGTTCTGGTAAAAACTAAAAATATAACTTAAGTGTGATCTAAGTAATATTATTTAGTTGTCGTTCATATACCCTGTCAAGAGCACTTCGAAATTTAAATAGCGCATCTTTGAGAAATTTTGGTATCAACAAGTCCAATTAAAATTTATAGTAGAAGTGTTTTTCTATTTGAAAATTCTTCGATTTATAATAATCATTATTTCAGAATGCAGAAAGATATTGTTTGGTTATTGAGATTATACGAGTAGTTCTCAATCAAGCGATTCTGTTTATTGAATATCTTATTAATACATTTGATGTTGTTCAGGTAGCATTTCAAGGAAGATAAATATATTAAATATGCGAAACATTTCACTTCTGATAACTCAAAATATATATTGCATTAACTAACCCTTTATCAAGTTTTATATGAAACACTAGGCAATTATTTAACTATTTATTATTTACTGTCATTTTGATATAACTCAGTCATAAGAAGTTGGAATCTTGTGCCTAAGAAATGAGCAGTTTCGATTGTGAAAGTGCAACGAATCAAAAATGGAGGACCGAGTGAAATTGTGAAAATTATAACTTACTCTTCGTAAAAAAAAAAAAAAAAAAAAAAAAAAAAAAAAAAAAAAAAAAACGGCCATTTTACAAAAGCAGTTTGTTTAAGGATTTGATGAGAAATTTGTATGGTATTCGAAATATGTATTTGACTGTGTGGTGTTTAATATTTGAAGAAGTATTTGATGCGAAATTTGTGTGGTATTCGATATATGTATTTGACTGTGTGGTATTTGATATTTGAAGAGGTATTTGATGTGAAATTTATACGTATGAGTTGTTCCCTATACGGCTTTACAAATATTTATTATACTCGGGGGCACGCCTTCAGCTCGATAGCGTCCACCAACCCTTGTTGATTTCGATGCAATTCAAATTGAGACCACTACCCGATCCCAGCTCACTTCTCATTATTTTTGCCAATTCTAGCCAGATTGGTTTTTATCATAATTTGATCAAAATTCATTGAAATTTTAGATATAATATTTCAAGTTGTAACGATTTTAAATTTCCCCAGTTTTTTTTTTTTTCTAATAAAGTTTAAGTTTTAATTATAAAAAATGAGAAGTGTTACTATTTGATTTTGTTTACAATTACTATGGTTAACCGTCACAAAGAATTTCAAAATTTGAACTCAATAAATAAAAAATATTTTAAAATGTGTCTCAGACCCCCTTAAAAGAAAAACTTCAAAATACCATTTTATCTGCTTTGATCTGGTTAAAATAGCCAGCATGGGTAAACGAGACAACAATCAATGATTCAGGATGTATTTTTCATGAATGCAAACTAAAATAAAACGCATTAAAAATAAGTATAACTTTTGTACTATCTTAATTTTTAAATCTTTGCATGATACAGAAAACAATAGTAAGAATCAATATGATGAATGGAGAAATGTAAGTACCCAGAACTGATGAAGATTGCAAATGTCGAGAGTAAACCTTTTTCTACAGACATTCTTGCTCCATATTATTTTAATGTTACTTTTAAAGAATTTTTTTCATTATTATTTTGTTGTGGACAAAGAAAAAAACATTTTTTCCGTTGGAAAATAACCATCTGGCTATTTTGCTCAATATTTTGAGTCTCCGTTTACCGGAATGACGCGTGTACAAAAACTGTGGCCAAGCATGTAATATACATGACTTTCATTTTAAAAAGTTATTTAACACTCCTATATATAAAGGACAAATAATTATAAGCCTACAGAAATTTAGAAATAGACACAAAATAGCACAACTAATTTAAAATCTAAAATGCGAAAAACAATAAAATGAATTCATAACCATTAAAACATCCGGAACATTACGTTTTTCAACGTGAAGTGCGGTTTCGTCGTCTTATATTGTGCTAGTGCTGATGAGGGAATGATCTTGGATCACACAAATATGTACAATAGGCTTTTTCTGTTTTCTATGCATAATTCTCATTTGTGTTGTGTGATAAATTTTTATTCAGTTAAGTGCTATAATTCAAAAACGAAAAAAATCATTTTCGTCACATTATTCTCTGTTATTTCAAAGAAAGTAAAAATGCTAGTCAGACTCCTTGTAAAGTTTGTGTTGTATAGTGACAAAGTAATATTTCAATTGAAGGACCCTCGAAAGTGATTTGAGAAACTCAAGCACGAAAATTTATTTTCGAAGTTGATGTCACCTTTAGACGAACATCATCTTCTGTAAGGGAAATTATCTCTAAAGAGAAATTATCAAATGATCATGCTCTGTATTTTTGGAATATTTTATCTGTGTGATAGCTCTTGATCTGTATAATTTTGGCGAAAGAATCATTTTAACCCTTTAAGACCCAGCTCGCACGATCGTGCGGGTTAGACATACATTTAAATTTTTGCTTCTGAAACAGTCGTATGTAATATAAACCCAAATTGAACGATTGTTCCGGTTAGCAGAAAGAGTAAAGTATCTTTTTTTATCAACAGATTGCGGTAGTAGTCCATGTTTTACTTTCAGGTGGCATGTCTAGCATTGTTTACAAATACAACGGATATAGCTCATCATTTTATCTGTCGTAAAAAGGTAATTATCAATATATTTTTAATTGCTTAGATAAATATTTTTGCTTTAATGTCTAAATAAGTATAATATAATAAAAAACATTAATTATAGACTATTTATTTTGCTCTTAGGACTCAAGATTTCGTCACCCGCACGATCGTGCAACTTGGGCGTTACGTTAGTCAGTGCTACAGTAAAGGTAAGTGTTTTTCAATGTTCATTTTGATTTCTGTTTCAACAATTTTGATGACAGCCAAAATAAAACGAAGTATGCTGTTACATAATTAATACTATATTATTTTCTTGGGTGTTGTCATAGATAACCCCCTTTTTTTAAATAATTTTTACTTTTTTCTTTTTAATTAATAAATTTTTCAAATACTTTTTCTAATTTTTTCTGCAGTACTTTGTTAACTTTTAATAAAGCAAAATAAAATATTTTTTCAGATGTCTAAGCGGAAAAGAATTCTCACTCAAGAAGAAATATTTTAATTGATGAATAAATCAGATTCTGAGTTTAGTGATCTCTCGGATGATGACGATGTTACGGACAAAACATTTGAAGCAGATTTATTAGAAAGACAGTCAAGTTCAGATGAGCTCGATGAAGAAAAAATGACAATTTTGGATCATTCTTCTTCTTCAAAGTCTCCTGAATTCATCTTCCAAAGTTCTACCTCCAAGGCGTTTTCTGAAAATACTAAAAGAATGAAAAAAGAAAAAAAGGAATACAAATGGACTGTTAAAAAGTGCATTTCTGTACCTTATCCTGGAACATTAGATTTCACGCAACTGCAAGTATATTTTTCATTTCTTAAATTGTAACAAAAAAAAGTTATAGACTTATAGAAGAAATTAAATCGATATAATAAATAAAAACTTTAAAAATATAACAAACATTTTTAAATTAATTAAAATATTTTTTTAAGTCGATGAGTACTTCTCCAATATTATTTTTTTCCTTCTTTTTTAGGCTTTAGAGCGAACCATTTCCCATGTGTTGATGACATGTCAAGTCTTCGCAAGTGCAGGTTTGAAAACTGCGAAAAAAGTTCAAAAACACGTTGCGAAATATGCAACGTTTATTTGTGTATGTCAAAAAAAAAAAAAAATGTTTTAAAGATTTTCACTGTAAAAAAGTAACGAATCCATAAAATAACAAATAATACATCAATAATTACCATATTTGTAAATTTTTTTTGGTTCAGTTTCTCTCTTCTATCCATTTAGAGCCAGAAAATGTGTAAATCTTAACATGTAATAAGTAATGATTTCAGAGGAAAAGCCCAACCCGCACAATCGTGCTGGTGCGGCTTTCACAGAAAAAGCCCAACCCGCACATTCGTGCGGGTACTCTTCACGCACTAGGGGGTCGAGAAAAATTTTTTAATTATTTTTTTAGGTATCATTAGGGTTAGTATAGAGTTAATAACCAGTTGAATATAATATTTAATGATGAAAATGTTTCGGGTCTTAAAGGGTTAAGGGTCCTCCTTTACAGATGACGGTCGTTCAAAGCAATATTCTGTTTGAGGCTGATATTTCTGAATTTAAATGTCTCAAACTATCTTCGCACAGTGTAATCAGAAGCAGCATATTTTTCCTATACAGAACAAGTTTTACGAGCACTTTGACTTTTTTACCTTTCTTGAAATAACTGAGATTAGTATGTCAAAAATGGTATTTTTCATTCACCATCCTTAACACAGCCCTGTTACTAAAACTGTGTCACGGCAAAACCAAAAACTATACAACGTAAGCAGAAAAAATAGAATTTACACACCTGGCTCGTTTGAACTTACTTTTTGGTAGCAATAACAAAATAATAAAACGAGACCTCGCTTCACTTTAAAAAGCCGCAGAACTTTCCGGGTGACCGAATAGAAAATGTAGCCTGCCTCTTCAATGTCTGAGACTACTCTACCAATATATTTGGCTACTGTTTCGTCCAGTTTCTGAGAGATGAGGTACAAGTGGGTGGAAAAAATAACTAGTTGGAAATTGCACGTGAAGTGTAGAAAATGAGGTGCGTTCGTACGATAACGAACTTTTAAAAATATCACTTTCATACATCAATCTTATAAAATTATAAATAGTTGATTACAATTAAAATGTGCACCAAACAATGTTGTCCCTATAACATTATGTAATGGTATACTTTTGTGTGGCCTTGTAAATCAATAACATATATTCTTTGCACCACAGTTTATACAAAATGCATATTATAATATGTACTTTATAGATGCATATCAATTTTATTATGTTCGAATGAATGTAACACAATTAAAATACATTTGAAACATTTTTCCTTTTGACCGTAATATAATGGAATATTTTTTATTGTCCCTGTAATTGAACTATGCATCCGATTTTGATACAATTTGAAAGAATTCGACAAAATTATGTAATAATTATGTATTTTAAATTTCAAACTATTAAAATGCATTTGAAACTTTTTCCCCAATGACCGTAATGTAATGGAATAGTTTTGATCGTCCCTGTAATTTATCTATGCATCCGATTTTCATAAAATTTGAAATGACTAGGCAGAATTATGTAATAATTATATATTTTAAATTTCAAACGATTCGGGTGCGTAGTTTTTGCGTTGTTATATGCGGACGAACAGACGGACAGACTGAACGGCAACTATAGGTGCTACGTATTTACATTATTAAGAACGCACTTAAAATGACCGCTTCAAATGGCCGTCCTTCCTTTATTGTAATAATTCTCAGATATTTTATAGCATTCTTACATCCATTATAATATCATCTAGGTATTTCAAAATATCATGGGGTTTTTTCGATTAACATTATTTTTAAAAACCTTAATAATTATTTTTAAAAAATCTCATTTTTATGAAAATAATAGTAATAAAAAGAGACACCACTTTAAAAATCATAAGCTAAAAAACATATAAGTATTTATATATATAAATCACTTTCTAATGTATGTCTTGTTTTACAGAAAAGCTTTTTTATTAAATAAACATTTCTAAAGCATCCCAAAACTTTTGTAAATATGTCAGATTACTTTCAGTTTCGCTTTATCTGTAAACTAGCAGGCTATGCCCGCTGCGCTGGTCAATATTTCAAAATAAACCGTGGATGAAACGAACTGGTGAATTTCAATTTGTATTTTAAATAATTTGGACCTCCAGCAGCACCTTGCTCATTGTTAAAAACGATTTAGACACCATTATGATATTAAATTATCTTAAACGTTGCGCAAAAACCAGCTATTTAGAAGTAACTATTTTAGTTTATTACTAACAGTGCATATTTGGAAACGAAATGAGACCATTATGGCAACATGATTTAAAATTTTCCCTTATCTGAAGAAATATTAATTATTGCAGTCGTTACCATGGTACAACTTCTGAAAAATTTCTTCACAACTTTTCATTATGTGAAGCCAGGAACCCAAAGCTACTCCCACCTAAAAAGTTTATATATATATATTAAATTTTGTCCGTGCGATAAAAGGCACAATTATGCAAGAATCATCTTCAAACTCGTCAAGTACATTGAGATGGTTAATATCTCAGTGGGAATTGCAAATGAGCAAAATCGGCCCAAGGGGGTGGTAATTGGGAAGGGTTAAAAATTTTGAATACCATCTTAACATGGCTTTCACAAAACCAGCTCTTACAAAACAATAGCAGGAAAAAAAAATAAACATTTTTCGTTACAGCAAGTTGCCAACGATAAAAAAACACACACACATTAAAATTCTCACTACAACAATTACTTTATTATTGTAAAATTTCCTCCTGAAAAATGAAAACAAAATTATTTGCTCTTTCGTATTTAAGCATTTTCTCTTTAGTTATTTAAGATAAAATTATGTAAATTTTGTAATTTGGCGAAATTGGTTGACGTGATAATCAAGTAATAGCCAATTTACACTTTTCATATTTCGCAAAAGATTCCTACACAGACATCATATATGCAATAGGTTTAGCACGATTATCTTACAACTACAATGTGGCAAAATCCTCGTTTTAGAAAACCAAAGAAATTTATGTATATTTTATTATTTTCTATCATTTTAAACAGCAATTAACAATAAATAAAAAGTAACTGTAGAACAAAACAACAAATATCATTTCAAAAAAGAAAAAAATGAAAGTAAATAAACAACTTATCATCAGATAAACAACTGTAGCTGGGTTACCATATGAGGCAAATAATGCAATTTTGGCGCCAGTGAGATACCTCGATGAGTATATGACCAAATCCGTGACAAAATTTCCATTTGGAAAAAACTTTAATCGGTATTTATACTGCATTTTCCCTACTTATGTATAAGAAAAAACTTTGACACAGATGTCATGTATGCACCACATTGGCGCAATTTTTTTCTGGCGCCAATTTGGAGAACTTGGTTTTTAATTACCAATTTCATAAATATTTTTTAATTATTTTGTATTATTTGAAAAAAAAATTATAAATAAAAAAGTTTAATTAATAGCTATAGAACAAAATGATTTATATTATTTTAAAAAACAAAATGAAAGTTAATAAATAGTTTATTAATAAATAAACAACCATAGTCGGTTTACCATGTGTGGCATAAAATCGCCATTTTGTTGCAATCGTGCGAATGCGGTGCGTATATGACATCTGCGCCAAAACTTTAAAAAGTTGCAATTAAATTATTTTAGTTTGGATGAGGAAGACATTTATACTAAAATTTAAACATTATACGCTTTTTTTTTTTTTTTTTTTCTATAACTGCTTTTTATATATTTACAATTAAACATAAAAAATATCCTAAAAAATGCTCTCACACATTTAAAAGAGAGTGAGAGAATTTAGTAATTGTGAACATCGCTCCGGCTTATGCCTTCTTGGTATAAAATCGCATTGTTTGATGACAAAAGTAAATTCAAACACCCAAATAAACAAATAACATACAATTAACAGATAAAACCATTTTTAAAAGTAATTCTGCTATTTTGCCCTGTAAGACACATAATGGTAGAATTAGATTTTAAAAATATTTTTTTAAAAAATAGAAAAATGTTATTTACGTTTTATCTAATAAAATATTTAAAATACATTTTTGTTAGCCTGCGCGAAAGAGAATATCGAAAGTTTGATTGAAGAAATATTGAAGAGGAAATGGTCAATTAAAAAAGACTTGTAAATTTTATTCAGCGGGAATTTTTCATTTCAAAATGTTGAATTTATCTATAGTAATAACGCATAATTGCATAAATTTACTTTGAATTGCAAAATTTTTCCTTCAGTACTACTTGGTTATACCGTCGACCAATTTCGCCAAGTTATACAAATCGCCAAACTATTAGCCAGATTATATAAATTAGCATAAATTTTCATTTAAATAATGAAAAACAAATTAGCAGAACATTTATAAAAGTAGAAATAAAATGTCGAATTAAAAATCACTTGATGACATAATTAGTATTTATATTATACTTAATGTCAAGTGAATGTGACATTTACGATCATCCATTATTGACATTTAATCTTGGAATTTGGGGGTAGATTTTTAATCGATGGGGTAATCTTTCCTTCTTCAGTTTTTAGGTGCGTTCGTAATTATGTAAATACGTAGCACCTATTGTTGTCGCTCAGTCCGTCCGTCTGTCTGTCTGTCCGTCTGTCTGTCCGTCTGTCTGTCCGTCTGTCCGTCCGCATATAACAGCGCAAAAACTACCCATCCGAATCGCTTGAAATTTAAAATACATAATTATTACATAATTTTGTCGAGTCATTTCAAATTTTATGAAAATCGGATGAATAGATCAATTACAGGGACAATCAAAAGGATTCCGTTACATTACGGTCAATGGGGAAAAAAGTTTCAAATGCATTTTAATCGTTTGAAATTTAAAACGTATATTTATTGCATAATTTTGTCGAGTCATTTCAAATTTTATGAAAATCGTATGGATAGATCAATTACAGGGACAATCAAAAGGATTCCGTTACATTACGGTCAATGGGGAAAAAAGTTTCAAATGCATTTTAATGGTGTTACACTCATTTGAATATAATAGAATCGACATGAATCTATGAAATATGTACTAAAAATACATTTTGTATAATCTGTGATGCAAAGAATATTTATTATTAAATTACAGGGCCACACAAATGTATTTCACTAAATAATGTTATACGGGGAAACATTGTTTGGAGGGTGTTTTAATTATATTAAACTACTTTACATTTTATGAATAAGATATGCGTTAATGAAGTATAATAAGAATTACTCCCTGCATATTTACAGGAACACAAAGATTTCGACCACTATACTGTATCCAAAGTACGCTCTACTATATCAGCAAGATCTGAATATTTTAAAACTTCGTTATCAACGAACGCACCTCATTTGCTACGCTTTACGTGCAATTTCCAACTTGTTAAATTTTAAAACTGAAATTTTTCCTGTAAGTGAAATTGACGAAATGGCGCAAGAAAAATTAAATTAACAATGAAAACATTTGCAAAAAGAAATAAAAGAGTTATACTCATATTTATATAATTTACAATTGAATATTAAAATATACTCTAAAAATTATCTTCACTTGAAAAAAAAAGACATTATTGCGACCATTAAGAACCTAAGTCAGGCATTAAATCAGTAGTGCATTTTCGGCTTAAAACACATTCTTTGGCGACAAAAGCAAGATGAAAATGGTATAGAAACGAATACTAACTCACAACTTACAGTGTCTTTTACAATCAGATCTGCTTTTTTCTGCTGTAAGTTATATTATACGGAAATTCGATAAAAAAAGAGAAAGAAAATAATAAAAAGGGAAATAACTGTCATTCAAATTTCATTTAATCAATTTCTGAAATTCATATTTTTATTCTAACACCAGGGATAAGTCGCCAAAAGTTGAACCAATTGTTATATTTCGCGTTAATTTATTTTTTAAGCATTACAAATATTTTTTTCATTTTTAAGATAAATGTATATTTTTATAATATTACGCTTCATTTAAGCGGTCTTTCTTTATTATTATTAATATTATCAGTAGTTATTTTCTGCTATTATTTGCAAGATATTTGTAATATTTCTAATAGATATAGCCATTTTAATTCTGTTAGCAATTATAATTTTCGCCAAAAACAGCTACTGGCAACCCTTTTGTCAAAAATAACCGAAAAATACGAAATTTACTACGAAAAATCAGAGTTATCCCTGTAAATTTGAATCATAAACCTTCGGAAAAATATTTCCTATCGAATGATACAATCGGCAAAAAAATCCATCGGGTAGTTTTAGAAAACACTCGTTTGGAAGTTTCAGAACTTCTGCTTTATAATATATATGATGGCTAAAATGTTGTGTTCTAAAACTTCAAATCCTACAACTATTATCTCGTATACTGTGGTACTTTAAAGGAATGTCGTCATTTAAAGTGGTCGGTGACATGTTAAGTATTATGTTTTCACCAACCAAAAACTTCTTTCAGAGATAGTTGCACTTAGAGATAGCCGCTGAATATGTAATATGAGTGCTTTTGCTTGTAATATCTTAAAATAACCATATATCTGACTTGTAGGTTATGCATATCTGTAGCATTGTTTTCTTTGTTTATCGTATTAATATCATTTTTGTTAAATTCATTTTAAACTGTTCACAATAAGAAAATATTTGGTTACTAATTATTATATTTCTGTACATTCTAGGATGTTTTTAATACAATAAAAACAATGCAAAACAGCTTTATTTCTCTTTTTAGAGATTTTATCGATATATTGTTGAAAAAAAAATGCATTTTATGCTAGATTTAAACCACAATAATAAAAAATAAAGAAATTTTGATTTTTTTATGTATTTTTTGACTATGCCCTTTTTTATGTCATTATTTTTCCTTGCAATTAGAAGATTTTTTTGCGTATATTGGGGGAAGGAGTGCATGTGCTGCAGAAAATATTATTTTGCTAAGTAAATAAGCTACCAAACAACATGAATTCAAAATTGTTCTTCGAAATGTCTGTAAAAAGAAAAATAAAATATAAATATAAATTAAATCCAGATTTTTAAAAATAGCAATAAAATTAAATTCTTTACATTTTATCATGGATTTTTTTCACCAATTTTGGTTCATATATTTTAAAAATTTTAATATTTTTACCACATTCTGATAATTAAAACACTAATAAATTGTACTCTTATACAATCAACGTTCACCGAGTTACGAAGCTTTGAAATTTGTTAAATTTTGGAGCTTTTCAATACAAAAAATAAAATTTGTTCCGTTCCTAAATTTGTTTAGTACCAAAAATCTAAGAAATTTCATAAAATTAAAATTAGCATTAATTAGTGAACTTTGGTAGCAGACTAATTATACTTTTTTACTGTTAAAGCATTGCATTACGCAGATTATACATGCATATATATATATATATATATATATATATATATATATATATATATATGTATGTATGTATTTATAATTCATTTTTTACTATGTAATATGTATGCAATCTTTTCAAGATAAATATTTGTAAATACCGAATTTAACACTATCAAAAATGCGAGTAACAATTTCTTTTCTTTCTTTCTTTTACTTCATAGAATTACCAAAGTAGCTCTCATTACAAGTATTGATGAATTCAATGTATTTTTGTTTAGCTACATGAAATGTAACAGACATATTTTATTAAATTGTACACCTACTCTTAATAAACACTGAAATAGTTTAATCAAACTTTATAAGCGAAACTTACGAAAATTACTTTGATAATTTCAGTTTCTAAGTGCATTTTGGTGGTACGATACATGAAAATTAATCCAAATGTATTTTAATTAAAATCCAATGTTACTGACACGTACTTGGTAATAACATAAATACTTTGTATTCATTTATTATATATAGGAAATGTTATTTTCGTGAATAATTAAACTCTAAAGTTATACTTCTTAGTTTATTGTTTCTTCTGTGCATCATTTAATACCTAATAATGCAATAAGTATTAATAACAGTATTCTGTAAAATAATTGTTGATTTGTAAACATTCTACAGGTAACATATGATATGAAGTAAAACAAATGATCAAATATGTATCATATTAGGGCATCGGTCTACTTCTACAGACAAATATTTAATTTAAAAATATTCTACTGTCTTTTCTATAAAAGCCTAAAACACTTAACGCATACATATGTTCTTAACAAGAAACAATAAAAAGAGAGAGAAATTGACGGGGAAAATATCATTATGTACTTTTCGCTCACTTCGCTATATGTTACACGTTTCTACACTTTTTGAAAGTATACGCAGATAAAAATATTACAACGCAGTTACTTTATGTTATGGAAATAACTTAAAAAATAACTAACTATAAAAAACTTAACTATAAAAAAAGATTCGATTTGAGCATAACGCTGCGCACATTTTTTATGTTTTAATTTTCATAATTGAACTATTCCTCCACAAATTCTAATAAGTACAAATATTAGTTATTCTCTTATTAGAAATTTAAAAAAAGAATTCTCTAACTAATTATCTTTTTAAAAAAAGATCTATTCCACGATCAAATGTTTGTTGATCCATATTAGTGTAAATACATAATCCGTTTTTCGGATATTTTCTTACAAAGTTAATTCACATTCACTAAACTTTTTGTGTAAATACGGTTCACAAATGCAATATAATTTATCCAAAGATTTTGATCGCTACAGTAATAAAATATTGGTAAAAGATATTCAAAGCCGTCGCATAGTTACCCAGTTGAGCTATTTTTTTATTCTAACTAAAAATGCCCATCAGCTTGTTATTAAGTAATTTGAACCATTCAATGAAAAATTAGATTTTCCAGACATTTTTAAAAAGATTTTCTGAAAAAGTGTTCCGAAAATATTTTCTCTCTTAAGCAATTCAGTGATGTCCTAGAGCCATTTACGAATAGCCAGCTTGCTGATTTTCTACTGTCTGTCGTGGATGTGACAAACATCTGCTGATCAACATCTGGCAATCTCAAAGCACTGACCAAAAAAATAAACTAATGTCTATTTGATATTAATCATTTTGCTTTTATATTATCAGTCCATTAGTTAACTAAAAACCGGAAGTATACTAATTTTTTAGGAACGTTACACAACAAAAATTAGCAATTACAGTGCTGATTAACATCTGGCAATCTCAAAGCACTGACCAAAAAAATAAACTATTGTCTATTTGATATTAATCATTTTGCTTTTATATTATCAGTCCATTAGTTAGCAAAAAACCGGAAGTATACTAATTTTTTAGGAACGTTACACAACAAAAATTAGCAATTACAGTGCTCGGCTGATTTTTTTAACTTACATATAGGTTCTTTTTTAACCCCATGTGCAACATTTAAAAAATTAAATTAAAACCAAAAATGATTGAAATTTTATCTTTTGTTAAACTTGGTTTCACTGTGGCCTTTTTCTCGAGAAACGATTTGGCGCTAGACAACATGCTTTTGGCAGTGAATAATTTTCTGTTTCATTTTATTTAATTATTAATTATTGATCACTATACATGAGAAAGTCAGACGATTAAAAAGAGTATAAAAACTGACCCGACTTCCATGGCACGTCACTTCCTATAAGTCACTTCACCATAAGAGTTTATACGCTTTTCTGAAGAGAATCCATAAATCTTTCGACTTGCTTTTCTATCCAAAAAGTTCAGTAATCATCAACAAAAGAAGCTGGCCTAAATAAAAGAAATAGGCGAAGATGAACATGTCCGAGGCTTTGACTGGTGTTCTCTGATATCTAGCCATCGTACGAATGTCAAGTATAAAAGAGAGCTGCTCGTCAGATAAAAGTTCCGTCGTGAAGAAAAGTAGTCCTTTTTGACATTAAGGACCATATGTGTAAAATGTTGGAATGCAAACAACAGGACAATGTGATCGCAGCTACTGTCGTGCTTGGTATGTCTGTTTCAGTGTATATAATGTACATAAGTGATTTTATTTGATGCAAGCCAGATTTTAATGAAAGAAAGGGAATGAACAAACCGGCATACGAATTTTTCTGTTTAACTACCGAAATTTGATTCTATTCAACACGATCAAGTACTTTTTTGAGAGAAAAATGTAGCAATCTGACATTTTTTAACGAAAAGATCTTCGTAATTATAGAGAATACATCGTAATGTGGAAATCCACAACAGGAAGAGGCTATTATAAATTTGAACTTAAATAATTTAGTTAAAATGTCTGAAAGAATACGAATGCTTAAATATAAATTAATAAAACTAACTTGAGCTATCACTGCTGTGATCATGTTAAAACAGAATATGTAATGGACCATTGCACAAACACTAACTGGCATAATAAGATTTTTTTGGGTTGCCTATGCTTTATATGTTTCTTATAGCTTTTAAATAATTACAATTCACCATTATTTATTTGTCTTGCTTGAAATTTTTGAATGCTGCATGGGCTTTGATTACTAAACTTTTTCACAGCTGATTATTTCTGAATGACGAGAAAAAAAAGCTTTGAATAAATCTGCTTTCAGTCACGTGACGTGCAATTATTTGCCAAAACAAAAGCATTCCACAATTCATTTGTCTTCATTTAACTTGAGTGTTGTGTAATTTGCATCTAGCACTGACGAAATACTCACTCGGACATCACTGTTACCTGTGAAATAAAAAGATGGTTTTGCCATAGGGATAATATATATATCTGGATGTAACAGTGCAATTCGGTAGAATTCACAATTTGACATTATGCGTCAGATTTAACAATTATACTCATTCTGGTTACGTAGACGATACATAAACAGATTTAAATTACTAAGATTATATTAATCCTCCGACTAAAATTTTCTGTTTTTAAGGGAATCAAAGACAAATTTTAAAACTGTTTTTTTCTGTTTGAATTAAAATTTCGAAATTTTTTGTGATGATTAAGCATATTATTAATAAACAAAATCACATGATAAAAATTATAAGACATTTTTTTCTAAATTAAAAATATATTAAAAAAGCTGAGTAAATTGAAGTTCTCATAACTTGAAATATTAAATGCAGAATTCCAATTCTTTTCACATGTAAATAAACAGAAATATATAAACTCTACTTATGATTCAGAATTTTTAAAAATAGTAATTTAAATAAAATTTTAATATATTTAAAAGAAACATTTGAAAACAATATACAGTAAATCATCGTTTATACGACGATCGCTTATACGACGTTTGCATTTATACGACGTTTGCATTTATACGACGTTTTAGAGTGGCCTCAATTCATACCTATTTATTTTAGTGCAAAAATGTATCTTTTATACGACGTTCAAAATCGTTTATACGTCAATTTTTCGATTTTTTAAGGCTTATTTTTGTTTGAATTTCTTGTGTATTTTAAGAGTGGGCGGAAATTGGCAGCTATGAAGGACACAAAAGAGCATGTTTAAATGTACAGCACTTGATAACAATGTGAGCTGGTGTTCGATTAGTCCGAAAAATCAGTTTACGCGTAACGGATTACATTGTAGAGGTCATAATGTTTGCGAGGATGGACAGCATGACCGATCTTTTAAAGATGCAAATAGACCGACTTTTTTAAATTGCACATAGACCATATTTTTAATTGTTATCAGTATTGACGATTTCCAGCTAGCCGCGCGGTGCATTAAAAACTTATTTTATTTGCGACAGTACCAGCGAAAAAAATTTTAGGTCCTTGACTCATAGCAGAAATCATTAATTACAACCCAACGTCAGCATCACCTCAAACAGCCATAGACAATTTTTTTGTAATACTACGTAATATGATCAAAAGTAAAAAATAAATAAAGGTACGTATATTTAAATTGCTTACTAATTTTCCCCTCTTATTTATTTATTTATTGTTTATTTGTTTGTTTTGGTTTGTTCAATGTACAAGTTTATGTATGTAAACGCATTAAACATTAAAATTCAGTGGTGATAAAAATAATTCTAGTTTTAGAAGCGAAAATCGATTATACGACGCTGTCGTTTATACGACGTTTTTCGGTTGTCCCTTCAGCGTCGTATAAACGCTGTAATATAACTGTAATATAAGTTAAAAAATAGAAGTTTTATTTCTTAAAGTAAATATTTTTTTCAAATTTATTGAATAAAAATGAAAGTAAAACAATTTAAAGAGATATGCTTAATGTTTGAACTATTTATCTTATACAGTTCTCGAGTTATAACATTTTAAATATTAGAAATAGTGAAAAACCTCATCATGAAGAAAAACAAATTTTCAAAAGAATTCGTTTCCCTGACAATTATTGCTTGAAAGCTAGATCTTAAAAACAGATTAAAACATTAAAATTAATATTTCTTGGTCTAATTATGATAGAAATACGATATACTGTAATTTAAAAATATTAATAATGCAGTATTTTTTTATTAATATTCCTTTTTTCAGATTTTTGTATTCCGGACCTCCTGAAAAAAGATGTGTACCTTTAATTGATTTTTAAAAAATTGCATATATTTTTAAACATGTTATGTAATTTATAAATCTATAAAATAGAATACAATTTTATATATAAAGGTAAAATATTCTATTAAATTTTGATTTCATATTTTTGCAGAAACACTCTAATTTCGTAAAATGAATTAAAATTTACTACAGTGTTCATGATTTTTTTTATTATTAAAGATCATGGAAAATGAATTTATTAACAATCAAACATAAAAGACATGCGTAATTTTAAAGAAATATCTATAATGTATTTCTTATTATTACATTTCAAAGTTCAAATATTTTAAATAAAAATCCGCATCCGTCAAAGCTGTGAAAGTTTGCGGTTTTTAAATACGTTAATGGAATTCCAATGAGCAGATAAAAGAATAATTTAAGGCAATAGTTGAAAAAGAAATTCAAGTGGATAATCTATAACTACAAAAAGAAAAATATTACCATAGATAAAAAAAATATATTTTTTTTTCTGTTGTTATTAGTATGTAGATGAAAAGGACATTTTCGTTAAGCAATATTAAAAAAAAGTTAAACTCGAAATATTACCAAAGAAAAATTAAAAAACACAAAATATTTCTAAAATCAATTAATTGAATGCCCAAGTGTAAGTAAACATATTACTTAAAAGAACACTTCTCAAAAAATATATTTATATGGTTCATATTTCGCAATTTTTATATATCTGAAATGATGTTCTAATATTCTATATATAAAATTCAAAATTATTGAAACGTACTGTGAAAAAACTAAAATTTTTGCCTTTGAGTATCCACAAAGTGAAATAATTACCCTGTTTAACTTACATGTTTAGGTTTACGTATTTTAGATAATAAAACAACATCTAAATTTCTGAAAGATATACAAATAAAGTATTTTATCTTAATTTAAACAACTATATAAAATAATTTGTTTAGGAAAATAATGACAAAGAAATTAAATTCATTAATTTAAAATAATAAAAGTATTATTGCCTTTATAAAATATGAAGAAAAATGCTTTCGGTTACAATACTGCCAATAGAAAAAAAATTAAGTTCTTTTTAATAGTGTTACCCTCTTTCTAACATAACAAAATTGGTATGCATCTATGATGTAGGTAACAAAATAAACATTCAGTACAATTTGTGGTACAAAGAATATTTGTTAATAATTTACACATGTATACAAAAGTATTCCATTACAATTTTTTATGGGGAACATTGTTTCAGGTGCGTTTTAATAACGTTAAACTAACTTGCATTTTATAAAATTGATATTCGTTGCTGAGGTTTACTAGAAGTCACTTCCTGTGTAAACAAAAGCAAACAGAATTTACAGGAATAAACAAAAGATTTCGGATTTTCTACTGTATCTGAAGTACCGTATTATATTACACCAAAATCTGGATATTTTTTTATTTTCTTACAGAACGAACGCACCTCATTTGTAACTTCAAACTTGTTTACTATAATTCATTAATTTAAATAGATATTTACTGTATTAATAAATCATTGAAGGGGGAAGAGTTGATTAAGAAAAAATCTAATAAAATGCAAATTCTTTATTGTCATATACCTAGAATGAAAATGTAGTCAATTTTTGTATCCTTAATGTAAAAATAAAGATTATTGAGCTAGGCGTATAAGGTAGATATCTAAGCTGAACCAATGAAATGAGATTGGTCTTAGCCTGTTCTTTTCTAAGTGTCGAAACGAGTATAAAACACTTAGTAGAGAAAAATATCGTTTGATTTCTAAAATTATTTCATAAACTAGCATTATAGTTACCAAAAGAATTATAGTTGTGTTTGCATCCATTTTAAGAAATTTTAAATAAATTTGACCACCAGAATATAGGAAAACACTCTTGAATTCAAGTAGAAGACAATAGAAATCTTTAGCAAAGATGATTAGTATTTATAGGTATTGGTGTTAATTATGACAGCCGATTATAAGCAAGGGATATAAGGACTAAGGGGAGTGCCCTTCGTAACAATTTTTCTAAAAGAACCTAGTCCGTATTTAAGCAAAGTTCGAAGAAAACCACAAAATCTCAGAACGGGTATTTATATGGATGTCATGAAGTCGTTATTTCTAGAGCCACAATTTAGATTCTAGATGCCAGAAACGTATTTTTTTTCTCAGTGCAATAAATTGTTTTGGTGTGTCTTGATTAGAATAAAGAAGAGAAAAGTAAGAATAAAGAAAATGTCCGAATTAATGCAAAAATTGTATTTACAATCGGGACGTCAGAACGTCATGAAATGTTTTCTTTAACGAAAAAATTTCTGTAAATTCCAAAAATTTTTGGGAAGAAATGGAACATTTTCTGAAATCTACTGATTTTTCCCGTACTGGTAAATTGCACTAGCTTCCCGATTGCGAATACAAATTTCGTGAAATAATCCGTTTTTTACCTTACAGTATAGTGTTCGGATATTACCGTACAAAATATTGATGAATTTCTAAAATGAGCTATGCATCGCAGACTTCATGTTTTCCAAAAAAACTCATATGAAACAGACGAAATTTATAAAATGATATATAATAAAGGGTAGCAAAATAATTTTTTTTTAAATAAAGTTTTGAAAGTATTCTGAAATGTAGGTAGTACTGAACCAGATAGGAATTATGGCTTATGACAATACTTATTAATCGGACTCTCTCACACGTCTAAACAAATTATTATTGTTTTTAGGTAGATTTCGTAAGAAATACTACCTATTGCAATCGCACCAGTTTATATATCTATCTATATATCTCATTTTTTTATGGACACGATAACTTCTATAATTCTTCACCAATCTCCATTAAACTGGTACATAAAATCAATGAGGATAAAATCTTGGGCAAAATCGGACCAAGGGGGTCGGAATAGGGGGCGTTTTTGTGAAAACCGAAAAAACGCCATACTTCTTAATTAAAGTAGATAAAGAATCGGTTTAAAGTTTATATTACTTCTTAAAAATGGGCCAAAAGTATATACATGACAGATTTTTGATAAATTTAGAAGTGGGCTCAAGGGGCGAAAAAACAGGGATTTTGAGAGATAAAAATTCATAACTTCGTCAATTTTCAAGATATCAAGTCCAACTAAATTTTTTATAAATGTTCCTAAAATTATCTAAAACTTTTGTATTTACAAGTTTTTGATAGGACCAACTTTTACCGATGAACAAAATTAAAAACGAAAAGAAAAAGGGCGCAGAAAAAAGAGAAAAATCCATAACTCCGTCAATTTTTAAGATATCAAATCTGATTAAATTTATTTTAAATCTTCTCAAAAATATCTACAACTTTTATATTGACAAGTTTTTCATAGGACCAATTCGTATAGCAAAAAGAAATTAAACAAAAATAGGAGTTGGAGAAAAAACCTCAAATCAAAACTGCTTATATTTTGACTCATTTTTAAATTCATTTTTGATTTTAAACGCATCCAAATGGTAGATCCTCTTATTTAGAAACTGTATAAAGTGTCGCATTCGTCAATTTTTTGATAAAGACAGAATATATTTCAAAAAAGGCTACCAAAAAGGGTATTTTGAACAGAATTTCCGAAAGTTATCGCGACTGAAAATTGAAGGAAGTATTCAAATAAGAAATTGCGTTTTTTTCTGACTCATTTTTAAATCCATTTTTGTTCTCAAACGCATCCAGTTTACGGATCCTTTTATTTAGGAACTATATAATGTGATGCACTGGTCCGTTTTTTGATAAAGACGAAATATATTTTAAAAAAGGCTACCAAAAAGGGTATTTTGAACAGAATTTTCAGAAATCATCGTGCCTGAAAATTTAAGGAAGTGTTCAAATAAGAAATTGCGTTTTTTTCTGACTCGTTTTTAAATCCATTTTTGCTCTCAAATGCATCCAATTTACAGATCCTCTTATTTAGGAACTACTAGCAGGGGAGACCGAGCTTAGCTCGGTCAAAATTAACTTTGTGTTCAACTCGATATAGTATTTTCAATGTATCATTAACTCTGTATTATTACTGTAAAACATGTTTATAATAGTATTATTTAGAAAAACAATCAATAAGAAAACTATGTTTTTATGCGCATGTTTATAAATATTACTTTATTTTAAAATTTACAACGAAAGTTACAACGAACAATCTAAATCACTTTTTTAGTTCGACTCTGATTGGTTTAACCATGCATCTCGAATCCTCTTAAGAATGTGTAAAAAAAATTCTTTACATTCTTAAAGACAATATTTTTTGCTAGATATAGCCAAATTTGGAGGCATTCTTTCATTTGGCTTCAGATACGTGTTTTGGTTTTCGTAATTTTTATAGTCGATTTTTTGGCCATATGTCGCCAATATTTTGTCAAATATCACCAAGTTATTGGCTTTTGCCATATTCTCGTGACCCTGACCCGTATTACCCAAAATGAGCCACTAATCAAATTTGATCAAGCATGTGACATAGCTCAATCGTCTTCAGGTAATCAAAAACAGTAGAATATAAAAATGAATCAAAATCGTTTAAGCCATTTTTTAGGTAAAATTAGCTTGGCAGCATTTAGCAATGAAGCGAAATGACCCACTAATATAATTTTGTTTAACATGCGACTCAGCCCAATAGTCTTCTCGTGACAAAAAACGTTTTGTTTCAAAATTTAGGTAAAATTGAGTCGTTGTTATATATAATTAGAATGACCCTAGCTCATTAAGACCCAAAATGACCCACTAATCGAATTTTCGCGAGCATGTGTCCAAGCCAAATGGTTTTCTCTTGCTCAAAAACGATATAATACAAAGTATAGTCAAAATGGTGAGTACCATTTTCTATATAAAATTAGCATGACCCATCATGACCAACAAATGACCCTTATAATCGAAATCTCTCGAACGTGTGGCCTAGCTCATTAGTTTTAGCATGCCGAAAAACATTAGAAACAAAATTTAGATAAAATCGATTGAGCCGTTTTTTAGATATAGTTAGTTTGACCCTGACCCCTTATGATCCAAAATGACCCATTGATCAAATTTTCTCAAAAATCTGTCATTACCCAATGATTTTCTTCTGCCCGAAAACGATAAAATACAAAATTTAGTTAATTGCGCGAAACGTTGTCTAGATAAATTTAGAATGGCCCAAAAGTGGCCCACTAATCGAAATTTCTAGAACATGTGGCCTACCCCAATGATTTTCTCATGCCAAAAATATGTTGCATACAAAATTTCGTTAAAATCGACCCACCCATTCTTTAGATATAGCTTGACCTTGACCCATTAAGACCCACAAATGACCCTTATAATCAAAAGCTCTCGAATATGTGACTTAGTCCATTAGTTTTCTCGTTTCTAAAAATTGTTACATACAGCATTTCGTTAAAATTGATCCTGCCGTTCTTTAATTATATATAGCTTGACCCAGACCCTTTATGATTCAAAATGGCCCATTAATCGATATTTTTCGAACATGTAACCCAGTCCAATGATTTTATCGTGCCAAAAAAATGTTGCATACAAAATTTCATAAAAATTGATCCACCTGTTTTTAGATATAGCTTGACCTTGACCCATTATGACCCATCATGACCCATAAATGACCCTCATAGTCGAAATCTCTCAAACATGTGATTTTGCCCATTAGTTTTATCATGTCAAAAAACTGTTACATACAAAATTTCATTATAATCCATCACGCCGTTCTTTAAATATAAATAGCTTGACACAGACCCTTAGTGACCCAATATGGCCCATTAAAATTTTTTCTCGAACATGTAACCTATCCCAATGGTTTTCTCGTGCCCGAAAACCATAGAATGCAATTTTTAGTCAAAATTGCGTCAGAAAATCTCTAGATAAAAATTGCATGACCCACAATGACCCCAAAAATGACCCACTAACCGAATTTTTACGAACATGTTACCTAACCCAATGGTCTTCTTGTTATCCAAAACGATAAAATATAAAATTTGGTCAAAATCGTTAGAGCCATTTTTTAGATAAAAATGGCTTGACCCATAATGACCCAAAAATGACCCACTAATGGAAATTTTTCGAACATGTGACCCAGCCCAATAGTTTTCTCGTGCCAAAAAACGGTTGGATACAAAATTGCCTTAAAATCCATCCAGCCGTTCTCTAGATATAAATAGCTTGATCCTGACCCATTGTGACCCAAAATGACCCAGTAATCGAATTTTCTCGAACATGTGACCTAGCCCAATGGTCTTCTAGTGGCCGAAAATGGTAAAATCCAAATTTTTGCGAAAATCGTTCGAGCCGTTTTTGAGATAAAATTTACACACACAGACACGCACACACACACACAATTTTTGCTCGCATTATAGAATAAGACTAGCAGGGGAGACCGAGCTTAGCTCGGTCAAAATTAATTTTGTGCTCAACTCGATATAGTATTTTCACTGCATCATTAACTCTGTATTATTACTGTAAAACATGTTTATAATAGTATTATTTAGAAAAACAATCAATAAGAAAACTATGTTTTTATGCGCATGTTTATAAATTTTGCTTTATTTTAAAATTGACAACGAAAGGACATCAATCTAAATCACTTTTTTAGCTCGACTCTGATTGGCTCAACCATGCATCTCGAATCCTCTTAAGTATGTATAAAAAAATTTTTTACATTCTGAAAGATAATATTTTTTGCTAGATATAGCCAAATTTGGAGGCATTCTTTCATTTGGCTCCAAATACGTGTTTTGGTTTTCGTAATTTTTTAGTCGATTTTTTGGCCATATGTCGCCAGTATTTTGTCAAATATCACCAAGATATTGGCTTTTGCCATATTCTCGTGACCCTGACCCGTATTACCCAAAATGAGCCACTAATCAAATTTGATCAAGCATGTGACATAGCTCAATCGTCTTCAGGTAATCAAAAACAGTAGAATATAAAAATGAATCAAAATCGTTTAAGCCATTTTTTAGGTAAAATTAGCTTGGCAGCATTTAGCAATGAAGCGAAATGACCCACTAATATAATTTTGTTTAACATGCGACTCAGCCCAATAGTCTTCTCGTGACAAAAAAACGTTTTGTTTCAAAATTTAGGTAAAGTTGATTGAGTCGTTGTTATATATAATTAGAATGACCCTCGCTCATTAAGACCCAAAATGACCCACTAATCGAATTTTCGCGAGCATGTGTCCAAGCCAAATGGTTTTCTCTTGCTCAAAAACGATATAATACAAAGTATAGTCAAAATGGTGAGTACCATTTTCTATATAAAATTAGCATGACCCATCATGACCAACAAATGACCCTTATAATCGAAATCTCTCGAACGTGTGGCCTAGCTCATTAGTTTTAGCATGCCGAAAAACATTAGAAACAAAATTTAGATAAAATCGGTTGAGCCGTTTTTTAGATATAGTTAGTTTGACCCTGACCCCTTATGATCCAAAATGACCCATTGATCGAATTTTCTCAAAAATCTGTCATAACCCAATGATTTTCTTCTGCCCGAAAACGATAAAATACAAAATTTAGTTAATTGCGCGAAACGTTGTCTAGATAAATTTAGAATGGCCCAAAAGTGGCCCACTAATCGAAATTTCTAGAACATGTGGCCTACCCCAATGATTTTCTCATGCCAAAAATATGTTGCATACAAAATTTCGTTAAAATCGACCCACCCATTCTTTAGATATAGCTTGACCTTGACCCATTAAGACCCACAAATGACCCTTATAATCGAAAGCTCTCGAATATGAGACTTAGTTCATTAGTTTTCTTGTTTCTAAAAATTGTTACATACAGAATTTCGTTAAAATTGATCCTGCCGTTCTTTAGTTATATATAACTTGACCCAGACCCTTTATGATCCAAAATGACCCATTAATCGAAATTTTTCGAACATGTAACCTAGCCCAATGATTTTATCGTGCCAAAAAAATGTTGCATACAAAATTTCATTAAAATCGATCCACCTGTTCTTTAGATATAGCTTGACCATGACCCATTATGACCCATCATGACCCACAAATGACCCTCATAGTCGAAATCTCTCAAACATGTGATTTAGCCCATTAGTTTTCTCATGACAAAAAACTGTTACATACAAAATTTCGTTATAATCCATCACGCCGTTCTTTAAATATAAATAGCTTGACCCAGACTCTTAATGACCCAAAATGACCCATTAATCGAAATTTTTCGAACATGTAACCTAGTCCAATGATTTTATCGTGCCAAAAAATGTTGCATACAAAATTTCGTTAAAGTCGATCCACCTGTTCTTTAGATATAGCTTGACCATGACCCATTATGACCCATCATGACCCACAAATGACTCTTATAATCGAAATCTCTCAAACATGTGATTTAGCCCATTAGTTTTCTCATGTCAAAAAAACTGTTACATACAAAATTTCGTTATAATCCATCACGCCGTTCTTTAAATATAAATAGCTTGACCCAGACCCTTAATGACCCAATATGACCCATTAAATTTTTTTCTCGAACATGTAACCTAGCCCAATGTTTTTCTTGTGCCCGAAAACCATAGAATGCAATTTTTAGTCAAAATTGCGTCAGAAGATCTCTAGATAAAAATAGCATGACCCACAATGACCCCAAAAATGACCCACTAACCGAATTTTCTCGAACATGTTACCTAACCCAATGGTCTTCTTGTAATCCAAAGCGATACAATATAAAATTTGGTCGAAATCGTTAGAGCCGTTTTTTAGATAAAAATGGCTTGACCCATAATGACCCCAAAATGACCCACTAATCGAACTTTTTCGAACATGTGACCCAGCCCAATAGTTTTTTCGTACCAAAAAACGATTGGATACAAAATTGCCTTAAAATCCATCCAGCCGTTCTCTAGATATAAATAGCTTGATCCTGACCCATTGTGACCCAAAATGACCCAGTAATCGAATTTTCCCGAACATGGGACCTAGCCCAATGGTCTTCCTGTGCCCGAAAATGGTAAAATCCAAATTTTTGCGAAAATCGTTTGAGACGTTTTTGAGATAAAATTTACCCCCCCCCCCCCCACACACACACACACAATTTTTGCTCGCATTATAGTATAAGATATAATGTGATGCATTGATCGGTTTTTTGATAAAGACAGAATATATTTTGAAAAAGGCTACCAAAAAGGGTATTTTGAACATAATTTCGCGAAGTCTTCGAGATTTGAAAATTTAAAGTTTTCACATAGGAAATTGCGTTTTTTTCTGACTCGTTTTAAAATCCATTTTTGCTCTCAAATGCATCCAATTTACAGATCCTCTTATTTAGGAACTATATACTGTGCCGCATTGGCCAGTTTTTTTATAAAGATAGAATATATTTTTAAAAATGCTGTCAAAGTGAATATTTCGCACAAAATTTTCCGAAGCAATCATGATTAAAGAATTAAGGATGTATTCAAACAACAAATCGATTATTTTATGACTCATTTTTAAATTCAATTTTTTTCTCAAATGCTTTCAACTGACAGTTTTTTGTTATTTAGGAACTGTATAATGTACTGTTTTGGTCAATTTTTTAATAAATTTTGAATCTATTTCAAAATATGTTGTCATAATGGGCATCTGAGCTGAATTTTTCTTAAGATGATTCTTATAAAACCAGTTTTTGCAGAAAAATGAAATTAAAATTTTTTCATAAACGGCCAAATGAAGTTATTAAACTGGGTTTATCTCTAATCATTTTTTTGTTTGTTTGTTTGTTGAAATGAGCACTTTTCGAAATCTACCTCCGCCTATAGGCCCAGCCGACAGGGATTTTTTGTGATTATTATATTTATCTGTTATCTCTGCTTTTGAATGATTTTTAAATTGTTAGTGCGAAACATGCCATAGATTTTTTCTAAATGTGCTACATACATAGACCTATATCATTGACTCGTTTACACTCAAACGAAAAAATTTCCTTTTTCCACAAAATAGTATACGTAAAATATTAAAATATAGAAAAATTTGACTCTAGGGGAATAAATAAATAATAAAATATTTCGAAAGCCATACATAAAAAGAATCTAAAAGAAAAAAAAACTGAGTTATTTAATTCTATCACGTTATTATAAAGAAAATTTCATAACTGATTTTTTTTATCATAAATGCAATATTTTTTTAAGATTACGTGTTCAAAGAGTAAAAATTTGAAAAATATTTTAAATGAATTTTTGACCTAAAGTAACTCTTAATAATTTTTATGTGTTTTTATTATTTTTTTATTATTGCCTTTTAAAGATTCGTTCATCATTTTAAGGCTATTTTACTTTATTAAAACAATATTTAAATTCCAGAGCATATTTTTTCATGTTAAATGGGATTATCTTAAAAGAATTCCTTAATTTGTTTAATTGCACGTAAATTGATACATTTGAAGCTGTTTATTTCTGTAAATGTGTAAAATAGTTATACTTTTTTCCCTTAAAAAAGTCAAATTAAAATAATCAATTCAATATTCAGATTTCTCGTTTTAACCTTTTTTTTTCCTTGATAGATGCCAATTAATCTTCATCATTATTTTTTTTCTGGGTGCCTTCATTGTAATTAATGGACTTATTATCAAATGAATTACCACAGATTCATAAGAATTTATTTGGAAAAAAAAGTTTAATACTTTTGACGTAAATCGTTCCTTCTCCTACTTGTTTCTGAAAAAAAAAAATATTTTACTAATAACGATTAAAGTTTTTTCATCAATACGAGGTAATTTGCACGTTTTTGTTCTAACACAATTCTGACATGCATAAAAATCAATAAAAAAATAAAATTGGGATGAACATTAAATTCTTGCTAATATTTCTTCGTAGTAATTGACATCCTTCTACTCCAATTATATCGAATTCAATTAACTTGTTAAAAGTTACTAATAAACGAATTCCTTCATAATTTTGTGCGAGAAAAAGTTCCTTAGCACAGGAAATATTAAAAATGTAATTCAAAAAGCAGATTAAAATTTCATTTTATAGTTATGCAATATTTGTTTTAGAACGGATACGTTATACATTGCCAACAAAATTTCGTGACAATCACTGAAATAAGTAACTTTTGTGTCAGATGATTTTTACTGATACATTCATTAGTAATTTTTTTTAATTCTTCAGTCAGTATCAATAGTACCTCCTGTTTTGTTTTGTTTTTAATTATCAGACCTGGTTGAAGTCTTACTCCGTCTTTTTCGTTTCGGTGTACTTTCATGTGGTAAATCGGCCTTGACATTTTTAGGAAATAGATAGTTTGTTCAGATGAATGTAAATCTAAGACTTTTGGACTTATAGGAAGATTTAGTTCTAATAAAGTCAAAGTATCAGGTTGTTCAACAATTGTAAGCTTTATACATCGATTATGCTGACTAGAGGTGTTTCGTTTTGTAGTAAAAAGAATTTTAAAAATCTCCATTTTCAAACCACTATTAGAACAAAATAAAATAAAGTGAGATCTCTAAATCTTGTTAAACAGCAACGACCATTACTTAATGTAACAAATGAGTGATAGAAACTCTCACCCGCTTATTCTATTAAGAACTGGAAAAAAATAAAATTAAACATTCGGACATTGAGATTACTGCTTAAGTGTAAAGATTATTTTTCTTTGCGTTTGAGCAAAGCACCGTATATATATTACGATTTTACTCAGAATGTTATTAAGAGTTTAAAAATTTAAATAGAAATATTTTAAATATCTGTGTTAGTACTAGAAAAGTAATTTCTAAAACTCATTTTGTTTCTAGAAACATCAATTAATTATTTTCAAATGAGTACCACATTGTTAGAGTGAAGACTAACCACTTTCCCTGGAGTGTTTTCTCTGTTCACTTTGATGCTGCATATGACTGACTACATTTTATAAAAAATGCGCTTTCTTTTTAATTTCTTAAACATAGTCAATCGAATACTAATAAAGTATTCGAAGTTGAATAAAACTTTTAAAAAAATTTGAAACAGTTTTGTCTGATAAAAGTTTTTATCTGCTTATTGTTTCTTTTTTACGTCTAAAATTTTACATAAGACATCATAAAGTTCCTGTACTTAAAAATTATTTTTTTCAACATTGAAAATAAACATTTAAAGGCGTCTAAAAAATCTTGAAAATGGAATAAAATAAAAGAAACTTATGACCATTTTCAACATTTAAGGGGGCACACTACCTTCGAAACCTTCGCTTTGAATTTCAATGATGCTGTAATATGTTGTGACACAATATGTAATACTAAAATTTAAAAAACAAATCTTATAGAACCGTCAACTTTACTAAAGTGTTTGTTATTTATTTATTTAACTTTTTAATAATGACTACCATTTTTATAAATATGAATATTTTTTACTACATTTCTTTTTCTACAACCATTAGAATACAATATATAAAACTGTGCAGAGATTTTTAGATGCATGGGTTTTACACTTAATATAATTTCTCTCATGCATATTTAAAAATGAACGAAATTCAACAGACTCTCAAACTAAATATTCTTTAAAGAATGACTACAAACTTGAATGGGTAATACTTGTACAAATGTATTAAATGCACCATGCAGAAAAAAAATCAAACCTCTAAATTAGGTAAAACATCCTTGTATTTATCGAACAAGCAAGTTATAAAAATATGAACATGGATAAAAATCAGTTTAAAGCTTTCATTTGTATAGATAATTTCGTCAGATCCATTAACAAAATTTACAGTATCTCGCGATATGTATGTCGTATTGGTAAAAATGAGGTAGCAATGTATTCACAATTAAAGAAGGTTTCAATTAATAGTAAGAAAATACATAATGTCTAAATATTTATATGAATTTAAAATATAATATTTAGAAGGGAGAAAGATAAAAGAATTGCCTTTTATTTCAAATATTTCAAATTTTCAAGATGCATAATTAGTATGTGTCGGGGCTTCAAACTCTCAGATTTTTTTCTGTAGTAAAAAACTACGATGACAGCTTATATGCGCAGGCTTACAATTTTTTTTTCTAAAATAATCATTTTGATGCGAAATTTTACTTAAAATTGATACTGAAGGGGAAAAAAAGTCAGTTCATTCAATAACAAAATGTTGTCAATGAATTGCCAATGAGTAAAGCAGAAATTTTTATATGAAATTTCTGCTACATACCGAATAAAAAAAAAGCCAACCTAGTAATGATGTCATAATATGCAGTGTCTGAATCATGGCCAACTATAAGTATACGGCCCATCTACTTGAGATTAAATTATGAAGCCTAACGCCAGAGGACTCTGATACCCTGCCCAAGTTATTCTGACGAATTGGGCAAACCCTGAACTAAAACAATGACCAAGTGCACAGAACAGAAATCAGCTTATTCAATGCTAATTTGGGCAGGGTTTGCGCCACGTGATCCAATGAAATGGTTCACGGTTTGGACCTGAATCTAGCTTCACTTTTTCGGCGGTTTTTAGCAAAATGCGCAGGCCGTTATACATCTAGTTAACCATGGTCTGAAAAAACGAGAGTATCATGCCTCCAGATGTTAGAAAAGCAGAAATTAAAGTACAATCTCACAAAGAAAAGCATGAATATCGGCGCCGGCTACCAGAGTGTAGCGTTAGGAGACAGTGAGGGGGGATATTTTATTTTTACGATTTTCTAATATACAACGGAAGACGACTTCACAAATCATCACCTTATCGGGTTGACGACAGAATTTCTAGGATTAAATGCAACGCGATTTGCATATTAAAACGCATTTTGTATGCCATAGTGATATCTTTGTAGAAAATATCATAAAATCCATTTTTAGGGTTTCAGTGTTATTTCCTTCTTCCAGTCCTTTATGTTTTCGAGCCTTAGAGTTCACAAAAGCACAATGATAAACAAATCAGATCAATCAAAAAAGCGTGTCTGAAAATGATGTCCACAAAAATATGCGGTGACATACCAGTTCCATTTTAATATATGAACTGAATTCTATCTAATACTAAAATTTCAGCCATCAATTCAAACAAAAAGTTAAACAGAATAGTTAAAACAGAAGATAAAACAGAAATTTTACATTCATGCAAACTCATAATATTAAAAAAATTGTATTTATCTTTGTACTCATATTAAAGAAAAAATCTAGTAATAATCAATACGTATTAACTGAAAAGTGAGCAATTGTGTAACATTTATAGTAAAATATTTTATGAATTTAAATACATATAATCTTATACAAAAAATTTTATGGTCAATGAAAAATTATTAAGTAACAGATAGATGTAATGACGTTACTGTCAAACGCATTTGACATTCTTCATTAGCGTTAACTCGATAAATAATTGTCATATAATATACTCCAATTAATCCCTGAAATTAACTAATCAGCAGTAATTGATATATCTATGTATCTAAGAGAATGCATCACATACTTCAATGACGGTTGTTAATTTAAGCAAATTTTACTACATAGCACCCTCTTGCATGAATGATTTGACTCTAATCTATTTTAATTGTGAAATACTTTCTAGTTCGAAAGAGCGAAGGTAAAGTCATGCCACTGAATATTTTCCAAGACACTAATCTTTTGTAATTAATGACGAAATTTATTCCACTATTATACGGCAAAATCTAATTTTGCTATTGAAGTCTTTATTTAGCTGTTATTAAATTTATTTTAAAGCTTTTTAATAAATGCTGCTATAAGGAATGTTGCTTCATACTTTTAGATTTCAATAAAACAATTTCTATTACACTTAGGCATAATCAATGCATAGAAAATTAAACAACAGAAAAATATTTTTAAATAGAGTTTAATAACAAATTCTTTTCAGTATGAAAGTTACTAAAACGCTGATCTAGCAATTTTTCAAACTAACATTGTAACAAATCGGTTTACAGATTCAATAAAAACTTTTTTAAAAAATTAGTTTAACAATTATGTTTAATTTTGTATTTAATAATTTATATAAATTTAAGTATAGTAAAAATAGCAATATTTGTGTTAAACCTTAAATTATAAGGTACCTGTGCTCAATATGGACACCCTAAGAGAAATTTATTTTTTCACCCCCGGGTACACGTCATAAGACTCCAAAAATATATAACCATGATCCCTTGACTTTTGACTATCATTATTAAAATTAGCGATCTTGTAATTATTCCGGTTTAAATTAAATAATAAAAACAAAAAATGTTTACAAATGCCCATATAAGGAACCACCTGTCCCTATTATGGACAGGTGGCTCCTTATTGACCTGCTACACAGGGTGTATGAAAGAGTCACTCTTCTATGGAATTTTAGAGGAAAAGGGATTAAAAAAAATATCTTAAAGTATTGAGGGGGAGGGAATGCACAGTAAATATCTTTAAAACATGCACTTTAAAACGAGGGGTCATTTTTGGTTGTGGCTCTTCGAAGACCGATGCAAAATACCTCAGTTGCTACAAAATATTATGAAATAATGTAGTTGGTTTTGCTTAGATTTCTATTTTTGTGAATCTGAAGATTCATCCGCTGTACTTTTAATGTAGGCATAAGGTGTCGATATTGGGAATCAGGAGTAGTTTTATTATTTATTGTAATAAATAAATAAATAAACATTTTAAAGCAATATATGCAATAGCAATCGAAAACATATTTTAAGAGATTTCTAAAACACCCAACTTTTTAATAAATTAAAGTACTTTTACAATATCTAATAAGAATTTAAACTTATCCGTAACTAAGATCAGAACACCACAAAACAACAAGTATCCTTCGAAATGTTGAGCGTCGCGCTTTTTTGCACTGGCTTAAGTATCTTTTTAACTGCTTTTCTTCACGGACATATAGCGTGATCTCTCGATAAAAATTGTCACTTTTAAAAATATTAGGGGTTTCCATATTGAGAGCTTTATCCATATTGGGTACAAGTAGCTTATAATGTAATTTTAAATTAATTAATAATAAAAGTGCAAAGAAAAATGCTGAACTAGCATTTTTTTCAAACTAACTGTGCAACAAATCAGCTTACAAATTCAATGAAATTTTTTGTTAAAAATTAGTTTAACAATTATGTTTAATTTTGTATTTAATAATTTATATAAACTTTAAACTATAGTAAAAATAGAGATATTTGTGTTAAACTTTAAATTATATAATATAATTTCACGTTAAGTAATAACAAAAGTGCAAAGAAAAAAAAAGTCAAACATCTAAATTCTTGAATTCTATACATGTTTTGTGTATATATATATATTTATATATATATATATATATATATATATAACCATAATAAAATATGAAAAAATGAATTAAACGGAATATATTTGGTATTTTCAGAAACATAAGAGATTCTTCAGACCCAAAATTCTATGGAACTGCAAATAACATGTGTTGTTTCATCTTCACATCAACCATGAAAGAAAATAATATGGTTTAGGTGGTACCAACACTCATAATACCAAAAAAATATTAAGGTAACTGAAAATAGATGTAACAGAGCCTTGGATGGAGCTTATGTGAAGAAACAAAATTGCTCCTCCATTTATTTTAATGTGTCACTTTGTTCATACTCGACGCTTTCATTTTAAATTCACAGATGGTAACAAAAGTATGATCGCTTTGGATTAAATTTTTGTAGAGAAAAATTTTAAACTGACTTACCAACCGTTTTAATTCTTCACTTCCCTTTTTTTAATGAGAAGTAGTAACAGAATTTTTCGATCAAAAGTATGTAGATTAAAATTACAGTATGTTTGAAATTTCTCAATTTATTTACAGGATACAGAGAAATCAGGATTATTTTAATCATAATACGGAAATATTCTGCTATAGTTCATCGTAACATACTTGAATGATTTTAAACTGAGATTTTACAGATTCTCTGAAAGTAGATACGCAGTAATTTCATGGTGTGTATATAACTTTTACTTTATCAAAAGATATTGTGATATTCTGTTTAAAATTTCAGCATTACCTCTCTAAGTTATTTTTCACGTTTATAACTTAATATTCAAAACGCATATAATTAATATAATATGATCACTTTTCATGAATATGCTATGGTCCTTTTATGGCCTACTTAGACAGACTTAAGTGCACCTCTTCAATAATGATTGAGTGCAGTGAGGTGGCACGGCCAGCCATACGTTCTGCTACTGTGAACACACGTGACACTGGCACATTAAACGCTCAGTATTTCCTTCAGAAGGCTGGCTCTATAATATACTTATATGCACCCTTCTACTAAACGAAATAAAATACATCCATAAGCACCTTTTCTGAATGGCTGGGCAATCCACTGGGCATGCAATAGTACCATGTCGCAAGGAAATTTTGTTGCATATTCATTGCCCCTTGTAGCGTAGGGGATTTGTTACCCGCCGGAATGAATCCTATTTTGTTATTTTCTCCATTTATATTCTCTTAACTGCTCTATTGCATGAAGTCTTTTTGCACATAGCTTGTACGGCGCTGATACGGGATTATATGCATACTGCTCTCTGTCGCGTTAGGTTATTTTGCACCTTGTATGCACGGATCTGATACGTGATAACATATATGTACATGTATATATATATATATATATATATATATATATATATATACCGCCTAGTGTCTCGATTCTATCGGCATCACAACTAGCTGAGTTCTGTATTTTCTTTTTTAAGATTTCATTAAAGGGGATGTGGTGGGACATAAAGTTCTTCAAACTTGGTTCCCTTATTAGAATTAAATGTATAAAGAAATATTAAATATTTTTACTGTTGACAAAAACGAAAGTGTTTGTTTTTAAATGTGCAATTCTAATTTATTAAAGATTAAAAAAAAACATCCGAGAAATAGAAAACTTTAATTATCATCACTTTTTAAAACTACTTTTAGTGCTAATGTTCCAATTCACGTTTTGAGATTCTGAAATTTCTTTAATTTTTTGTGGTACCTAACATACTGTATATTGCATCGTAAAAAACCGCTATTTATATTCTCTGTTATTTGCTGTACATTCATGTTGTGTATTACTTCATTTTAATCATTCGAATCCTGTATAGGATATACCTATAAAGAAAAAACAATAATGCTTAATATACAAAAATGTAATTCAACAACGAACAATAATATAAATAACCTCTTCAAAGATACCCATAGTTCGGAAAAGACATTTCTCTATTTAGAAACCGCAGAAACCCAAATTATTTTTGAGATTTACCAAATTATTTTTAGGTGTATAGTTTATTTCTCCCATTGATTTTCTAAACGTTTTCAAAAAAAATTACAGTATATTAATCAATTTTCTCAAACTAAATTTTCGGTTTTTAGATGCTATTAATTAAATATTTTCAACTGCATAACTGAATATGTTACATGCTCTTGTAAGACAAAACATGATATTATTCTACATGTTAATGTTAAAGCTTTTTATCACGTTTGACAGTAAAATATGCTTTTGAATATGAAGATGTTTACGTAAGAATTCATAACATCAAAATAACTTTTATTGCAAATTGAAAATACTTACTTATTATGCCATAAAAGTTACTTGGAAACATTTCAGAATATAAAAAGTATCAATATTTTTAAGTATCGAAAATGTGTTAGTTTCTTTAGTTTTCTGATTTTCAAAATGCTTTTCGGAATTTTAAAATTGAAGGTAAATAAACAGAGGTTGCTTTATATTTCTTTGTTACAGAATTATATTTTCTTGTTTCAAGGACCCTTTGATTTTTTAAAAAATGATAAAAATATTTCTAAAAAATAATATATTAAAATATATCTAAATATCTAAATCTAAATATCTATATCTATATATCTAAATATCTATATCTATATATCTAAATATCTATATCTAAAAATATTCCCAGAAAAGAAAAAAACAACCAAGTAAAATTTGATTATGCTTCGATTTTCTCAATAATTTCTCAATAACGAGAGTACAATAAAATTTCAAAGCAAAATTTGGGGTTAAAAAAACACAATGATAAACCTATCAGTGTGCTGCTAGTGTTATTAATTTTTGGCTTATGCATCCCTTTACTTCCGGCAGACATGGATCATTAGATCTTCCTATTACTACTCTTCCATATAATAAAGGTCTCTTTTCTCTTGTGCTCGATAACATAGATTTTTGTTTTGTCGGATCTTCGACTAAGAGAATTGACATCATTTAACCTGTATATCAACATTTAATTAGATGTTTCTACTAGATGAAATGTTTGTTTAAGGGGACAAGGGACCTTTGAAATCCTTTTTTTATATTTTTAAAATTGCACTTTAAATATTATTCAAAGGGTATATTATGTGCACTATAGCTAATATTTAACACAAATAATGTAAAAAGAAATTTTTTTTTCAAAAAAATGGGGAAATTTTTGTAATATTTTTGATTTAACGGAATTTTTCAAAATGTCCCATGCGCATTCCATAACAATAAAAGTCTCCAATAATATTTATACAAGTTTTATTTATATATATATAAATAAAACTGTGCATTGAATTTTATATATCTAAATATAAAGGTAAGAAAAAAAATATTTTCTCAATTTTTCTGAAATTTTGAGCATTTTTAACCTATTTTTACAATTAACTGCCTATAACTTTTACAATTATTTTTATTTTTAAAAAACCATGCACAGATTTATGACATATATTGTGAGAAATAACTATAAAAAATTTCAAAGCATTCAGAGAAAAAATAATGCGCATGGAGCATTTTGAAAATTTTTAATTAAATCGAAATTATTACAAATGTTTCCCTATTTTTTTCCAAAAAAATTTTTTCTTACATTTTTTGTGATAAATATATGATATAAAGCAATAATGTACCCTTAAATAATATTTAAAGTGCAATTTTAAAAATATTTAAAAAATTGATTTCAAAGGTCCCTTGTCTCCTTAAAAAAAAAAAAAAAAAAAAAAAAAAAAAGAAGTATGTCCCCACCCCGAATTTAGAAAGAAATTATTAAGCATAACGAATCTAAATTATAAAAATGACTTACAAGTTTCTGATCGAATATTCACTGGTTCATGCAGTTTTAGTCCCAATTTAACGTGACGACAAAGTCAACATATCATGTCATATATGTCATTAATAATATTATATTTATGAAAAGTGGTTTTAAATCAAGTCAACTTATGCTTAAGAAATGATTTTATCCTAAAATTTTATTTTATGTTTTATATTTATGTAATTGTTTTAACTCTGTGATAAAATGACAACAAAAAACTTTTATGATGTGATGATATTATAATTTTTTATATATTTGGTACGTTTGTAAACTGCATTATTTATACTACACTATTTATACTATCAGCTACATTATTTATATTAATGTTAAGAAATAAATTATTCATTCAATTATATTCTAAATACCATAACATACAACAATATACACAATAAATTACAAGTGATTATTATCATCTACATAAATCTGATTCAGTAGATGAGATATGCAACGGATTTATATTAATACCTCGTTATTATCTCTTTAGGAAATAACTTAACAAATAGGGTTAGATGGCAATAATGTATCAGAATGAGATTAAATCAACATTTTTAGTAATTACATTCCACATACATCTAGCATTTCATTACATACTATCTCATTTCCAATTAACGATACTTGCATTCCATTTAATATTATCAATACAAGATTCTAGAATATTATAATGTATACTATTTCACCATTATATATCGCATCTATTAATCCGAATATCAAAATTTCAAACTGACATTTTTCGTAATTTTCTCTTTATTGTTTGGAGAACTGTTGTTTTATATTTTTTGTAAAACTATTCAAAAACAAATTGGTAAAATTCTATGAAATTATCAATCTACATTAACAAAATAAATTTTCTCTCTCTTTTTGTGGGTGTTCGATGGCTAGAAAAATCTACTTTACTTACAAGGATGAAAATTTTGGTGAGGGTTATCTAAATCCTGTCCTTAAGCACCTGTGACTCAGAATTTAATTTTTTTATAACTATTTAAGTTATATTAAAGTAAAAAAAGCATCAAATACGAATTTTTTTTCAGAAAATCGATATGAACTCCTACATAACCTCACTTCCATATAAACATTTTATCCGAGAACTTAACACCTGCTTTAACTTAAAATAAAGACGATGGCATTTTTTATTTTTCTGGCTGTCCTAAAACAGCCACAACAGTCTTCAGGACAAAACAAAAAGTGATCTGAACATCAAACGAAGCTAAACTGTGTTTCATCCGAAAGCAAATTATAGAAGTCTGATATTTATCAAATCAAAAATTTCGTATACAGAGAGAGAGAACGGAGCTCTCAATCTAAGTCACCCAATTCACTGTATAAAACTGTTGCGAAAAAGAAACAGATATTATGTCCTGACATACATGCGAAAGGCGCTATGAAATTAAACTTACATACTCATGACTTCAGGGCAGCCAAAAAAATACGGTGCTTGAAGGATATGATCCTATGTGATTTTATGTACTAATAGAATACGATTTAAAAACTTGTCTTTATGAAATATTTTTACAACGTTGTTTTACATGTTTTTTTATGCATTTTAGAGATTTTATTTTTCAGTATTCTCTTTAAGCCTGTTGAGCATAATTTTGTCTCTGTTAAATAGTTACTTATACAAACCATAAGATGCTTTATACAATTAACTACATTTTCCTCCATATTTAGTAATATGAAAAAGCTTTCATCTAAATTTTAAAATGTGTTATTTCTTAAAGGTTCCATTCTTAAACATGAAAATGTAACCATTGTAAGATCAATCCTGCGTTTGTCTGTCAGTCGCAACCATTTTACTCGTAAACAATGATACATATAAAATTTAAATTAGAGGAAATAAGACTATTGACTCGCATTCTCATAGATAATAAAAAATTTACAAATATATATATAGGAGAAATCTATTGGAGCTTATTAAATTACTTGAGGGAAGAAAAATCATTTTTCATTGTATATCATTTGGAATATCCTGTGAAAGCTTCGTTACGCGGAACTTAAAAATACATTTTATTTTTATTTTTAGATATTATATGTTCTGAAATATCATAAAAAAATGTAGTTTAAAAATATGTTCTCATACCCTCTTTTTCTAAATCTACTGAAACCACAGCTATTAAATATTAGTTATAATAAATATTAATTTAAACCTTGCTTGTAAACTATAACGATTACACTATGTCACATATCTTTAAAAATAAGGACTTTTTAAGTTACAAACAAATTTAGATTTGCGGGCATCCAACAAAATTGTTTAGGAGCACTGGGGTACATATCTTAGCGGAAGTATAGAAGTAGTGCTAATAATGATTTTTTTTAAATTGTCGTTAATTAGCCGAGATATTAACTCCTAAACACACGAACGATCTGAAAATACATACGGCTTACTATGTGTAACGTCAGCTTTTAAAGTCTAGATCAGCAATTGCGCATATATAACTTTATCAGTTGTTCTTTTTAGAAACTACCCCCTCCCCACTTTCGATATCGTTGTCAATGACTGAAAATGAAAGTTTCCTTTCTTCTTTCTTTTGTTTGGAGTGGTATGCAGATAATGATACATACAGTTTTTTTCTTTTTTTATTGACGCTATTTATAGCTTTCTGCAGCTCATTTTAATAACTGGAACTGTTTTAAAACATATAAGGATGCTAATAAAACCAAGAGAAAATTAATTCAAGAAAAAAAATTTGTTCCAATCATCACCGATAGAAGGATATGTGGATCGATGGTAATTTATGCAACTGAGAATTAGCATAAAATGCAATCAAAAAATGAAAATGAAATTTTCTCTTTCGCGAGCGACATTAGCTCCAATAATTCAAGCTATAAATGCATGCGAAAATCTCCGAGATACAATTTCAGTTCAGGTTAAAAATGAATCTCACGTTACCGCAGTGCGTATCTTGTGAAATTGTATTATAATCCCTAATGCAATGCACCAGCTGCTCTTTGTTTATTTAGAACAAACCATAAACCGGACCTTTATCCGTTAATGCCTTAAAAGTAATAATTCTGATTAAACAAAACAGGATTTTTAGCAGTTAGACATTGCAGAGAATGTAAACTGATGTCAAAAAAGTGATAATGGATGTTATAACTGCGATCAACTGTAGGTCACAGAGTACATCTGCTGTTTATAGTAGACGCGGACGGGTTGTTGCGCGATAATTGGATTGAAATGTTCCGACATTATGGATAATCTTTCAGTGAAATTCTCCACTTTTATCCATACAAAATCATCTGCTTACAACAACTTCGACCCAATGATTACGATAAACGACTGACATTTGCTCTGACATTCCTTACAAGAATGGGAATCGATGATGTTTTCCCTTAAAAAATTTTATAAGGAGATGGTGTCCACATTTATCTGAATGGGTCTGTTAATACTAATATCTGTATAATTCGGACCAATGAACAACCTCATACAGTTGTAGAAACTCCGTTATATTCGCAGAAGCTCAAAATTTTGTGTGGCTTTACAGCCGAATTCGTCCTGGTACCATTCTTTTTTTAGAATATTACAGCAACAGAACTAGTGACAACGACCATGAACGCAGGAAAATATCATAGTATGCTGACTAAGTTTGTCGTTACACAAAGACAATGTGTGGGTCAACTAATTTTTATGCTGGTAGGCACACCACTACATATTGGTGTAAAAGCACAACAGCTGTTCCGCCATCATATTACTTACCAATGAGTTATCAGTGTTTGTTTTTAAATCGTCTGGCCTCCCCGGTCTTCGGATTTAACTCCATGCGATTTTTGGCTCTGGTATTATTTGCAATCGAAATTTTATCTTTGGGGTGTAACACATCTAAGTATCCAAAAAGGCACCATAATACGTGCAGTAAGGGCTATTTCATGTGACATGTTACGATCGGCTGTCGAAAACGTTGTATACAAAGAAAGAAAGGTGTGATCTGAGAGAATGGTAGTCACATTGAATGTGGCCAAATTCATTGTCGGAAAAATGAATATGATGAAAAAAACGTGGCATTTTTTCCAATAATTTTGTCTGTTTCTCATGTTTTCTTCCGATGTACAGCTCCAAATTTCCCCTCTATCGGCAGTGATTGGAACTAATTTTTGTGGTTTTGTTGTTGTTGGAATCTTTTTTCCTATGTTTTATTTTACTCCATATTTAATTTTGAGTCATTCCAGTTGTTAGAACTAGCCTCAAGCGACTACTTTGAATGGCGTCAGTTTTAAAAAAAACACCCTGCATTTATTTTTCCCAAATTTTATTTTTATGAATCAAGACAATTGAATGTATGAATTTATATGAAATAACTCTTAAAAGAAATAGCTACTAGTTAAGATTACCCAATAATAGCTTTTCTGTTTCATTATATATTCAATAGTAATAAAGTCTTCTTGAACTTGCCCCCTCACTGGAGGGAGGAGGATCAGAATTTTATAACAACAAAAGAGATGGACAACTTTACAACTTTTTTCTCTGACAAAACAAGTATCACCTTAAATATAACTCCTATTTGCTTTATCGAACTGCAATTTATGTATCCATATACGCAAACAAAAGAAAATAAAATTAATGCTAAATGTGGGTGTATTGCATATTTTGGAATTAGATAATTTTGTTAATGATTTAGTTATTTAACAATAACTTTGTGCTTCCCCAAAAATAGATAAAGGACTGAAAGTTTTATCAGAATTTTGCACAAGTAGCACACGCACTCATTTTTATTTTAACTTTTTTGAACACAGTATGTCCTTGAAGGGACTTTGCGCCATAAAACTCTAATCAATTAAACTTTAATTAATCTTTCTTCTTATATTAAAAAAAAATTATTGAATTTATAATAATTTTCTTTTTAACTTCATATTGTTTATCACTCGCAATTTAGGCATTCTTATTTTGGATGTTATCGAGATAAAACTATTTTATCTTGAATTGTAATTTTAATATCCTAATGTATTTAAATGAAATGACTTTAATTAAAATGCGCAATGAAATCAGTAGGTAATTATGTACTCTTTAAGTTATTTGGTATTTTAAATGTATTTGAAATGACGTTGAAATCCTTTGAAATGTAACTGCTTTGAAGTGTTACATTCATTTACAATATTCTTTAAAAATAAAGTTTTAATTCATAGTTACTCCTTAATCATATTTAATTTTAATTTTACTTCTTCTAAAAGGGAAATTACAACATTGCTCTTCGTTATTTCGTAATTCTGCAATTAATATTTGAATTAGCTTTTCAAAATCGACGTACTCGAAACGTTCATTTAAGATTATTTTAAAGTATACTTTAATATAACTAAAATTGCAGTAAGATTGAAGAGACATTTAATAATGTAAAGTTTTCATCTACTTTAAAAGCAATGAACTAAGCACAATATTCTGTTGATTCGTAACTTTTTTTTTTATATATTCTTTTCCCAATTTAATTAAAGTACATTTTCATAGCATTTATTTTTGTTTCAATCTTATTTCAGTTATCAGCATATGTGAAGCAATTACAGTGAAAAAGAAAGTAAATTGTGTACTCCATAAAAATTGATTGACTATTTTTGTTTGAAATAATCCATATTTATTTGTTTTTATTTATGGAAAACAGATGAAAAACTCGTTAATAGTAGCTGTAAGATTTATTAATAAAGAATATCCTTTGATATGTATGCTAAATTGATGCTTACGTTTATGTATGAGAATTTATGCTATACTGTGTTTAGAAAAATGACATTTGGTTGCAAATTTTATGCGACATAATCCTCTATAATGGTTTTCAATCTTTATTACTTATGTAATATTTTTGCATAATCAATATTTTTTTAACTTCAACATAATTTGCAATACTCTTCATAAGCTTTATTTAAAAACTGATAAACTAATGATGTAAACATAAAAAATATCAACATAATATTTTATGCTACATTGCGTAGAAAAAAAAAAACAGAATTTTAATATTTATTGTATACGACGATTCTTTTAATAAAAAGCACATTTATTATAATTTTTATGATTATTTTTAAAAATACTTTTGTGTTTAGCCCCCACATAAAATGATACATGTGGAAAAAAAATCAAAAGTACTCATATTATTTAGATTATCTTGTATTGTATTTCATACCGTTAGTATTTCTACCTTAAACTGTATTAAACACGTTTCGATTGTTAATTTCAAGCTCAAGCAGACACAGCAACGAAAATGTAATTATGAACATTTTAAAATCCAAATGTTGCACTCAAACGTAGCCAATTATGTGCGTTCATACTATAACAAAATTTTAAAAATATTGCGATCTTGGTGTTATAATATATAGTACATAGGATATCCAAAATTTTTGTGTGTCCATGCAAATACAATCTGCTTTTCTTATACAGGAAGTAAACGTTAGTAAACCTCAGCAACGTATATGAATTTCTTAAAATATAAAAAATGTTAATACAATTTAAACGTGTTACAAAAAAACGCTTTATCGTGTACCATTATGTAAGAAAAACTTTTGTGTGGCCCCAGTAAAATAATAATAAAAAAAATCTTTGCACCACAGATTGGACAGAATTTACATTTTACTATGTATTTCATAGATGCTTATCAATTTTAATATGTTCAAAAAATTGTAACATTATTAAAAGCACTTAAAGCTGTTTTTTGCCGTCTGTCGTAATGTGACGGAATATTTTTGACTGTCTCTGTAACTGAACTATGCATCTGATTTTCCTAAAATTTTAAAGGACTCGACAAAATTATACAACATATATATATTTGAAATTTCAAACGATTCGTTTTGGTGTTTTTTGCGTTATTTTATGTGGACGAACAAACAAGCGGACAGAAAGACAGACGGACTGAACGACGAACATATGTTACGTATTTATATAATTATGGGAAAACCTAAACAGAAATATTATGTCTTTGAAGTAACAAAGCTCTCTCCATTGGTGAGGTGGAAAGAAAAATAGCTTTTATACTCTTTGTTATTTAAAATCAAGCTTATTTTACTCAAACACACGAAGTTAAATTTAATGAAATCCGATTGTAAATTATTCAATACGAGTTTTTATTAAGACTTAAAATGAGCAACAATTGTGTCAAATTAAAGTGCTATTACACGTAAAAATAGAAAGCGACAAAAATCGTTTGCGTTTTTTCGTTTTCTAAGCATTTCATTGGCTGTTCGAGAAGAGTCGTTACCATCATTTGGATTTCTAAGCATTTTATTGACTCTTACTAGCAACTCGCTTCGTTTCATGCGTTCAAAACGCTCCGACATAAGAGAAACACGCTCTCTCCAAGCGATTCCCCTGGTCCCATAGGATTACATGGAGACGCCTGGAATTTGAAGCGACGTTGACCACACGTGTAATAGCACTTTTAGTCAGCTATATCCAAGTTAGGCTCATTCAGAGCGATTTATATTTTGTCACCAAATTTCGCGTCATCTTCAAGTAAAATTATTTAAAAATGCACAATGAAAGAAACTTACCAATGAATTTATTTGCGATCTTGGTGAGTCCACTACGCATGCTGAGTCATAAAAAACCTGACTATTCATCGTAGAAATCAATCACATACAAGTACTGTCGCAAGACAAAAAAAACCAGTTTGTTTCAAAATGCCAAACAGCATAGAATTTCAAATTGCTATACTTCAGACAATTCTTAAGGTACAGAGAAAAAATTTTGTATTGGAGTCAAACACGTAAAGGAAAATGCTTTTTCAATTTCCAATATTTATTTATAAATATGTATGTATATATTATTTTAAAATTTATTATAATTTATTTAATGGCCACCATTTCGGAAAAATATGGCGGAAAAAATTAACAAACTAACACGACTGAGATCTTAAAATGTTCTTTACGCATGCTTAGTCAAAATCAAATTGGTTTTTAAATACGAGAGCTATTGCATAATAAAAATCATATTATTTAAAAATGTCGGCCAGATTGGATATTCAAAATTCTGTATCTCAGTCATTTTTTAAGGCAGTAAACAGAAACAAAAAAAAAAGTTTTTTCGACTTCTACAGAAGCATGACCAAACAATTCCAAAAAAACATCCCATCAAATGATCCAAGTTTAAAATGTTTGGAAATCACGGACTGGTTTGTGAAAGTTTGTGCATTTCATGCAACTACCCTTCCCAAATAATAAAATTAACTTGACCATACATTTATTTAAATACAAGGTAACAAAAAAAATCTCATTTTAGTGAGATATTGAATACTTACTATTAGTCCAAATGCGATCAAATTTGAACTACAGGCAATTAAAATAAAGCACTTGACATTTATTAAATAAAAATATTTATTATTAAAGTTCCCCAGCTTCAATACAAATGATGTTTGTATAAGTTGTAAAGTTTGTACACAAATTCTATTTATTTACATATATTGATATTCAGAAACATTATTTGCGTTACAGCGCATGTCTATTAGCATTATTCTTTAGTTAAAAAGAAAGCGGATTTTGAACGTGCATTAGATATTTCGAAGCACATAATGGCTACACTGCAGGAGAAAAAATCGATAGAAATCGATAAAAATCGTTTTACCAGGATACACAGAATTCCGTTGTAGCTGTAATTTGTATAGTTTATTCGAGAATTTAGCCGAGCACTATTAAAAATCTTGTCCTAGATTTAACCATATTTTGGTGTTCAATTCACCATAAAATGGTGAAATATTGTTCTAATATTTGGAGCTCCGATTGAATAATACTTCCTAATCCAATAATTCAGAAAGAGATTAGAATAAGAATTATGGTTCAACCAAAGCTCTCAATGTTGATATGAGATTTTACCTTTTTCAATAAATGATGGTAGCTACTGAGCATCAAAATTTGATTCAAACTAGGATAATTTTTTTTAACAGTGATTAAGCAGATACGATGAGTTTGAATATCTCCATGTTCCTTACGCAAGATTTTAAAGAAATGTGATATAACTGAACAACTTAGCATTCTTCAAGGTACAGAAAGCAAACATCAAACAAAATAATGTTTCGCTTTCTGAGGAAATATAATCACAAACTGGTCGCATAACAAATCCCATCCAAATATTTCTTACGCAACACTAAACTCATAAAATGATTCAAATTTACAGTGTTTCAAATTCGTTAACTGGTTTGTAAAATTGTTTTGCTTTCATAAAATCTCTCTTACCTTAATAATAAAATAATCGTGATCATACTTTTACTCATATATTATTATATAATAAAACCAAATAAAGCAGCATACTTGTTATCAGCAAATGAACACGGTTAGCAAAAAATAACTAGCAGAAAATTTACCATTTCAGAGGGATGTAAATCGCCTCCTCGTGGTCCAAATGAGATGGCGTTCTAACAACAGATAATTTAAAGTATAAGTTTGACATTTATTAAAAAAATACAAAAAATAAAAGTACAAAAATCTATCACTAGGAGCACTTTAATATCTATAAAACATTTAATTGCTTTAAAGTTCGTCAGTCCTGAGAACAAAATCACGATGGACCTTAAAAACCGGTTTAAAATTACTATACTTCATCTTTAAAGATGTATCAGTCAATGTATCGAAATACGCACATATTTAATAAAAAAAAGTCTAAAAGTAATTTTAAAAACTCTAGAAGTAGATTAACTAATTTAAAGGCTATTTTTAGTATCTCTTCCTGGTGATATCAGGACTGAGAAGGTTATAAATTATAAATAATCTTAAAATGTGAAACTGGTAAAACAAAGATGCAACATGCACTGTAAGATATTTTGTATAGTGGAATATGGTTCACCAAGTACTTGGGAATGAGCTAGCTCACTCACACTACCATGTGGAGACAACAAGAAATATTAGTTAGAAGGCTTGAGGGCTTAATTCATTTCCGCAATCAGCTTCCGTACGGTAGTGTGAGTGTGCCAGTTGTTTACCAAGAAATGGATATGCCATATTCTACTACACAAAGAATATTACGGTATATTTAGAATTTTTCTTGATCAATTTCGCTTTTTAAATTCGTTTATTGTTTGTAAAGCAATTAAACATTTTATATGTATTAAAGTAGCCCCTATCGGAGAATTTTTGTATTTTTTATTATTTTGATTTTTTTTCACTGATTGTCAAGCGCATCATTTTATTTATCTGTTGTTAACATTTGATCCCTTGTTAAAAATAGAATGCATTCGAGAACACTTTGAAGCAGGCAACTTATTTTTTTCCTCCTCTGTGCATTTGACAAAAACAAATATGCTTAAAGATTTAATTTTATTCTATACCAGAAGATTCAAAAATATATGAGTAAAGTATGATCAATATTATTTTATTATTGGGGTATGGGAGATTGTATGAAGTCCAGAGACTTTCACTTATGAATTCATGAACTTGAGTTGCTGTAAATATGGATTACTTGTTGGATCTAGTGTTACTTAATAAATATTTGGAAAATATTTGTTAATCATCCTCCAATTTTTGCGATATTTTCGTTGAAAGCGAATGATTATTTTTGTTTCATTTTTGTCCTAGAAATGGCGGAGAGTAACTTTTTTAATATTATTTATTATTTACGAACCGAACTATGCTTATTATATGTATCACAGCATCCGCAATTGGTGGATTTTTTTTTTTTTCATTTTTCATTTTTATGATTTTATTTACTATATGCCCACCGCATTTTTTGAATTATCTGTTGTTCAATTTTTATCTCATTTGGATCAATAGACTAGAACCTTCTGAAGTGGGTAATTTTATTCCTGCTAACCCTTACTTCTACGTAATACATTTGGTACATAAACTGAAGCAGAATGATTAACTGAAAAAGTTTAAGGAATTTAAATTATCGACCATTTTTTCAGCCAGTTCTTAAATATCCAGTTTAATTTAAATTTATTTTCAGTTTGGAATACATTAAAATTTATTTTAATTATAAAAATTATTATTTTACCAATTCAAAATTAATAAAACAGAATAATATATCATAATTAATTTTAAATGTTAATAAATCAAGATTTAAAAAAAAATGTTTTATTTTTTAAACACTCCTAAAAATGAAATCCATAATACCGATGAACTACGCTACATTTTTGCTTTAAATGGGCACTGTTTTCTAAATTCCAAATCTGGCAATGACGCAACATTAAGTTGTACTGTTCTCATAGCACTTTATTTAAAATTTTCGGTGACATGCTACGTGTAACGTTTTCATCAAACAAAAATTTCATCCAACTACAGTTGCATTTACAGATGGCCGCTGAATATGTTATGTGAGTGCTTTTCCTTGCAATGATCTGAAAATGGTTGTTTCCTAAATTTCTGCCTCAAGCAGTTAGCTAGTCTTTTTATTTTTATGGCAGTCAGATCATTTAACATGAAAAGATAAAGTGGAGAATATCACAAAAAATATTTTTTTCATAAAAACTGTCTTTTAGACACTATTCATTGCTTTAAACGGCTAGAATCTTTTAAATTTTAAAAAATAAAAGCAAGTTTGTGTAGAAGAACTATTGCAGATTATATATTTTTCAAGAAAATCTGCTAGATTTAGAATCAAAATATACCTAAAAGAAATTCAGCATTTTAGGTTTGTTTTTAATGCTTTGCAACATAAATGAAAAATGTTTATTAATTGAGTTTGATAGTCTATTTGTCTGCATTCTGTCTGTCTGACTGACTTATGCTCTAATTCACGTAGATATATTTATATTGTCATGAAACTAATGTACGCAGTTTGGTTTAGCATAGCATATTCAGTATTGATAATAAACCATTTATAGCTCATTTACAGGAACACAAAAAGTATCTTTTACATTACAGTCTATAGATAGAATTTATTTGCAATGTTTTTAATGATGTTACAGCGTTTCAAACATACTGAAATTGATATTCATTATCCAGGAACATAATGAGAGGCATACTATAGAATATAGCGGTTAAGATATTATCGTTCAATTCCAGAGCACTCAAACGAATTCAGTAACAGTATTGTTTCTTAAAAATAACTAATAGAAGTGCATTTTAAGTTCAGGATACCATTTTTAAATTAAAGTAACATTTCTCAGCTATATAGTGCTTATTGCTTGTATCCATCATGTACATATCATAAAATTGAGTAGAATAATTAAATGAAGAAATTAAAATAATTAAATTACCAAATTTTTTTTGCAGATTTTAGTGTTCAGTTTGATTTTAATTAATTACTTTTTTATTTTACTGAAAATACATTTTAAACTTATTTTAGTTATAACTATTACTTTTTTACAAATTAAAAATTTAAAAAATAGAATAATTCATAGTAATTACCTTGAAACGTATGTAAATCAAGATTTAAAAAAAAAAAAAAAAAAACATTTTTAAGCATTCCTAAAAATGAATCCATAACATTGGTGAATCCATAACATTGGTGAGTATGCTGCACTTCAACTTCAAACGGGCACTGTGTTCTAAATTTCAAATCTGGAAATGATGCTCTATTAAACTGTACTATACTAATAGAAAGATATTCAGAATTTTCGGTGACATGCTACGTGAAATGTTTTATATCAAACAAAATTTCATTCCACAATATTTGCGCTTACAAATGGCCGTGGAATATTTAATGCAAGTGCTTTTCCTTGTCATGATCTGAAAATGGTTTTTTTCAAAATTTCTACTCCATGCATTTAGCTGGACTTTTTATCTTTATCGTAGTCACATCATTTTACATAAAAAGATAAAGTGTGGAAGATCACAAAAGAAAAAAACTGCTGTTTTTTTTTATATAAAAACTGTCTTTTATGCATCATATATACTTTAAACGTCTAGAATCTTTTACATTTCAAATATTACATGCAAATTAAAAACTATTGTTATAGTTTTAGAAAAACTATTTCAGATTGTATTTTTTAAATGCATTTATATATTTTTATAAATACATTATTATTATACAATACACATATTTATATATTTTTGGAAGATTTAAAAAAAATCAGAAACACAACAACTTTTGACGTATAGGTTATTGTATTTTATATTTTCGCATAACTGAAATATGTTTATCGACTGCGTTTTTATTTCTGCTTGTCTGCCGTCTGTCAGTGTGACTACTTCTCTGTGCTCTAAAACTAATAAATATATAGGTATCGTTATTTGCATTTATTATGGCCTGTTCAATAATAAAAAGAAAGTGTGTAGCACTTAAAGTTCTTCTATAAGAAATACTAAAAATGTAGCTTTCATTTCAGTTGCAACATCAGTGGCCTAGAACTGCCCTCGAAGCTGGTAATAAACAGGTACTGGGTTCAAACCCAATCACGGCCGTTGGCCTAACCGTTCGGAGTTCTCCGTGGGTTTTTTTTAACCATGGATTACCTTGCGTAATCCATGGGTGCCATGGGTTAATTTCTGTTTAAAAAAATGCTCCACGGAGGGCTACCCTCACCTTTGGACCCATATTCAACGTGTTGATAATATGCCGTCATAAACACAACCAAACAACTTTCTTTATGCTCTATCAGTTCAAATCATTTGTAGTGTATTTAAATACTTTCGAGCATTTAAAATATACACAAATTCATATTTATTACTAAGATATATAATGGGACTTATACTATAAAATATAGTCTTTAAAGTATTATCAATCATTTACAGGGCACGCAAAATAATTCAATGACAATACTATTCATTTAAAATAACAACCGGAATATGTTGTTTAGCACATTTTTTAATTAAATCAACTTTTGTTAATTATGTAGTGTTACAACAGTGCTAGGTATTTCCTAACTGCTGTAAATTTTAACATGCTATGTAGTGTAGCATATTAAAAACTATATTTCATATACAGGTCTGCACAAACAAATTGAAATTGTTCACGTCTACTGTAAGAAATTCTTGAAACTGATTTTTCAAGTGTATTATGCGTTTTTTAAGTTGTTTATTTACAAGGAAGGTCTCCATACTGGTCATACTAAGAAACTTTTGAAAAAAATACTAATTAAACTACTTATGCATGTAATAAAAGATCAGTCTAAATTAGTGGCGGAATCACAATAGAAAGTATGTAAAAAAATTAAAAATTTCGAATATTTTGAGGGAAAATCATGCGATTTCACGAGCAGCACTTTTCCACACCAAATGCAAACGATTTAATACAATTGAAAACTGCTAGATTTTTAGAATGCATGTAAATAGTGTTTAATGTATTTAAACATAAACAATGAAAGAGTTTAATATATATATATATATATATATATATATATATATATATATATGTATATATGTATGCATATATATATATATATATATATATATATGTATATATATAATATTTTCATATACAAAAATTTCAGATTGGAAAAAAAAAATATTTTCTTACATTTAAGCGTATTCAAAATTAAAAGCCAGATGTTTCCATAGCAACGAAATTGACTTGACAATGCTCAATTGGACTTTGAGCTTGAAATAATTTTAATGAATTTAAATTATGAATTTCATTCTAAATCGCAACTTTTGATGGTTAACTTTGAATATCAATAAATATAAATATCGACATAGTTAAATTATTCTTAAAACAAACTAAAACTGGCAAAATTAAAGTTATTTAAAATATATTTATGTATGTAAATTCAACATGAATCTTTTTTGTCCTTAAAGCGTATTTGACATTTACAAAAAAGTATTTTTTCAAAATGCATTCTATCACCAACCTCCAAATAACGAAATTTTCATTATTGTTTCACGGATGCTGTATGGAGGCCAAAATAATGTTATTACCGTATATATATCCTATGAGAAAAAAGTTTTTTTAAATTTTTTTCTGATTTTTCGGAGTATGCTCGGATGGAGACCTTCCTTATTAGATAAATTTTATCTTATTTAAATTGCGAAAATAATAATCTATTTAGCCTAAACTTTACGCATCACTGTAAATCTTGTGCTTTAGCTTAAAAGTTTTTCTGCAGTCTTCTTAAAAGTTCTATTTAAGTATCAATCTCTGTGAAGTTCTGACGAAAACAAAATATATAAAACATATATAAGAAGCACGTACATTTACTTACTTCATATAATAAATTTTTAAACTGGTTTTATCTTCAGATATCTGGTACATGTGCCTGAGTGATTGCGAATACATTCAGAAATTCACAATCGATTGTGCTTCAAATCGTCACAAATGAACTTTAAATGCGAAAAATTTGTGCCAAGCTAGTTCCTACACAAACTTTAAAGTAACTCAGTTTCTGGCAAGACACTGCGTCACAACGCTGCCCCCAATCGCTGAAAATCGCCAATTTGTCACCGGTGGTCTTTTATCTATTTCGTCGGTTAAAATTCATCTTAAAGTGGCATCGGTTTAACAATGTGAAGAAATTGCAGAAAAACATGCGCTCTAAACAGAATTGCTGGTAAAAACTCCATGTACGCACATTTGAGTGGCATCTTCCTTAGCAATGGTGTATCATTGTAGGAAAATGTCATTTTGAAGAATATTGAGTGTCAGTAAAATTATTTTCAAATAAACGAAATTTATGATTTGATCACAGTTTATTATGATGTGCCAACTAAATTTATGATTAGTGGAGAAATTTTGGGTATTAAGAATACGACTTACAATTTTATTTGTAATTCAACATAAAAATTTGAAAAACATAAAAAATTAGCAAAGAGCAAACTTTGACTATTTCTTAAAGTATTTTTAATGAGTTTAAAGTTGAAAAAGGTACACATGAATATGAATATTTAACTTTAGAAAGTACTTACAATATTGGGGTTCTTTCAACAGTATGGAATAGGAATATAAGGAATATTAAAATTAGAAGGCAATGATCTATGTAAAAAATGACCAAAATTATTTAATGAATAAACTTTAGTGCATCATCTATAAATCATCCCAATCTCGATTTTTTTTTAATTTTATATTTGTATTGAAACAATTTATTAGCTGATTATCCATATAACCCTACACATCCTTTTGAAAAACATACCACCTTTCTTGAAAAAAAATTAGCATAGAGAAAACTGACAAATAGGGCAATAATGAATTTGTTCATTTTTATGTTAAACATGATTATATTGCAGAAAATGCAATTTTATAATTAATACTAATTTTATAAAATTTACCTAAAAATAACTACGAAAATTGAGAATAATATTTTATTTCACTACGTTGCTTCAACAATAGGTATCACAACAGAGCTGAATACAGTGCCTCTTGAGAATATTACGAAGTCTTATGACAGATTTACGCTTCCTAAAACATTGCATATGCCAGTTATCCAAGTACTTTATATTGTCCGATTATTCTATAATATACAAACATCCTCTATATCACAATTAAAATTTTTCTCATGGAGTGATAAATTGTGAAAACTGTGCGAAGAAACAAGACACTGAATTTTCAACGCAATTACTAACATTGTCGGCCAAGGCATCTCAATATTCAGAGTTTTTATAACCAGGCCAAAGATCTTGCATTGAACTGCCGGCCTGGTCACAGTCTACCAATTTTTTTCATTTCGTATAATTTCTTTACCAATCAGTATTACTGAATTTAAAATAACACATCATTTGTTTAAATTGTTTGAAGAAGTTGAAATCAAAAGGGTACATATAAATTTTGACACACATTTTTGACATTTAGGTATATGAGTTAAAAATTCATTTTTCAATAAAATAATCCACGGTGTCATATTTCTGAGGCGACAAAGAAGTTTCAATATTAATAATATTTCGTTAATTTCCTGGCCACCTCTTTGTATGATGTAACAAAAAATTACAAAATGTTACAAAACACATTGAAAAATATATTGTGGTAAAATTATAAAAAAAAAATTTATATTAAAAGCAATAATGATATATTGCATACCTTCAGGTAAATAGTTATAATCTATTGAGATCTGTATCCATGTCATAATAATCCAAGCATGTTTTAAAAATGTCAAATTATACGGCTGATTATTCACAGGATGTAGTATATTATATATCACCTGCCTTTAATTTCTCCATCGTTGGTCGTAAACATGTATTTTCAATTACAAAAGTGTTTCAAATGAGGGAAATGTTGATGTGTACCATTGTTCAATGTAAAAAATCAATTTTATAAAAATCGCACAATGAAACCTTTTATATGATGCCCCAATCGTCATATTTATACTTAGTAAAACTTTATACTTAGTAGAGCTGGTACTTAGGTCGAACATTTCATAACAGATATAATACAAAATTTTAATTCTGCACTAAAAAAAATGACAGTTACTAAATTTTAAAGTTTTAGATTTCTGAATGTGATTTTGTATTTAATTGAGGAATTATTAAAAAAATTAATTAAGCTAATTGGAGATCGCAATCAGAGTGCATTGTCCTTTTACACAGTGAAACCACTATTAATTGGTATCACCCAAGAGGGTTACTTCATCTGAAAATTTTAGTTTTCTTTTAGGCTCATATACAAAGCAAAGAATGAAATATTGAAATTAACCAGAAAAATAAATATCAATTTATTATCATATTAGAAAACGCTCTAGTGTAAAAAAGGAAAATATCAAATGAAGAAATCTACTAGAAATACTTTAAGAGGTCGAAAAACATTCAAAAGTCATATTAGGTAGTATCGACACCTGGAAAATAAAACATATTAATTAGGAACTAGCAGCGGAATGCAAACTACCAGCCGAGGTATAACGAGCAAGAAAATCTGGATTATGCAAATTATAATATTACCGCAACGTCACGCGTTCTGAATAAAGTAGTGTAGATTCTAGTCATCACTGTGCTCGGGATAGTAGACAAAACATACACGTAATTTGGTGAAATTACAGTTATTTACGTTGAATGTCGAAGAAATACCAGAGCGGCTGCGTCATTCAGAACTTTTTCCAAGGTATTGACATCCACAGCATATTTCATACCGTTAGTATTTCTACCTTAAACTGTATTAAACACGTTTCGATTGTTAATTTCAAGCTCAAGCAGACACAGCAACGAAAATGTAATTATGAACATTTTAAAATCCAAATGTTGCACTCAAACGTAGCCAATTATGTGCGTTCATACTATAACAAAATTTTAAAAATATTGCGATCTTGGTGTTATAATATATAGTACATAGGATATCCAAAATTTTTGTGTGTCCATGCAAATACAATCTGCTTTTCTTATACAGGAAGTAAACGTTAGTAAACCTCAGCAACGTATATGAATTTCTTAAAATATAAAAAATGTTAATACAATTTAAACGTGTTACAAAAAAACTCTTTATCGTGTACCATTATGTAAGAAAAACTTTTGTGTGGCCCCAGTAAAATAATAATAAAAAAAATCTTTGCACCACAGATTGGACAGAATTTACATTTTACTATGTATTTCATAGATGCTTATCAATTTTAATATGTTCAAAAAATTGTATCATTATTAAAAGCACTTAAAGCTGTTTTTTGCCATCTGTCGTAATGTAACGGAATATTTTTGACTGTCTCTGTAACTGAACTATGCATCTGATTTTCCTAAAATTTTAAATGACTCGACAAAATTATACAACAATTATATATTTGAAATTTCAAACGATTCGTTTTGGTGTTTTTTGCGTTATTTTATGTGGACGAACAAACAAGCGGACAGAAAGACAGACGGACTGAACGACGAACATATGTTACGTATTTATATAATTATGGGAAAACCTAAACAGAAATATTATGTCTTTGAAGTAACAAAGCTCTCTCCATTGGTGAGGTGGAAAGAAAAATAGCTTTTATACTCTTTGTTATTTAAAATCAAGCTTATTTTACTCAAACACACGAAGTTAAATTTAATGAAATCCGATTGTAAATTATTCAATACGAGTTTTTATTAAGACTTAAAATGAGCAACAATTGTGTCAAATTAAAGTGCTATTACACGTAAAAATAGAAAGCGACAAAAATCGTTTGCGTTTTTTCGTTTTCTAAGCATTTCATTGGCTGTTCGAGAAGAGTCGTTACCATCATTTGGATTTCTAAGCATTTTATTGACTCTTACTAGCAACTCGCTTCGTTTCATGCGTTCAAAACGCTCCGACATAAGAGAAACACGCTCTCTCCAAGCGATTCCCCTGGTCCCATAGGATTACATGGAGACGCCTGGAATTTGAAGCGACGTTGACCACACGTGTAATAGCACTTTTAGTCAGCTATATCCAAGTTAGGCTCATTCAGAGCGATTTATATTTTGTCACCAAATTTCGCGTCATCTTCAAGTAAAATTATTTAAAAATGCACAATGAAAGAAACTTACCAATGAATTTATTTGCGATCTTGGTGAGTCCACTACGCATGCTGAGTCATAAAAAACCTGACTATTCATCGTAGAAATCAATCACATACAAGTACTGTCGCAAGACAAAAAAAACCAGTTTGTTTCAAAATGCCAAACAGCATAGAATTTCAAATTGCTATACTTCAGACAATTCTTAAGGTACAGAGAAAAAATTTTGTATTGGAGTCAAACACGTAAAGGAAAATGCTTTTTCAATTTCCAATATTTATTTATAAATATGTATGTATATATTATTTTAAAATTTATTATAATTTATTTAATGGCCACCATTTCGGAAAAATATGGCGGAAAAAATTAACAAACTAACACGACTGAGATCTTAAAATGTTCTTTACGCATGCTTAGTCAAAATCAAATTGGTTTTTAAATACGAGAGCTATTGCATAATAAAAATCATATTATTTAAAAATGTCGGCCAGATTGGATATTCAAAATTCTGTATCTCAGTCATTTTTTAAGGCAGTAAACAGAAACAAAAAAAAAAAGTTTTTTCGACTTCTACAGAAGCATGACCAAACAATTCCAAAAAAACATCCCATCAAATGATCCAAGTTTAAAATGTTTGGAAATCACGGACTGGTTTGTGAAAGTTTGTGCATTTCATGCAACTACCCTTCCCAAATAATAAAATTAACTTGACCATACATTTATTTAAATACAAGGTAACAAAAAAAATCTCATTTTAGTGAGATATTGAATACTTACTATTAGTCCAAATGCGATCAAATTTGAACTACAGGCAATTAAAATAAAGCACTTGACATTTATTAAATAAAAATATTTATTATTAAAGTTCCCCAGCTTCAATACAAATGATGTTTGTATAAGTTGTAAAGTTTGTACACAAATTCTATTTATTTACATATATTGATATTCAGAAACATTATTTGCGTTACAGCGCATGTCTATTAGCATTATTCTTTAGTTAAAAAGAAAGCGGATTTTGAACGTGCATTAGATATTTCGAAGCACATAATGGCTACACTGCAGGAGAAAAAATCGATAGAAATCGATAAAAATCGTTTTACCAGGATACACAGAACTCCGTTGTAGCTGTAATTTGTATAGTTTATTCGAGAATTTAGCCGAGCACTATTAAAAATCTTGTCCTAGATTTAACCATATTTTGGTGTTCAATTCACCATAAAATGGTGAAATATTGTTCTAATATTTGGAGCTCCGATTGAATAATACTTCCTAATCCAATAATTCAGAAAGAGATTAGAATAAGAATTATGGTTCAACCAAAGCTCTCAATGTTGATATGAGATTTTACCTTTTTCAATAAATGATGGTAGCTACTGAGCATCAAAATTTGATTCAAACTAGGATAATTTTTTTTAACAGTGATTAAGCAGATACGATGAGTTTGAATATCTCCATGTTCCTTACGCAAGATTTTAAAGAAATGTGATATAACTGAACAACTTAGCATTCTTCAAGGTACAGAAAGCAAACATCAAACAAAATAATGTTTCGCTTTCTGAGGAAATATAATCACAAACTGGTCGCATAACAAATCCCATCCAAATATTTCTTACGCAACACTAAACTCATAAAATGATTCAAATTTACAGTGTTTCAAATTCGTTAACTGGTTTGTAAAATTGTTTTGCTTTCATAAAATCTCTCTTACCTTAATAATAAAATAATCGTGATCATACTTTTACTCATATATTATTATATAATAAAACCAAATAAAGCAGCATACTTGTTATCAGCAAATGAACACGGTTAGCAAAAAATAACTAGCAGAAAATTTACCATTTCAGAGGGATGTAAATCGCCTCCTCGTGGTCCAAATGAGATGGCGTTCTAACAACAGATAATTTAAAGTATAAGTTTGACATTTATTAAAAAAATACAAAAAATAAAAGTACAAAAATCTATCACTAGGAGCACTTTAATATCTATAAAACATTTAATTGCTTTAAAGTTCGTCAGTCCTGAGAACAAAATCACGATGGACCTTAAAAACCGGTTTAAAATTACTATACTTCATCTTTAAAGATGTATCAGTCAATGTATCGAAATACGCACATATTTAATAAAAAAAAGTCTAAAAGTAATTTTAAAAACTCTAGAAGTAGATTAACTAATTTAAAGGCTATTTTTAGTATCTCTTCCTGGTGATATCAGGACTGAGAAGGTTATAAATTATAAATAATCTTAAAATGTGAAACTGGTAAAACAAAGATGCAACATGCACTGTAAGATATTTTGTATAGTGGAATATGGTTCACCAAGTACTTGGGAATGAGCTAGCTCACTCACACTACCATGTGGAGACAACAAGAAATATTAGTTAGAAGGCTTGAGGGCTTAATTCATTTCCGCAATCAGCTTCCGTACGGTAGTGTGAGTGTGCCAGTTGTTTACCAAGAAATGGATATGCCATATTCTACTACACAAAGAATATTACGGTATATTTAGAATTTTTCTTGATCAATTTCGCTTTTTAAATTCGTTTATTGTTTGTAAAGCAATTAAACATTTTATATGTATTAAAGTAGCCCCTATCGGAGAATTTTTGTATTTTTTATTATTTTGATTTTTTTTCACTGATTGTCAAGCGCATCATTTTATTTATCTGTTGTTAACATTTGATCCCTTGTTAAAAATAGAATGCATTCGAGAACACTTTGAAGCAGGCAACTTATTTTTTTCCTCCTCTGTGCATTTGACAAAAACAAATATGCTTAAAGATTTAATTTTATTCTATACCAGAAGATTCAAAAATATATGAGTAAAGTATGATCAATATTATTTTATTATTGGGGTATGGGAGATTGTATGAAGTCCAGAGACTTTCACTTATGAATTCATGAACTTGGGTTGCTGTAAATATGGATTACTTGTTGGATCTAGTGTTACTTAATAAATATTTGGAAAATATTTGTTAATCATCCTCCAATTTTTGCGATATTTTCGTTGAAAGCGAATGATTATTTTTGTTTCATTTTTGTCCTAGAAATGGCGGAGAGTAACTTTTTTAATATTATTTATTATTTACGAACCGAACTATGCTTATTATATGTATCACAGCATCCGCAATTGGTGGATTTTTTTTTTCATTTTTCATTTTTATGATTTTATTTACTATATGCCCACCGCATTTTTTGAATTATCTGTTGTTCAATTTTTATCTCATTTGGATCAATAGACTAGAACCTTCTGAAGTGGGTAATTTTATTCCTGCTAACCCTTACTTCTACGTAATACATTTGGTACATAAACTGAAGCAGAATGATTAACTGAAAAAGTTTAAGGAATTTAAATTATCGACCATTTTTTCAGCCAGTTCTTAAATATCCAGTTTAATTTAAATTTATTTTCAGTTTGGAATACATTAAAATTTATTTTAATTATAAAAATTATTATTTTACCAATTCAAAATTAATAAAACAGAATAATATATCATAATTAATTTTAAATGTTAATAAATCAAGATTTAAAAAAAATGTTTTATTTTTTAAACACTCCTAAAAATGAAATCCATAATACCGATGAACTACGCTACATTTTTGCTTTAAATGGGCACTGTTTTCTAAATTCCAAATCTGGCAATGACGCAACATTAAGTTGTACTGTTCTCATAGCACTTTATTTAAAATTTTCGGTGACATGCTACGTGTAACGTTTTCATCAAACAAAAATTTCATCCAACTACAGTTGCATTTACAGATGGCCGCTGAATATGTTATGTGAGTGCTTTTCCTTGCAATGATCTGAAAATGGTTGTTTCCTAAATTTCTGCCTCAAGCAGTTAGCTAGTCTTTTTATTTTTATGGCAGTCAGATCATTTAACATGAAAAGATAAAGTGGAGAATATCACAAAAAATATTTTTTTCATAAAAACTGTCTTTTAGACACTATTCATTGCTTTAAACGGCTAGAATCTTTTAAATTTTAAAAAATAAAAGCAAGTTTGTGTAGAAGAACTATTGCAGATTATATATTTTTCAAGAAAATCTGCTAGATTTAGAATCAAAATATACCTAAAAGAAATTCAGCATTTTAGGTTTGTTTTTAATGCTTTGCAACATAAATGAAAAATGTTTATTAACTGAGTTTGATAGTCTATTTGTCTGCATTCTGTCTGTCTGACTGACTTATGCTCTAACTCACGTAGATATATTTATATTGTCATGAAACTAATGTACGCAGTTTGGTTTAGCATAGCATATTCAGTATTGATAATAAACCATTTATAGCTCATTTACAGGAACACAAAAAGTATCTTTTACATTACAGTCTATAGATAGAATTTATTTGCAATGTTTTTAATGATGTTACAGCGTTTCAAACATACTGAAATTGATATTCATTATCCAGGAACATAATGAGAGGCATACTATAGAATATAGCGGTTAAGATATTATCGTTCAATTCCAGAGCACTCAAACGAATTCAGTAACAGTATTGTTTCTTAAAAATAACTAATAGAAGTGCATTTTAAGTTCAGGATACCATTTTTAAATTAAAGTAACATTTCTCAGCTATATAGTGCTTATTGCTTGTATCCATCATGTACATATCATAAAATTGAGTAGAATAATTAAATGAAGAAATTAAAATAATTAAATTACCAAATTTTTTTTGCAGATTTTAGTGTTCAGTTTGATTTTAATTAATTACTTTTTTATTTTACTGAAAATACATTTTAAACTTATTTTAGTTATAACTATTACTTTTTTACAAATTAAAAATTTAAAAAATAGAATAATTCATAGTAATTACCTTGAAACGTATGTAAATCAAGATTTAAAAAAAAAAAAAAAAACATTTTTAAGCATTCCTAAAAATGAATCCATAACATTGGTGAATCCATAACAATGGTGAGTATGCTGCACTTCAACTTCAAACGGGCACTGTGTTCTAAATTTCAAATCTGGAAATGATGCTCTATTAAACTGTACTATACTAATAGAAAGATATTCAGAATTTTCGGTGACATGCTACGTGAAATGTTTTATATCAAACAAAATTTCATTCCACAATATTTGCGCTTACAAATGGCCGTGGAATATTTAATGCAAGTGCTTTTCCTTGTCATGATCTGAAAATGGTTTTTTTCAAAATTTCTACTCCATGCATTTAGCTGGACTTTTTATCTTTATCGTAGTCACATCATTTTACATAAAAAGATAAAGTGTGGAAGATCACAAAAGAAAAAAACTGCTGTTTTTTTTTATATAAAAACTGTCTTTTATGCATCATATATACTTTAAACGTCTAGAATCTTTTACATTTCAAATATTACATGCAAATTAAAAACTATTGTTATAGTTTTAGAAAAACTATTTCAGATTGTATTTTTTAAATGCATTTATATATTTTTATAAATACATTATTATTATACAATACACATATTTATATATTTTTGGAAGATTTAAAAAAAATCAGAAACACAACAACTTTTGACGTATAGGTTATTGTATTTTATATTTTCGCATAACTGAAATATGTTTATCGACTGCGTTTTTATTTCTGCTTGTCTGCCGTCTGTCAGTGTGACTACTTCTCTGTGCTCTAAAACTAATAAATATATAGGTATCGTTATTTGCATTTATTATGGCCTGTTCAATAATAAAAAGAAAGTGTGTAGCACTTAAAGTTCTTCTATAAGAAATACTAAAAATGTAGCTTTCATTTCAGTTGCAACATCAGTGGCCTAGAACTGCCCTCGAAGCTGGTAATAAACAGGTACTGGGTTCAAACCCAATCACGGCCGTTGGCCTAACCGTTCGGAGTTCTCCGTGGGTTTTTTTTAACCATGGATTACCTTGCGTAATCCATGGGTGCCATGGGTTAATTTCTGTTTAAAAAAATGCTCCACGGAGGGCTACCCTCACCTTTGGACCCATATTCAACGTGTTGATAATATGCCGTCATAAACACAACCAAACAACTTTCTTTATGCTCTATCAGTTCAAATCATTTGTAGTGTATTTAAATACTTTCGAGCATTTAAAATATACACAAATTCATATTTATTACTAAGATATATAATGGGACTTATACTATAAAATATAGTCTTTAAAGTATTATCAATCATTTACAGGGCACGCAAAATAATTCAATGACAATACTATTCATTTAAAATAACAACCGGAATATGTTGTTTAGCACATTTTTTAATTAAATCAACTTTTGTTAATTATGTAGTGTTACAACAGTGCTAGGTATTTCCTAACTGCTGTAAATTTTAACATGCTATGTAGTGTAGCATATTAAAAACTATATTTCATATACAGGTCTGCACAAACAAATTGAAATTGTTCACGTCTACTGTAAGAAATTCTTGAAACTGATTTTTCAAGTGTATTATGCGTTTTTTAAGTTGTTTACTTACAAGGAAGGTCTCCATACTGGTCATACTAAGAAACTTTTGAAAAAAATACTAATTAAACTACTTATGCATGTAATAAAAGATCAGTCTAAATTAGTGGCGGAATCACAATAGAAAGTATGTAAAAAAATTAAAAATTTCGAATATTTTGAGGGAAAATCATGCGATTTCACGAGCAGCACTTTTCCACACCAAATGCAAACGATTTAATACAATTGAAAACTGCTAGATTTTTAGAATGCATGTAAATAGTGTTTAATGTATTTAAACATAAACAATGAAAGAGTTTAATATATATATATATATATATATATATATATATATATATATGTATATATGTATGCATATATATATATATATATATATATATGTATATATATAATATTTTCATATACAAAAATTTCAGATTGGAAAAAAAAAAATATTTTCTTACATTTAAGCGTATTCAAAATTAAAAGCCAGGTGTTTCCATAGCAAAGAAATTGACTTGACAATGCTCAATTGGACTTTGAGCTTGAAATAATTTTAATGAATTTAAATTATGAATTTCATTCTAAATCGCAACTTTTGATGGTTAACTTTGAATATCAATAAATATAAATATCGACATAGTTAAATTATTCTTAAAACAAACTAAAACTGGCAAAATTAAAGTTATTTAAAATATATTTATGTATATAAATTCAACATGAATCTTTTTTGTCCTTAAAGCGTATTTGACATTTACAAAAAAGTATTTTTTCAAAATGCATTCTATCACCAACCTCCAAATAACGAAATTTTCATTATTGTTTCACGGATGCTGTATGGAGGCCAAAATAATGTTATTACAGTATATATATCCTATGAGAAATACGTTTTTTTAAATTTTTTTCTGATTTTTCGGAGTATGCTCGGATGGAGACCTTCCTTATTAGATAAATTTTATCTTATTTAAATTGCGAAAATAATAATCTATTTAGCCTAAACTTTACGCATCACTGTAAATCTTGTGCTTTAGCTTAAAAGTTTTTCTGCAGTCTTCTTAAAAGTTCTATTTAAGTATCAATCTCTGTGAAGTTCTGACGAAAACAAAATATATAAAACATATATAAGAAGCACGTACATTTACTTACTTCATATAATAAATTTTTAAACTGGTTTTATCTTCAGATATCTGGTACATGTGCCTGAATGATTGCGAATACATTCAGAAATTCACAATCGATTGTGCTTCAAATCGTCACAAATGAACTTTAAATGCGAAAAATTTGTGCCAAGCTAGTTCCTACACAAACTTTAAAGTAACTCAGTTTCTGGCAAGACACTGCGTCACAACGCTGCCCCCAATCGCTGAAAATCGCCAATTTGTCACCGGTGGTCTTTTATCTATTTCGTCGGTTAAAATTCATCTTAAAGTGGCATCGGTTTAACAATGTGAAGAAATTGCAGAAAAACATGCGCTCTAAACAGAATTGCTGGTAAAAACTCCATGTACGCACATTTGAGTGGCATCTTCCTTAGCAATGGTGTATCATTGTAGGAAAATGTCATTTTGAAGAATATTGAGTGTCAGTAAAATTATTTTCAAATAAACGAAATTTATGATTTGATCACAGTTTATTATGATGTGCCAACTAAATTTATGATTAGTGGAGAAATTTTGGGTATTAAGAATACGACTTACAATTTTATTTGTAATTCAACATAAAAATTTGAAAAACATAAAAAATTAGCAAAGAGCAAACTTTGACTATTTCTTAAAGTATTTTTAATGAGTTTAAAGTTGAAAAAGGTACACATGAATATGAATATTTAACTTTAGAAAGTACTTACAATATTGGGGTTCTTTCAACAGTATGGAATAGGAATATAAGGAATATTAAAATTAGAAGGCAATGATCTATGTAAAAAATGACCAAAATTATTTAATGAATAAACTTTAGTGCATCATCTATAAATCATCCCAATCTCGATTTTTTTTAAATTTTATATTTGTATTGAAACAATTTATTAGCTGATTATCCATATAACCCTACACATCCTTTTGAAAAACATACCACCTTTCTTGAAAAAAAATTAGCATAGAGAAAACTGACAAATAGGGCAATAATGAATTTGTTCATTTTTATGTTAAACATGATTATATTGCAGAAAATGCAATTTTATAATTAATACTAATTTTATAAAATTTACCTAAAAATAACTACGAAAATTGAGAATAATATTTTATTTCACTACGTTGCTTCAACAATAGGTATCACAACAGAGCTGAATACAGTGCCTCTTGAGAATATTACGAAGTCTTATGACAGATTTACGCTTCCTAAAACATTGCATATGCCAGTTATCCAAGTACTTTATATTGTCCGATTATTCTATAATATACAAACATCCTCTATATCACAATTAAAATTTTTCTCATGGAGTGATAAATTGTGAAAACTGTGCGAAGAAACAAGACACTGAATTTTCAACGCAATTACTAACATTGTCGGCCAAGGCATCTCAATATTCAGAGTTTTTATAACCAGGCCAAAGATCTTGCATTGAACTGCCGGCCTGGTCACAGTCTACCAATTTTTTTCATTTCGTATAATTTCTTTACCAATCAGTATTACTGAATTTAAAATAACACATCATTTGTTTAAATTGTTTGAAGAAGTTGAAATCAAAAGGGTACATATAAATTTTGACACACATTTTTGACATTTAGGTATATGAGTTAAAAATTCATTTTTCAATAAAATAATCCACGGTGTCATATTTCTGAGGCGACAAAGAAGTTTCAATATTAATAATATTTCGTTAATTTCCTGGCCACCTCTTTGTATGATGTAACAAAAAATTACAAAATGTTACAAAACACATTGAAAAATATATTGTGGTAAAATTATAAAAAAAAATTTATATTAAAAGCAATAATGATATATTGCATACCTTCAGGTAAATAGTTATAATCTATTGAGATCTGTATCCATGTCATAATAATCCAAGCATGTTTTAAAAATGTCAAATTATACGGCTGATTATTCACAGGATGTAGTATATTATATATCACCTGCCTTTAATTTCTCCATCGTTGGTCGTAAACATGTATTTTCAATTACAAAAGTGTTTCAAATGAGGGAAATGTTGATGTGTACCATTGTTCAATGTAAAAAATCAATTTTATAAAAATCGCACAATGAAACCTTTTATATGATGCCCCAATCGTCATATTTATACTTAGTAAAACTTTATACTTAGTAGAGCTGGTACTTAGGTCGAACATTTCATAACAGATATAATACAAAATTTTAATTCTGCACTAAAAAAAATGACAGTTACTAAATTTTAAAGTTTTAGATTTCTGAATGTGATTTTGTATTTAATTGAGGAATTATTAAAAAAATTAATTAAGCTAATTGGAGATCGCAATCAGAGTGCATTGTCCTTTTACACAGTGAAACCACTATTAATTGGTATCACCCAAGAGGGTTACTTCATCTGAAAATTTTAGTTTTCTTTTAGGCTCATATACAAAGCAAAGAATGAAATATTGAAATTAACCAGAAAAATAAATATCAATTTATTATCATATTAGAAAACGCTCTAGTGTAAAAAAGGAAAATATCAAATGAAGAAATCTACTAGAAATACTTTAAGAGGTCGAAAAACATTCAAAAGTCATATTAGGTAGTATCGACACCTGGAAAATAAAACATATTAATTAGGAACTAGCAGCGGAATGCAAACTACCAGCCGAGGTATAACGAGCAAGAAAATCTGGATTATGCAAATTATAATATTACCGCAACGTCACGCGTTCTGAATAAAGTAGTGTAGATTTTAGTCATCACTGTGCTCGGGATAGTAGACAAAACATACACGTAATTTGGTGAAATTACAGTTATTTACGTTGAATGTCGAAGAAATACCAGAGCGGCTGCGTCATTCAGAACTTTTTCCAAGGTATTGACATCCACAGCATAAAACAATAACTGATGCACTGCATATTCATAGAGAACTATCACTGTTGCCCCATGAGCCAGAAAAGTAGACAGACAATATAATGTTTGAGGGCACTGGAGAAGGTGATGGCATTTGTCATTTTAAATCCACAGCTGAGCATGGTGGAAATAAGAGACATGTGAGTAAAGGCGCCGGCATGTCTGGCATTTGTTATATGCAAATGGTACATATCCATACCATCCGAAACTGGTGAAAGCATTGATGCTGGATAAACGAGCATGAAGATTTGATTATTGTAAATTGATGCTGCAAATGTTAGGTAAATAACATCTTTACTTAGTGACATTCTGTGGACAGATAAATCAACGTTTACACGGGCTGGCATTCTCAACGTGCAAAATGTCCATTGTTGGTCGCTAAAATCCCTCCACATCTCCGCACGGCAGCAGATGCACTGGTCACCGAACGTGAGTTGCAGTATATTGGGAACCCAGATTCCAGATCTAGAGTGGGATTTGAAAGAGTGATTGTTATCTCCATTTGTTACAAAACACATGACTTGTATAGCTACCACTCCAAAATACACACCTGGTGTCGTTCCAACATGAAAAGGTCCTTTTTCATAGGACATCAAATTCTCATGAGAATCTAACCACCGACGATATTGCTATATGACCGAGCCTACTTCTCTGATTGATGTGATGCAGTGCATCATCTCTGGTTGTCACACAGTTACACATATTATCCTCTAATATCTCAGGACTCAGTACTGTTACACATTCAATTATACATTGCCATCATTGGTTAACACTTTGAGAAGTATTTCTAAGAGATTACTTCATTTAATTATTCATTTTTCTAGTCCATAGACCGTTTTCTGATGCGATATTAAATTGATAACTATTTTTATGTTTAATTTCAATATTCAAATCTTCATTTTGTATACGACCTCTAAATGCCAGCTAAAATAATAGGTGATATATCTCTCTTTGATGATACCCTAATTTAAAGATACTTGCATAAGCGTGGTTTCACCGTAAAAGGATATTGCATCTTGATTTCGATGTCAAATTATTTTAATTCATTTTTTTGTTGATTCTTCAATAAAAGACAAAACTATATGCACAAATCTCAAATTTTCAAATTTATTACCTATGTCAATTTTTGTAGTACAGAAGTCTACAAACTTCTTGTGCTAAAATTAAATGTTGGGATTGAAGATAAAATAAAAAATTAGATTCCATAATTTTTACAAAATATTTTTTAACAATGCCACAACAGGAATATTTACTTCTGTTTAAACGTTTTTCTAGCTGTAACTAGATGTTTATGACCAACGGTTAAGAAATTAATGGTCATTTATAGATAATATATAGCAGAATGTAGATGTTTCTTTTATATTTATATGTTATATTATGTTTTTAATAGTTATGATTATAAAAAACGTAAGATTCTTAGCATTATTTTAAAGGGATTTTTTTTATTTCCTGAGTGTAAACTTTTTTACTGCTCAATACTGCTTTAATCAATACTGAACTGTAATATATATATATATATATATATATATATATATATATATATATATATATATATATATATATATATATATATATATATATATATATATATACGTAATAAAATAAAATAAATTGCGCCATTTTGTCCGCGCTGAGTTTTTAATTCTAACTTTAAGGAACATACTTTTAATCTCAGTTTCGTAATGTATTAATGTTTTAACAGCTAAACTTCTTTTTTCTTATTTTATTTAATTTAGTAATAATCTATTGATTGTTTCTCAAAAAGAGCGGGAAACGATTTCGAAATCTTCTTTCAATGTAGATATTTTAATATATATTTTTATTGGATCGTCTGCGGGTGTGTTCTTGCGAGTATGTGAACAGGGTATTTCTGTTCCGCACAAGTATTAAGATCTTACGGGAGGTCCACGCCCCGTCTGCCAATAGAAGATGGTGATGTCTGACGTCATAGCCTTGAAGTTAACCTTAATTGGATCTTTAATTTGCTGACACGGACTGGGGAGGGGCTAGTTTTTTCGTGCAGTCTCGCATTTTCATTCTAGGTTTGAAGAGCGTCAGAATGCAGCTGACTTTTAAATTACTAAGACGCCCGTTTCATTTTTCCGATAAATTAGAAGGCGGTTGAAGACGGTAGGATAATCAATTGTGCTGTTAAAATATTAATACATTACGAAACTGAGATTAAAAGTATGTTCCATAAAGTTAGAATTAAAAACTCAAAGAGGACAAAATGGCGCAAAATTTGTTTTTATTATATTATATATATATATATATATATAAGACCATTAATTGAAAACAATATGAACATTTGAATTTATTACGAAAAACCATATTGAACGTGAGGAAACGTTGAATAAATAAATAATATTCATATAGTAGAATTTTGTAGAACCAAAGCAGAATTGTCAAGCCCCAAATACTTTGGAACTACAAAAGGAGTGTGTGGTTTCATCTTCGTGTTAGCCATGAAAAAGCAAAATAATACGAATTTGGGGCTACCAACAAACATAAAACCAAAATTAATTAAAGAAATACCAAGTAATCTAACAATACCAAGAAAATAAACCAACTATGAACTATAAAGTGGAATGATTCCCTAATGCACGACCTTAACCCTGATATCGTACATGGTAAATTAAAACATGATGTATTCATATATCATATGACAGAAAAATGGAGATAATAAAATAATAAAAACAAAAAAACGACTTTTCTGTTGAACACTGCTATGCTAATCATACGGGACGACCCTCAGTACACAAATAGAAAGAGACTCTATTAAAACAATATACATCTAGAGGGTACACAACAACTACCAATACAACTTCCGCTAAAACGAACATGGCCAATACACGAGCGCAGAATCATTGATTTATTTCGGCTACTAACGCCAAAATAGCGATAAATGAACACTATGGCAAAAAACATTTAGACTACGGAGCGCGGGAAAGATTACTTTCTCCATGGACGTTTGGAATAATGGCGCTTTTTCAATAGGGCTGGAATAGCATAGAATAATAATTAAAACGAACGCTCACTCAAACAAGATAACAAAAAAATGAACCATTTAAGATGGAAATGAAAGTGATACATCATATTGAAGGCATTTAAAAAAGCTTAATAATGCGTGCAATAAAATTAATATTAAAGTTAAATTACAGACAGAGTTAAGATTAAGTAAAAAACAAGGAGTTATATCCACGTGTAGACTTTAAAGTCGCAAAAACAAAAAAAATGTGACGAGAAATAACATAAATAACAAAGAACAACAAATTACTGAAATGAACATATAGTTGAAAAGGAGAAAACATAAAAATAATTATTGAGAATCACCAAAATCACTGGCTATAAATTTATAAATAAGCTAAAAAAATTAAAAAAATTACCATAAAAAGAAAATTAAACAGGATGCGTTTCGAGATTCAAAAATACAGCCCGTCATCAGCTAATCCAAACACGTGTCACAAGGGACAGAGTGGTCATCTCCACTCTATTAAATTAATAAATTAATTAAAAGCAGAATAATGTAATATCAGAAAAACTAAACCATACGCCATAGTTTACCCCATTATTTTTTAAATCAATAACATTTATTATGACTATGCTAGGCTAAACTCAATATCTTAATTTAGTAAGACAAAAAAATAAAAAAAATAGCTTATTAATAAATGTACCCTATACATTTAGTAGTGATATAGCACACTCATTTATTAAAAGTGAAGTGCAATTTAAGAATGTAAATGATAAAAATTATTTTAATATAATATATATAACTAACCAATTACTTATACATTGGTGTCAATTAAACTTCATAGAAATTTTATTAAATTAAAATAAGAATTTTCCAAATTAACATATGAATTTCCCACTCTGATTTTTTTTTTATTAAATTAACCTTTGTGTATAATTCAGACAACATCTCCTCCATACCCTAACATCTACCCACCCAACCAACCTATTATATACATTTTTTATATTATTTACATTTTTAATTTTTTATTATTAATATATACATGTATTCAAATGCCTTTTTAATATATAATATTTATTAAAACCAATTAAATTATTTTATATTAAAATCATTATTTGTCTTTTGCATGTAGATGGTGAAGTAAACATATCGTTTACTTTTAAAATTTGCAATAAAAAGAAAATTTCAGGTTTTTCTCATTTTTTCGATTAAGTAATTTACATTTCGACTAAGTAATTTACATATTTGACACATTTAATAGCATTTGAACACGCGTAAACGGCAGAAACACAAAACAATTCAATCTTTATAATGATTAAAACTAAAGAAGAACATTTTGAAAATTGCAGACGAAAATCTCTTTTCAGTTTTAATATATTACATGGGATTTAGATACATTAATATTTGAAGGCAATGATTTACCTATCATCATATAGATCACTTCTTAACTGAAAATGCTCAACGTTGATCATCTTTATATCATTACGTTTATTTGAAAAGCTATTCTTCAGTTACGAAATGCTTTTAAATTATCCCATTTTATAATATAATGGATATTTGATCAGTAACACATATATTCAATAGCCTCTCTAATGATAGCTTGTACTTTAATGCAGCTACTCAAATGAAACGTAAGTATTTTTTCAGCTGAAGCACTCACTTGGAATTTGTTACTGAAGCTATTCAATGTATTTTCCTTTTAAAACTTTTCAAACGGCTCACTCTATTCTTGTATAAAACAAATAACAGCAAATGCTATTAAATCCAGTTATCAGTCACTAAATTATCATACTGCAATGTAATCAGTAAGAATCGTATTTGGCTGGAAATCAAATAAAGAAATAAAAATAAAGTATCCTGAGGTAATAACGCCAGGTTAAGGTTTTATTAAAAATCACAGCTTAGTTTCAGAATTTTTGATACAGCAACTTATTGACAAGAAAATTGAATATTTTATATACAAGAAAGAATATTTTAACAAATAAATACTCATAAAATGCAATTGCACGATTTCTTGGTCAATACTATTTGGCGTTATTGCCCACCTACGTGGGTAATTACGCTATACAAACAGAACTATACAATAAGATGAAAAAATGGTATATAAATTAACTATACAATTCTATTATAATTCTAAAGATAAAAATCCTAGAGCCACAGAAATTTACAAATATGAAAAAAGAAATAGCGGAACTTAGAGTAGACGAATTTATATTTTTTGTTTTTCAGAAATGACAGTCGTACTCTGTCGTGCACAAAATAAAAAATAAGCCTTCTTCAGATTCAATTCCAGCACCGAAAAGAATCAGCCGGAGTAATTACGCTGGTGGATTACGTTATTATGCCAATATACTTATTGCAAAGTATATTTTAAACTACAAACTACCCCGCAAATACATCAAAAATCTTCCAAAAGTACATAAACTTATCCAAAAACTAACTTCCAAAAGTACATACTTATGTACTTTGAAAGTACATAATATACACTATAAATTTATGTAGTAAACAAACTATTTCTTATTAAATATAAAGCCTTCAGATCACAGAATTTACCTCTCAAAACTAAGATTTTGCATTAACTATAATGTGCTTCTTCCAGCAATAAAGTCTAGAAATAGAACAATTCTCTTTCCAGCGATTGTTTATGATTGAGATAAAACAGAGAACCGCGCTGAACACGTAGGTGCCATCTCCCTAATCCTTCCATAATTGCGCGTAGTATTAGATTTTGACGTTATTAGCATTCCTGGCTCAATTACCCTAGGACGCATTATATATATATATATATATATTCATATGTACCTATGTGTATAAAAGATGAAAATGTAAATTTCAAAAAGAGGTTAAATATGTTTATAACAGATTTATTATAATTATTATAGTTTATTTCCACAACTTTACAAAACTTTTAAACAGAGTTAGATGTAGCCATAAATGACGAGTAATGTTATCGTAAAAGGTGTCTTCTGCACCATAATGTATGTAGTAAAACCTGTTAGCAATAAATTTTTGAGATTTTTTAACAGTTTTAGAGATCTTCCCTCGACAACCGCGGGAAATATGAAAAAAGTTCAAAGACAAATTTGTAAAGTATCAACAATTAATTTTTAAATAATTTATTGCAAACACGATCATATTAAATAATTTTTTTATAATTTTTGATTTTTTTTTTTCAAAAATATAATACTTTGTCATTTACTGAAGATATTCAAAGTATTTTTCATTCGCATATTGATATGTTTTATTGTATATAATGTATGACCATTTCATTACTTCTGTTAACTCTATACATTTTTCAAGTCTTTACTTGAATGAAATTCTTTTTTTTTTTTATCATATCTAAGATTTTAGCTTAGTTAACATTAATTTTTATGTATTATTTATAGTATACCTTTATATCATACCTTTATAACAAATATAGAAATCAAAAATAAAGTAAATTCTTCTAACTAAGATTATATTTTAGCTAATTATAAAATGAAGAACCATCTTAAAATTATCCGTGTCATTAATTCCTTCTATGGGAATTATTTAAACTGCATATATTATAAATTGAGCTTTTCTCCATAACATAATGAAATCCTTTAATTGCAGCATGTTACCTAATATCTGTATTGCATTAAGCTTCAAATTGCAGATTTAGCTCTAATAAGGAATTAGCATGATTTAATCTAACATTACAACATAGTTGCCGAAATCTAGTTGGACGATTTTAGCTTATAAGAGCATTTCATCTTCAAAATTGAAAAATATATTGTAAATACATAGGATGTTAAAGCTTCAAACTTTTACAAGTAAATAGTAATGACTTAAAAAGTTGTCTTTTCGTTTTTAACAATATCTTCATGATTTATAAAAAAAATATTGAATTTCATTACGAAGATAACACAAAAAAAAAAATTACAAACATTTCGGGAAGATTATGTTTTTTGTACGTATATTTATTAATCACTTTTGTAAATTAAATTCTGATAATAAATGACAGAGATGGAGTTGGCGTCTGTCAAATAATGCAATTAAATATACCAATATTTTAAATCAATTGTATCATTTTAAATACTATCAAGGCAGTGAAATTTTTAAAGTATAATTTGGATATCTTAAAAAATATATTTTTTAGTAATTTAGTAATTCTTTATTGGGTGAAAAATTCCGTTTTGTGTAACTATTTATTTAATACACTAGGTTTCAAAATGATATGAACACCCAGTTTTTCAAGCATGAAAAAGAAAAAAAATGTTTCAAAATAAACTAAAGTCTAATCAATGTTAGAAATAGAACAAATCGCGTTATTTTATAAAAAAAAATATAATTGTAACAGAAATTTATACGTAAAATAAAGTGAGTTTTTTTTCCCATTTTGAAGTGCTTCATAATGATATGGACAGCATAAAATATAGATTATTAGCCATTTTATTCACCAGGTCTTTTAACTAATTAAATCAAAAATGTTGTAGAAAAAGCTTTTTAATGTAGTTTGATCAATTTCATTCTAGTAGAAGATAATAGCAGCTTATTCTTACATATACTTATTTTTCATTTGCATAAACTTTTCCCTCCTTATATTTTCAAGTGGTTTTAAACCTGGAAAAACAGATGGCCAAAGCTTTGCATGTAAACATTACTAAGAAATCATTCGCAAATGCAGTTTGCGTGTGGATGTATGCATTGTCTTGTTGGAAAATTCGAAAGAGGTCCACAAATTTTCTCAGCCAATGACAGCATGTTTTCTTCAAGTAGATCTTGATATGTTAATGTCCTCCTTCTGCCAGAGGAAAATACAGATATTACCATGAAATCTAAACATAGCCCAAACCATAAAGTGAATCTCTACCCTGCTGTCGATTTGAAAAGTTTCTGTTTTATCTCGCAGATCGCGCCAGTAATAAGAAAAACAATCAGGACGATAAAAATTGAATATTTTTTCATCGGAAAATATTAATTTTTCACATTCTAACTCCGGGGCATGTGATTTTTTGCCCGATTCTGCTGATGCATATTAGTCAAACAGAGATAGGGCTTTTTTTCTTGAACCTAATTATTTTATAGCTCTTACTACACTTAACTAGGCACTTTTTGACACTGTTATCAGTGGATCACTTGAAATTTTGCCTTAAGTCGCTTTCACATTGCTCATTCTTTTTATAAACGTTCTTTTTCCCTTTTGGACAGCTTTGTTGAACGTCCCAAAAACTTTTTTGCCCCATAATCATCTTTTAGTTCAAGAAAATTTAATATTACACCTGCAGAACTTTTCAATTTATTTCATGGTAGCATCAATACTGTGATAAATCAGGCATCCGATTTACAGATGAGTAGCAAATGGTACTTCCTCTATAGACACAGCAGCTTTCACCTTAACAAAATACAGCCTATACATGCAGAAATTTTCCTATAGGAATTCGTAATATTGGAAAAGGAACTGGATAAAGTATGGTAATCAAAGTAATTTGTAAAAGAGCCCATCAGTATTTAAGCGAAAACGCTATAATAGTTTTGGCACCAACAGATACTATTTCAATAAATTTTGAAGGTAAATCAATTCATTCTGCTCTAAAAGAACCAATATATTTAAAATCTTTACCTGATTTGTGAAGTTGTGCAGTAAGAAATCTAAAGCTTAGTATAGATTCAGTGCCATTTCTTATTATTAATTAACTTTCAATGATCGGATGTCATTTGGTGACTGACCTAAAACAAATATGTCACGAAATTAAAGCAGATAGCATTCAGCCTTTTAATGCAACGGCCTAAAGTATACCGCTTCCAGCTAAACTTGAGTGATATTTAGGTGCCATACCACAACAAAAAAGCTGAAGATTATAATCGAGGTATACTTCGTAAATCAAAATTGCCAGTAATAAGAATTTTATCAGACCAAAATAATCATATAACATGATTGAGGGAAGTTAGTCACGTACATAATTTTCAGGTAGAAATTTCTTTAACAATATGTTGCAGAATTATGTTACATATCAACCTACATACAAAGGAATAACTGGTAAAGAGTGCTGTTATTACTTTAAAAAATATTGTTTATGACTCAGAAAATGGCTTAGTTTGATGATTATGAGGGACCATTATCAACTGGAAGACTTTTCCCAACCTATTTTTAAGTCTCTGAAAGAAGGAAATGTCTCAATCGCCCTTTAAATATTTCATTATGCCGTCACCTTACATAAGTCCCGAGGTTTAACTTTGTCGAAAACTGCTGTAGATACTGACCAAAGGAGTTGTAACTTAGAAGAAGTTCTAATTGAAACATCTTTCGAAAAGGATAGACTCAACCGAATTAAAAAACTAGTCAGATGTGGCAATCACAAAACATTTTTTTCTATGTCATACATGTTAGTACTTCAAATTTCTCTATCCCAGTGCCAAAATAAAACGGAAATCTATGACCAAATAGGTATTCTACTGATATGAAATTCTGGAGATATGGCTATCACTAAAATCACATAAATTATGTAAAATGTAAAATAGCAGCGCTATTTCAAAGTTCTTAGTCATAGTTCTAAGTCTTGAGATTATCTGTTTGTTGACTTGATGGACCAGTTTTCGCTGTTTTAATTGGACCAGATATACGATCATGAATTCGATAAGTAAGTAATGTATTTAGGGGGACGTACGCTTTGTGCATTATTTATTTATTTACTTTTATTAGTTAGTAATTATCTCCATGCAAGTTTTTGAACATTGAATATTTTATTTTATTTTGTTATTTATTCATTTGTATTTCTGGTTCAATTTCTTTATACAATTTAGTTCTTTATACAATTTAGGTTATTAAAAAACAAAAATATATCTTTTAAATGCTCATTCAATACATTCTGGGCGCAATTTCTTTTACTTGTTCCAGATAAGTATATAGGTAATGTAGAAAAATCCTTTATTCTCCTCCTAGAGAGATTTCGAAGTCAGAGTCACTAACCGTGAAACTTACTAAAACTAAATGAGTTTAAAGAACAAGTTAAAAGGACCAAAACAATTAGTCTGTAAGAAAAACATCAGAGTCGGTGTTGTTGAAGATATAAAAAATGAAAATAAAGAGTAAGTTGGAAATAGATTGAACTGCATTAGAGAAAGACTGCAACTAATCCCCACCTAAAAAATCCGAAAATGCATAAGAAACATTTTCTCTTTTTCCAAAATCAGTTATATCAAAGTACAGTGAGAACCAAAAAACCACTGTGCTGACAACTTTGATAAATAAAATACATTATTGAAATGAAAACAAAACAAACAACGAAAAGGGAGATATCAAATCACAAAGGCAGTTGGAACATCAAGTTTTATAAAATAGGCGTATTTCATTTTGAAAGAAAACGATGAAAGGCATAAACTACAAACAAAAAGAAAAGAAAACTTGCGTTGCAAAAAAATGCAAGATGATCCAGAATCTAAAAAGAAAATCAAAATTGTGATGATTAATTTTGCTGAATGAGTAAGAAAAATATAATAGTAGAAATCATTTAGTGTTAAGGTTGCCATGAACGCATGTTGTTTGCGTTCAAATAAAACATGAATAAAAGTAATTCATGTACAATACTTGCATCATTTTTTACATGGTACTCAAGTACTAGCAAAAAATCCCATAATTTACATTCTAAGTGACTTATAACTTTGATTTATATTTTGAATACATTTATTTATTTATTTATTTTTGAAAAAAAATTATGCTTAATTTCTGACATTTCATTTCATAAAATTTCATGGCTGTTGTCTTGTTTGTCATTAATTGCAAACATTTGTTTTAATAAAATTAATTGTATTCTCTACTCAGTAATATAGCTCAGTAATATTTGGTCTAATTTAGCAGACTAAGGATCTTATTTACATGACCCGTCTTTAAATTAGGTTCCATTTTTAATATTCTTTCAAATTAAAATAAAACTTAATATTTTCGTGTTCTAAAGAATAAGTTAGTTTGATCATTATAGTTTGCAGATATACCAAAATAAAGTGAGTTACTCTTGAAATTAATGAAGTGGTCCAACTTTGGCTTATCTCGCAAATTAGAGATTTTTTTACTGACTGGCCATAAAATACTAAACGTTATTCAAGAAAGAATGATTAGTCTAAGCTTAGAAAAAATCAATATCACATTGTTTTAGGAACACTAAATATTACTGCTGTACATAAATGCATTTTATTTGAGAAAATTTTGATTGTAAATTTAATATGTAACAATATAGAGCTCGCATCGAGCAATTTTTTCTTTATTGGTGTAGTTAAAATTTCACTAATTCTAAATATTGAACAATAAGTCAGATCTTACTGTAGTTAAAGCATATATGGTAGTTAGTCGAAATATCAAACTAAAATGCACAGTTATTCTTAATTTCTATCTGAAATGGGTTAATCTAACATTATAACATTCGCCTGCGAAACTATTTGGATAATTTCATTTCGTAATTGCATTTCATCCGTGAAAATTAGAATTCTAATTCAGATGTATTTTAATTTAAGTCCATTATTACAGACTGACACAAATAGTTTTATCACTTATCCGTTTATTTATAACTGTTTATTCTAGATTAAATAAATAAATAGAAATACTGATGCTATAAGTATCAGTCAGATCTTTATTGAAAGTATTTACTTCCTTTATCATGTAACGAGTGATTTGATAGCTAATGAATTAATTGTAATAAAACTAATATTACAACTGTAATTATCAAGATGGAACTTATTTGCAGTAATTTTAATACCGAACAGATTACATATGCCTAGTTAAAACTTTTTTTATTCATTTTTAATTAACACACTTAATATGAATTTGAAGTTAAATATCTTTTATTTTTATAGACCAAATATTCTTTTTAAAGAACATTGTCTGTCTTAAAAGTATGTGTCTTAAATCTGTCTTAAAAGTGTGAAAAATTCCCTTCTCGCAAATATTTTGAGTTAAATTTTAAAATAATTATCACAAGGTTTAAGGTTTATTAGCTAATTGGTTAATTTATGTTGTAATTGCATCTCATGAGACCGTTCGATCTATATGCAAAAAAAGTATTTTTTTCATATTTGAAACATATTTATAATACTAAATTTCTCTGAGGTAAAAAATAATATCTTCAATTTAAAATAAAAGGAAATTAAAAAAAAATCAATTTAAAAATTACTGGATTTGATGCAATTTAAGTATAGCGTTGCAGATATCTTAATTTTAGAATGACGTCATTTTTTGCAGAAATCATTTTATTCGATGAAGATTCTGGCTATAACTTTAGAACTAAATTAATGTAATGTTTCTAAAAATGACGATATAAAAGCGCAGTTAAAGATAAATATTTCAGTTCTATAAAGTAAAATGCATAAAAGGAAAAAAAGTAAGGAAATTAAAATTGCACGTCAGATGTTGCTAATGAGGTGTATGCGCACTATTAATAGTTTTATAAATATCAACAGATTTTTGCACAACAGCTGTTGTACTCTTGTGCAACAATGCAAGAATACAAAATCTATTACGATTATATATATTAAATTTCAAAATACAGTAATATTGTAACTCATCTTAAATAGGACGTAATCAACATGCCAACCTAGAATACTTATCTATTATGATATGACATCAAATTAATTACTTTTGATCAGATTTATCAGAATGAAGAATACTTTTATAAATATCTTTTTAAGTTCGAAATTAATTATCTATAATTTTAAATGACTCGGTAAAATTATACAGCAGTTATATAAATTTAATTTAAAATCATTTGTTTGGTCAATTTTTGCGCTGGTATAGGAAGACAGACGAACAGATTAGATGACAAATATGCGTGCTACACATATATATGGATGCTAACACATATAAAAGAAATTCAAGGTGACAGTGAAATATTCCTCCTGTAGTGACTTGAAATATGTTTTAAACTACAGGTAATAAAATATTTAATGTTGTTTTCCTTTTATGTTAAATTTTAACATCCAAACGATTAAAAATAATAATGATATACGTATTAATAATTCATGAAACTTCAAAATTGAGAGGGTAATTATCTGATTTTTCTACCATTATAAATAATTAAAGATTATTTTAAATGACAAAATGAAAGAACATTTGCGAAACACAATTAATTTACATAACATTTCTATTTTGCATATATAAATAGTAGTACATCTGTTTCAACTTCACAGTTTGTATAATATGCTTTTTCTGCGAAATAATTTACAATGAGCACGTTTTATCAATATGTTATTATAATGCATTTTCTTTAAAACAGCGGTCAAACCAGTGACCGAGAGTTTTTCTCTCAAATCTGGGAGACGGAAGGCGCTGGTTTCAAATAAAATCTCGTCTGTCTCCACAATCGTAGGAGCTTTCCGTGTTTATTTTTCGAATCTTGTATTTAGTTCATTAAGTAATTACGGGTAAATTTCCTTAGAAATACAACCACTCCGTGTCAATATTCCTTGTATCTACTGTAATGTAGTCGACTGTCATAAATATTACCAAAATATTTTGAAAAACGGCAAATCGGGAAAATACAGAATTTTTTTTAAAGAATTTTCTTGCTTCAATGGTATACCATAATAATTTAATTTGGCTATTCACAAGAAATCTTACATCAATTTGAATTTAAACTTACCTAATTTTCCTTACAGATTTTCAATATGTGGGTCAATATCGCTTGTATAGATATTCAGCTGTCATAAATAAATCAAATCATTTTGAAAAAACATACATCGAGAGGATACAGGATTTTCATAAAAGAATTTTCTAGTTCCAATGGTATGTTATAACAATTTAATCTGGCTATTTACAAGAAATCTTACATCAATTTGAAGTTAAACTAACCTAATTTTCCTGTAAATTTTTCAATATGTGCTATTTTAGTTGTACGTCACATGTCCTATTTGTAAAGCCTTATTCTTTAAAAATACAGTTAGCAAATCCGGAGTAATGGAAGCAACAGCTTCTTCATTTCTTTGCTTCAACTCTAGCAAATCACGGTTGTAGGCGGAGGCGGAATGCAGACAGGTTTCTATATTATAAAGGCTAAACGTATCTGTGCGTAAATCATACGCCATTTTGCGAATGGCAACACTTTGAAATTTGAAATGCAATTTCGGTTTTGCAAATTTTACTACTGCAAATATTTAAAATTCTAAACATCGCACATTTTCAATTTTTACACCGTCGTGAGGGTAGAAAATTTACTTTTAAATTCAATTTTTTTTATTTTGAAAACTGTATCTTAAATTATTTTTGAAGCATTATTTTTTTGTAAATTTTAATGCCTTTTTCTAATTGTGACAACGGAAGTACTCCGTTTATATTTAAAGAAATGGAAAAGGGGGGAAATTATTACTATAACTTTGTATGCTGTCATTTTCTTATTAAAAGTGAAAAAAAAATTAAATACGTGCTGTATCCAGAATATCGTCTTTTATAAAACAAGATGAATTTTAATTTCATTCATGCTTAAAAGAATATAAGAAGTTAAAAGTTTGTTTCAGCTGAGAGCATGGAGACTTCAAGTTTTGTATCAAAATGATCAAATTAAAATGCCAATTTAAAAAAAAAAAAAAAAAAAAAAAAAAAAAAAAAAAAAAAAAAAAAAAAAGGTGAATACAGATGTGAAATGTCCATATGTAAATTTTGATATGGTGAAAATGATATCGAGTTTAGATTCCACAGAAAAAAAAAATTCTATGATTGAATCAAAGTGGAATAATTTTTGCTTTTTTTTTTCATTTTGGAATAAGAGCCTTAATTCATAACTTTATCATAACAGCATATTTTAATTATTTTTACTTCTTACATAGACGATTAAAGTTTAATTTTAATAATTTGAACAGCTGAGTTTAATGAAAATAGTATTTTGTTTACTTAAGGTTAAATATTTTTTTAAGTTAGACTTACCAATATAAGATTTATTTTTTATTGTAACTAATTTTGTAGGTTTATTATAAATCAATGAAACAGTTCCTTCTAAAACATTTTCTTTCGTCGAAATTCTACGGTTTCGACCTTGTTTATATAATGTACAAAAGGAAAAAAATTGCATGCTCTAATGTCTTTTAAATATTTAGCCCACCGATAACCCTTTACGCACTGGAGTCGCCATTTTGCGCTTGTGGTATTGCAAACGAGTGAATAACAAAGCAGTACTTGCACATTTGATTACCTAAAACTGTTAAAGCTACTCTTTATTTCTGACCTTGAACAAACACACTACAACGCTTACAGTTGATACGATTTAAATTTGTAACTATATATTATTTTGTCAACATGTTATATTGCAGTTCTATCTTATTTTTAATTACAGTAAATTCCCTCAAATCCGCAACTCTCTAAAATATGCACATCATTTACGGATAAAAACAATGAAACATCCAATTCAAATAATAGGCGCAAAATTTTACTTTTTTAGTTTTATATCAATTCCATATTTATATTAATTTCTATTTTTTGTTAATATTACTGAATTCATGTTTTTCATAAAGGAAGTATATATATATATATTAAAAAATCAAGATATTGCTGATATTACTGGTAATCAAAATTTTCTTACCAAATATACCTATGTCTTAATCAAGCTTTTTTGGTTATTAAGTTTTGCTAAACCTCAAAAAAAAAACTTCTTTATTTTATGGTTTTGATGTGAATTAGTGATGTACTTTTATAAGGCAAGTTTCATTGAAAATTTTAGGAAAAATACATTTAATTATAATACTGAATATTTAATCATACATTATTGATTATAAACTTGACCTTTGCTTTTAATATTTTAATCATTTTAAAATGTATCTAATTTTATATTATTTTAGTTTGCTACCTATTTTAATATTTTATTATATCGTAAGCATTCATTATAGTTTCGATTGTATTATTGATTACATTCAAATTTTTGTTTAAAAAATATAAACATTGCAATGATCAGAAATGAGAAAAAATCTAAAATCCGCACAACCTCTGATCCCAAGCTTTGCGGATTTGAGGGAATCTGTTCTATTAATTAATAATAAATCTATGTGCAATTTTTCGATTACTGGAATACAATTGCATAGTACTTTTTATTTACCTTTCAATGCATAAAATTGTTCTTAATAAATACATTCTTTTTTTTTCGTTTTATTATGCATTTTTCAAAAATTAAAAACAAAATTGATTTTTGTCACGAATACTGAAAGAAACTCGTAAGACAGAAAAAAATATAAATAATTTTCATATTATGAGAAAAGTTTTAGATACCCTTCTTAAAATTCTAGAAACAAAACATGCATCTGTTCAGCTATAAAAAAGGATATTTTTTAAATGCGTTACTTGAATTTAAATGATCAGATTCAAGATTGCCGTAAAACAAGCTATCAGAATGAATTGTAACAGGAAAATTTATTAGTATTAAAAAAAGAATTGCTTAGGTTTAAAAAAATGAAATTGCTATTTTTTTCTCTCAGATGAAATGATTATATTTAGAATAAAATTGAATTATATTGTTGAGAAATGAATTGAATTTTTATGTACAAAAATGCGCGCTAAATGTCTTAGGTCTTTATTTTGCTGTTGTGATAACCCAAAAGTACTCTTTAAAATCAGCTGATCATAAACTGGTGCTACAAGTTTATAATATTACAAAAATAATATACTCTTGCTATTAAATGATGTTTATTGCAAAAAACGTTAATATTAATTCATTTAAATGAAAAAACATATGATATTTGCATTACATAAATCTCCAAGGAATTTACAGTCTTGTTTGTAGATACAGAACCAGAGCCTTCAAATGCGATTGGTTACGTTTGGGTGTCTACACAGGCTGACACATCAAGCATCCTGTTTCCTAGAAAGCTTCTAGGTGTAACGAATGCAACTTGATATATCGAAATGGTTAGTTGTGTAGCCGTAAACTGTTCAAGTTGTTCAAAAAGGGAATTTAGAATGTTTAGATTTCCCAGAAATGAAGAAGAAAAATGCTCCGTAAAACACAGAAGAATGTATTGTGCGTCTAACAGTTGTTTCTAAATGTGTGGTGCAAGTATTACAATTTTTTTTCTATTTTCTTTATTAGAAGCTACCAAAGAACGCTATTGGCCTATCAAAATGCTGTAATTCTGCACGTGCAAAACTTTTTAAGATGTATATAGCTGAAAAATAAATACTAAATTTAATAACTTCGGTAATATTTACATTTTTATTGGGTTAGTGGTGAACGTCACAAAATAGTAACGCAAAATTCATCACAACTGTAAACAACATATTTAAACAATCAAAAAAAAAAATGTTTAAGAAATATTTTACACAATTAATTCTTGCATGCATTTCTTATATAATATTTTTTTTCTTCTATCTTTTCAAGAAGAAAGTATTAGATTCATGAAAATTTTCGAAATCCGGTTTTTTACAGATGTATATATTTTAGGTGTCAGACAACCATAAAAACCTATTTTTACAAAATTTTTGTCAGTGAGTCTGTTTGTATGCGACAAAAGCTTTATGGGCGCTCTATCTCAAGAACTAATGCACAAAACTTTATTTTCTCTTAGACTTTATTATGAACTCGATCTTATTAGTTTTTGGTGCACATCTCTCAACAGTTTTCACTGCTATTCTGCATTATTTACGATTTCTACAACAGCCATATCTCATGAACTAATGCTTGGATTTACATAAAACCTTAGGTTTAGTTAGTCCTTAATATAGCATTGTGCTGATTACCTTTTAGTGAAAATTGCTCAACAGGTGACGCTGCTATGGTGCATTATTCCTAATTATTACAATTGCTCTCTCTCAAGAATTAATGAGGGAATTTGACAAAACTTGAGATTCTAATTAGACCTTTATATAAACTAGATCTCATTATTTTTGGTGTATATCTCTCAACAGGTAGTGCCTCTATGCTGCATTATTTACAAGTTCCACAACATCCATTATTCAAGAACTACTATCTAAATTTTCAGAAAACTTAAGATTTAGTTATTGCTTGATATAACATGGTGTTGATTACGTTTTACTGCAAATCGCTCAAAAGGTAGAGCTGCCATGATGCACTCTTCGTGATTATCGCAATAACTCTATCTGAAGAACTAATGCACAAATTTTTCTAAAACGTCAAATTCAGTTAGTCTCTGATATAGTTTAGTGTTGTGCCGTTTTTGAAGTAAATCCCCTACAGATGGCGCTACTATGCAAAATATTTTTCACGATTACGAAATAGCTGTATATTAAGAAATAATGCATCGATTGTCATCAAACTTCAGATTCAGTTAGTACCTGATAAAAAAAAAATATCCTTTTTAGATTTAATGTGCATCAACCAACATATACACTATTATGCACTATTATGATTTATCTTAAAAATCTTACCACGGAATTAGTCAAATTTCATATTGAGATATAAGTTGAGATAAATTGTTGCTGACTTGATTTTGGTGTAAACCACCTAACCGATGGCCCTGCTAAGCTGTATTCTCAGAAAGTATTAACATCATAACATAGAAGAAAATGTTGGGATTGCCACGTCTGACTGATTTAAGTTTCTATTACTTCCGTTTTATTTTTAATATGCGATTAATTATAGACAAAAAATTACTGATTAGTCATGAAATGTATTGTACAGTTACGATGAAGTTGAAAATTTTATCCCTTTTCATTATATTTGTTACTCTGTTAATAAGGAATTGTACCAGAACTAATTCATAAAATTATATGGCTCTTATTATGCATACATTTATGCATTATGACATTAAAGCAAGCATTTAATGTTATTTCAGTTACTATTATCAAATTTATTTATCTAAATTCAAATATCAGTCTCTAATATAAGCAGAAAACTCAGTTTTCTGACTTATATTTTGTTTCAGAATTGCACTAATGTATAATAAAATATTATTTGTTTTACAGTACGTAAATTTATATTCTTACTTAATCATTTTTAAGAAGCTTATTTTTTTCATATGTATTGTCACTAATTTACATTAAATTGTATATTCCCTTATTGATTTTAACATAATTTGATCTTGTTATTAATCTGGTAATTGATTAGAAAACATGCCAAATGAATCTTTTGTGATCTCTAATGTAATTCTATAAAATTATAAACATATTAATTATTAATACAATGAGGCCTCCCATTCACTTTCATCTCTAGTTTTTTATAACTAATTTTTTAAGGGTAGATACATAGCATTATATTTAAACATAACGAGTCTTCTTATTCTCATTCATAAGTCACTGTCTTTTCTTTATCAATTAAGTCATCAGTAGGTAGTTTACATTATTAATAAACAGAGTGAAGCGCCTTTCTGTCTTATTTACGGTTACATTTTTACCATGTGTGAAGAGCGGGTGAACAACAATATTAACCACTTAACTGTTTTTTTTTTCGTACAATATATTGAAAATATGGAAGAAACACTAGTTTTTTTTAAGCTAAAATAAACGTAACAATTAATCTAAACATTTATGCCATAAATATTATTAAATTATATTTAAAATTTCAATGGTGTCAAAAACTTTAAGTCAATTATCAAAGAAATTTTTCTTGCCCTTACGACGTATGAGCAAACCAGTTAAGAGGTTAATAAATACAGTGAGGGATCTGAAATTCTTATGGAATTCATAAGAAAATATTCTGTGCAGTACACACACTTAAAAAATAATGTATTGTAATGTACATAAAATATCACTTTCTCGCTAAAATTAATAGAAAATTCCAGAGGTAAAACTTTTTTTTTGTTTTTACTTGAAGTAAGTAGCATGTGTGTAGGTGCAGAATGTTTAATCTTTCTCACGACGTTACGTTTTGCTTCTCTTTAAATATCATTCATGTATAGCGACTACAAATGAAAGCTATCTTAATTAGTCCAGTGTCACATGTGTATCACATTTCTATTTTTTTCTCTTATAATATAAATATATACTATAAGTACTATAAATACTATGGTAGTATAATGCTATAAATACTATAGTACTATAAGTTCTATAAATATATACTATAAGTACTTAAATCAGGAAAAAATAAAATCCACACATTAGAATCATAAAACTCTTCTGCCTTTGGAGCACAATTTTTCTCAGGGAATCTTCTAGGGAACAAGTTAATCTCTCTTTGCTAAGCCATAATGTAAGTTCCTTCATCTCAGGGCTTGATTTTTTGCACAGAAATAAGACGTAATAGGCTGTTTTTTGTATTTTTTAGTTTAGCTGCATTTTTCTTTATATATATATATATATATATATATATATATATATATATATATATATATATTATATTAGAGTTGTATTAGATAATAACCTAAATATGTAATTTATCTTAGTTATAAATCGCGTATTCCATAGTACATTTCTTTAAAACTTTTGAAGTTTTAATTAATTTTATTAAAAATATAGATATCTGATTTTTTCTAATTACATCATCACCAACTGAGGAATGTGCTTGAAATCCTGTTAACAAAAAGTTTCTTTAAAACATCCTTAATGTAGATCTCATTATCATTGTGGAAAAATTATTTTTTTTCCTTTTACGAGAGCATTGATCAGATTTTTCATATTGCAAATTATTTGCAATTGATTAAGGTATAGTGAATATTGGTAAATAAAGCATATCATCTGATGAAGATATTTCGATAAAAATGCACGATAATAACGCAATAAATTGGCTTCAATTTGAATTCTAAATTTTTACTCAAATGAAATACCTTTCACACATTTAAACAATTGAATAAACACAAAAAAATAAATTCTAAGATTTTACTTCTTTTTAATGAAACGTAATAACCGTGATATATATATCATGATACGACAACGAGACGATATTCCATGCAATATACAAGCTCCAGTGGAAAACCATGTTATTTGCAGAACATTCTACTACTCACTAAGAATCAATATCGAGACGAGCTGAGCAGTCGCTCCGGCAGTTTGACAAGCAGTGGATTAGTTTATTTGGGTATTTCCCCATAAGAAAGTTTAATCAATCAGTCTTTAAATTCATTTTATTAGAACTCATAAAATAAGTTAATTCCTTCCCCGCATTCACCTTAGCACACATCGAACACTACAACCTTCGTTATCCAGTCTACATCATCATTTATTCTAATTTAGCGGGGAAATCAAATGGGCATCTTAATAGTTTTAGTTAGTCGCATTCTTCTCCGAAAAACCCACAATGAGAATCCAACACCTGCACGAAAAACTAGCCCCTCCTCACTCCGCGTCAATCATTTTAAAAATCCAATTAAGATTAACTTCGAGGCCACACGTCATAAATCATCACCTCTGATTGGTCTACGAGGCGTGGCCTTCCGGTAAGAATTCATTCTTGCCTCGCAAATACACTAGCCTACTAACATCCTCGCATCAACACAGATCACGTGATGTTAAATAAAAAATAAAATTAAAATCCCGAGAATATTCTAAAAAGGAAAAAAGATTACGAAATAACTTACCGCTTTTTTTGAGAAACAAGCAATAAATTATTAATATGTGAAATAAAATAAGAAAAAGAATTTTATCTGTTAAAAGATTAATACATTACGAAACTAAGATTAAAATATGTTCCACAATTTTAGAATGAAAAGCTCAAAGAGAACAAAATAGCGCAAAAATTTTTATTTTATTACAAATCCCCCCTCCCAAAAAGACGGGTGAAAATGTAAGTCTGAAACCTGCAAGTTCACTGAAAGGGAGATGATGCAGACTTAGATTATGAAGTTGTTGATATAAGTAATAATAATTAGATACTAAATAAAAGAAAAATTAAATTAATTTTTTTTATAAATATATAATTCAAATTTAGGAACACTAAGGTGATGCGTGGAATAACTTTAAACTTACATACATTAAAATAGGCATCAATAAAGAATACAAGATATGATCTTGTTTAACAGTACATATCAGGAAGTAATTTGAAAATATAAGCAACTAATCTTAATATATTAACATGAAAAATAAAAAAAAATAACGTTGAATTCATTCATTCATGACAGTAACAAACCTAAATAAGGTACCCTGGGGTAATAACGCCAGACGGGGTAATAACGCCAAGTGCTAATATTTTGCATATTTATGAAATAATTTGGTAAATGACACCCATTTGTTCTGCGCAGAAAGGTTTTGAGTCATATAAATCGCAAAAAAACAGCTTCAAGTTAATTTGTTTCATTTTAAGTCTTATTGTTTTTACAAGCAGCTAAAATTAACGCTTGATCTAAAATTTGCGAGATACGTTTTGTGAAGTGAAGACAATTTTTTTTATCCGGAAATACTTTGTTAATTACATAAATTTGTAGTACATTTCATGGCCTTTCAAAATGTTGTTGAAGATTTTGGATATCTTCTCGACATAATTTGTAATTTAAAATGTACAGCGCAATAACTATAACGGGGTAATAACGCCAATCCTTGCAATTTTTACCCCGGTTGATTCCCTACAGTGGCCGAGCTACATCCTAAATACTGATTCAAATAAACACAGTTAAAACTGTGCAATGTTTCTAATAATTCTATTTAAGCGGTTTTTTAAGAAAAAAGAAGCTCACGGTCTGATATTCTTTTGCCTCATCCCCCCTCCCCACACCTCACCTTTATTTTTCTTACACTTTCACAAAAAATGAACATTTTCAATAGCTTAGGATGCAATTTGTCAATTTCTAGAGCTGAGAGTTTGTATTTTTAGAATTGGGCAATCTACATGTAATTATTCCAACTTATTTCATAGTTTTGTTTGCATGGCGTTATTACCCATATAGGTGGGTAATAACGCCAAATAGCATTGGTCAAGAAATCACGCCATTACATTTTATGTATTCATATCTGTTAAATTATTTTTTTATATAGATAGTCAATGAGTTGCTGTATCAAATCATATATTTGTTTGAAAAATACAAACTAAAACTGAGGCGTGAAAATTGCTAGAACCTTAACGTAGCGTTATTACCCCAGGGTACCTTATAACGAATATCACCAGAAAGTTCTAGAAATCAATATTGCGAGTTTGTTTCAAAAAAAATCCTCTAAGAATCATAATTTGAGTAGTATAGTCCATTACCTCTTTTCAAGGAGGTCTAATTATATTGTTATTAATTGTCCAAATTCATCAACTAGTATGATGATAGTAGTTCAGTTTTTATGTGAATGAGTCCTTGAACATTCATATCAGTTCCATTTTTGGGAATCTTTGTGAAAATACTTTACACTTGTAATTCAATATAAGAAGACATTTTATAGTATAGTAATATAGTAATAATAAATTTTAACAATGTAAATAATAAACAATATAAGTAAGAAACATAATAAGGAAAAATATCAATAATAACAAATATCATAATAAGTATAAGTAAATCTCTTAAGTAATAATAACTATCACAAAAGACATTCTTTAAATTCTAATTGGTATACTTAATCTCGTTTATCTCATCTCTGGTATTTGGAATTAATATAGAGAGAAGTGGAATAGAATAAAGAATATAATCAATTATGTAATCATTAACTTAATCTTGTAATTCGAGTACAGGATTAAGTAGGAATATTACAAAAATAATTTAATGTATAATATGATAAAATAAAATAAAATAAAAATAAATAAAATTTTGTTCATTTTTGAGAATTCACGTAACTTTCCTACTACTAAAATTCTTAAAAAAGAAATATCAATAAATAATAAAAATTAAAGACAAGATTTATTCATGTCAAATAATTACGCAATAAATATTTTCTTGGTATGATAAAACATTGCAAGATGCAAGAAGGAAAGAGATAGAGAAACGAAATTAAATTCTAATTGACATGTACTTGGACTGGAATGCACAAGGTATACAAATGGGTTCAGTCGAAAATTAAAATAAAAAAAAGATTTGACCTAAAATTTTATTGTTATTATATCATTCTAAGTTATAACTGGAGTAATTCAATACAGAATAAGAAATTTTCCCTTTGTCCGTCTACGCCGGCATAAACAAACAAATATAAAAATTTCCAGACAAATGATACTCTCGCTGCAGTCAAAAGATATCGTTGCACATTGCCATTCTTGTAAGAATTACAGGATATTATCTGAATTAAAATAAGGAAAGAAATTTACTGTTTAAGAGAAAAAAGGAAAATTATAAAATGATAATAAACTAGAGATTAAGTTTAAGCTACAGTTTTTACTTGAGTTTGTTGTCGTTGATTAGGGGTTGTTGCTCATGACTTAATTTAAATTTATCAGGGGAATAATAAGGCCTTAACCTTTTAAACGCCGCACTATGATCGAAAGGTAACATAAACTATTTATTGGTAAAAATCCAATTAAAACTCAAACATAAGCACTGTGAGTAACTTTTTTTTCTCAAAAAAAATTTTTGTGTATGATTTCTAACATGTTCCAGAAATGGAACATTGGCGGGAAACACTTAGTTTTTTCACATGTTTTCATAAAATTTGGTTAGCGACATTTAAATTAAAAACTTTATTTCTGTGCACATTTTTTTCATGATTATAGGTAATATATAAGCATTTGTGAATAATGAAACAGGTTAAGCAAGTAAATAGCCGGGCTTCGCCCACATAGCCTTCGTTTGTCTTAGGATTCCAATAAGTGAACCAGCAAAAATGCTCCAGAAGCCTTACGAAGCTTTTAAAAAAAGCTTTCCCACTTACTTAAAAAAAATTATTACATATATGATGTACAGTAATTACTATATGAAAGCGTATGTAATTACTATTGAAATTATTTATCAAAGTTAAAAAAAAAAAAGAAATATGTAAAAAACGATACATGAAAATAATAACAATAATAAAAATGTCTGTACTCCAATTCACAGCAAAATAATCAAATAAATAAAAATCTTAAAAATATAAAAGAGAAAAAAAAACGTACCAAAAACTTTTAAAATATATATTGTCTTTAATTTTTGTGTCCTACATTTGATCTATTATCGATAGTAGTTAGGAAAGCATTTCGCATGTAGTCTTTTTTCGCATTCAGAACATATTTTGCAGTGTTCTTTTGGCAAACAGCACATCGTTCTTGTGTTGATGACATGATAGTTTAAATGACGAATGCTAATGCATTCTTCTCCAAAATCAGCTGATAATTCATAAAAAAATTCTTGTGCCTCTTATACTGTTCGAATCGGATTTGAAAGAGACAACTCGTCTGTCAGACGTATCTTAGCTAATTGAAGAAATTCATAGAGTAAAATGAAATAATAAATAAATCCTTATCACGCTATTTTCCAAAGTCACCTCTTACATTTTAGCTTATTTTAGTCATAAACAATGTCTAACTATCAACAAACAGGCATGTTTACCCCGTCAGTTGTCAGTAATCCACTTCAGATCCACTTCAGGAGAACGAGTGTATGAGAGAGACAGAGGGGGGGGGGGTAAGGGAGAGGGTGTGGAGTGGGGTCAAAAGAAAGTATATCAAAGTAATTAACATCTTTTGTTGACACTTAATAAACCACCTGGTATTCGGAATCTTTTTATCAATAGTTACATGTACTGCAATCAAAGAACTAAACCATGTTAAAAAATATACCTTTACACGCCAATGTTCCATTTATGGAACATGCGAATTTTTTATCCAGAAGAAACAATATAAATTCATCTTTTTTAAAAAACTTGTGTTCTACTAATAAAATGACTATTTTTACTTGATCAAACTTAGTTATAAAAATATTTGCTCAATTTTGAATTTTATAAGAATTTTTGAATTTTGCCCAACGAAAAGTTTAAAAAAAGGCCTAAATAACGATTTTTTCCCTCAGACATGGTTAATTGTATCAATGAAATACCGGCGGCAAAAAATTAATCCATACTTTCTTTACAAATACTAATTTTTACAAAGCAATACGAATAAAAATATATTTTTTGCAGAATTTTGAAGTTGATGTTCCATTTATGGAACATTGGCGTGTAAAAGGATTTAGATACATATACTATTTCTGAACTTTTGAACTGGTTTTGCCTGTCAATTTCGAAATTTACTTCGGATAATTTGTTAAGAATTTTATAAGAGCCACTAAATACTTGTAATAACTTTCTTGTATTAGGGTACTGAAATTCTTCATATATAACTAGGTCTCCAATTTTAAATTTTGGTTCGATATAACCTTTATCATAATCTTTTTTATTTTTTAAATGAAATTCATCAGTTCTTGCTTTAACAATCTTAAGGGCTTCATGAACAGGTGGATAATAATTTTGTTGTAAGGGGGAGTCATAGGGTAATTGGCCAGAAAGTAAATAAACAGGTGGCAATTTCGTAATAGAATGGGATGTATTATTATATTCATTAATTTCCTCAGTTAAAAGCTCAGTCCAGGGAATTTTAGAGGTAGTGGAGTTTGCTTTACATTTTAATCTAATTACTATTATCTGATTTACTCTTTCACATTTCCCATTCTTTTGTGGATGATGGGCCGTGTTCAAACGTTGCTTAATATTAAGATTTCGCAGGAATTTTTTTAATCCTGAAGAAGTAAAAGCAGCATTCCGGTCACTTAGTATTTTTGAAGGGACTGTACACTTGAAATTTTATTAAAACAGAATAATTGTTGAGAGATTTTGATATTAAATATTTGTTTTAGACAATTTGTATAAGTTTCTGTAGTGAGACTTTTAGAAGGAAATGCCCAAACATATCTTGTTTGCATGGTCTAGTTTGTTGAAAATTTCTATTGTTGTTATTAGGGGTATGAGTTGGAATCGCAGCTAATTGTTTAGCAATGCGAAACCATTTACTAGTATTAGAGGGAGGGTTTACAATTAAACAATTTTGGTACTCAGGCTTAAGTCCTTCAGTTAATCTCTGGATAATTAAATTTTCCCCAAGCTCAAGTTGTCTTCCAATCTCAACTTTCTTCCTAAAATACGAATCTAAATCGCTTAGATCATTTAACTTTAAAGAGGTAAACTGAGAAAATTTTGGGACTCTAACCTTGATAAATTTTTCTGTTAAAATCTCAACAATTTCATCATAAGTAGTACACTCCAAACACTCATTTATAAAAACCTTTAGTGCTTAACCCTTTAAATATTTCGAGAGGTTAAGTTTTATCCAATCATTATCTTTTTTTTTCCCAGAACATTCATTATCAAAATGCTTAAACCATTTAAAAATATTCATACCCGACTCAAAGTCAAAAGGGACAATATCAAGTTTATTTTCAGTCATTTTTTCTTCCTTTACTAATCCTTTACTAATCTTTTACTAATCTTGCTAAGATCGGGATAATTAATACGGAAAACATTTAAATGCTATACTTCAATTACGAGAAATAACAATAAAAATAATAAATAATAAATAAATCAACTCTTTCTTTGAATTCATGTGGAAATAATAAATAAGAAATAAATAAGTAAATAATAAATAAATATCACAGTTTTCAATACATAGAAATACACAACAAATTCTTAAGAACACAAATAATTTCCTCTTTTAGTACTAAGAACACTTTTAAACTTAAGTAAAATTTCTATGAGCAAAAAATTTCCATTAATAAATTAAGAACAAACATTATATTTTTGATATCTGTAAAAATCATGATAAAATAAACACCTTAAATAAAAAAAATCGTATTAGATTTTATAAACAATAACGAAAAAAATAAAAACAATTAACTTACAATCACCTTGATATAGAACTTGTTCAAATACCTAAATTTTATTTAAATAGAACAGCTCAGAATGAAAGAACAAAATGGCGCATTTTTTTATTACATATATATATATATGTAATTGTTTATGTAAACTTTATTCTTTTATTCTTTTCAGTAAAACAAAAATCGCAATTTACAACGTGTTTTGCTACTGCAATCTCCAGTGATAGTGTCATCATTCAAATCAAAGACTATGTTGAAAAACAAAGTTGAAAACTACATTCAAAAACAAAGACAATGACTTTCTCCATCAAACTCCAAACATTACTTTTGAAATCGGTTTTATACTTCCTGAAATTGTGTCGAATTCAATATTTAGAACATTTTTTCGATGGCATTTCTCGCATTTTCACGCGCTTTTAAGTTTCGAAATTTTAAGAAACGCCCTTAAAAACCATTTATCTCTGACAAGTAACTATCATGCCAAATTTCAGGTTTCTATTTCTTCTGTAATCCAAGCAACGCATTTTTTAATTTGATTTTGTACCCGCTTTTTATTAGAGGCATAAGATACAGCTTATGAAGGAACAGGAGCTAAGTACCAGTTTGATATCATTATTTTTTAAATCGGTTTGGTAATTTCAGAAGTTACCTTCTACAAATAAACAGACAAACAAATATTTTACTTATTTACAAAATTAGTATAGGTATATAATAGCTATATAAATATATAAAGAAAATTTATATTATCTAATAAACATTAAATAATACTTGCTTGGGAATTATTTTTCGATATTTCACTTTTTTAACTTTTTTGAGAGGCAGCAGCACTTCAAAGATGGCCATACGAATTACCATAGGAGTAAAATGCATTTACTTTAAACGAACCTAAAATTATTTTCTTTTTGACTTTAAGATTATGCTCTTGCATTTTACTATGTTTGAGTATTTTTTTTCCATTTTAAACATTTTTTTGTGAGTTTTACGGTAAAATCCGTTAAATTATTAGCAATTACATTTGCTGGAAATTTATGTCCCACTCGTGACCCCCCCCCCCCCCTCCCTCCAAAAAAAAGCAGTATTTTTAATTTTGTTACTAAACCAAGAATTATATTTAAAATAGTTGTGACTTATGATGAACTTTGTTACATATAAATATTTTCGAAATAAATTTTTAAATAATTTCGATTTAAAAATTTTTAAAACAATATCTTATGTAGTCCTGCACGCCAAGTGAATGACAGTTCAATTACACATACTTCTTAATAATGGATATGAATATTATTTATTTATTGTAGGACACTTTCTGTGATGTAAAACCATTTGCATTGTCTGGAGATTCAAATAAAGTTTTAAAAAATTTCTAAAATATACATGGCAAAACTCAAGTGCATACTCAAAAGTTTTGATATTAGTGATAGATTCAATAATGTAACATATGACTGAAATAATAATGACTGAAATCATATAAATGTTAAAATAACCGAAAATAGGACAATTGAAATGCATAAAAATAAAAGCGCATATGATTTTTGAAAGTTGACTTTGAAATTTCATTTCCATTCCCTAATGTTAAAATAATATACAAAGTACTTTGCGGTTGAGGAAAAGTGCATTTTTGCTCACAGCTGCAATTTCATGTCATTGGTAACTATAAATTTATCCCATATGTCTAATGAATAAGAAAAACGAAAAAAATGCTATTTTTGCTTTAATAGAATTCTTTATCAATTCAGTTGCACTATACAAAAAGCTTCTACAGAAAACAAATTACATAGATTGATTAACCATTCTCTGAGTTTAATCATAAATTCATGCCAAAATTCTTTCTTGGAGGAAATATAGTGGTATATAAAAAGAAGCAGTTTGGTATGTATGGTAATATAAAAAGACTTTTATGTACCTAAAGGTATTGAGTAATAACAAAATGTACACAGTTGAATATGCAAACAATTCTTCCAACTTAATACGCCGTTCTTCACAATTCAATAAAATATTCTACATGCGAAATGAAGAAATCGAAAAAAGAGTACATAAGAAAAACCCTTGGAAAAAAATAACTAAAATACAATGAATGTCATGCTTTCATATTATTAAACACAATGAAAGGAACATAGTTTATATAAATGCTTCTCAGGAGAAAAAAACGGATCACACAGTTCAACAATCTTTACTCACCTTCGGCGATCTAAATTTTTAAAATAGATAATTTTGAATTATCTATTTTTGAAAATTTATTTTTGAAGGCAAGCTAAACCAAGAAAATATGGCTAATATATTACTGACAAAATTTTTGAAAGTGCTACGCAAGAGCAAATAATCTCAGATTATTTTAAATGGACAAATCATCGAGGTGAAATTTTATAAGTTAGGAAAATTGAAAATTTAATTAAACCATTTGTCGTCACTTGCAAAATTAGCATAGTCAAAATGGTACAATTATTGCTAACAGTAAATGTTCCTATAAGTATGTAAACTATACATTTGAATTATTTATTAAAGCTTCTACAGCAAAAAATAAAATTTGTTTTGTCATCAATATTTAACTTTTTTTTTATTTTGTTGATTTTATGAGAAGTTAATATGCAAAAAAAAAAAAAAAAAAAAAAAAAAAAAAAAAAAAATTATTAATTTTAAATTTCATTATTCATTTTCATTATTCATTATTTCATTTAAATATCATTTGTCAATATGTGAATGACGTCAAAGGTATTTTTATGATTTTTCTTTTATACATTAGTCATATGATTATATGAACTATTATAATACTTCATATTTTAAATAATAATACTAAAGGAGTTTAGTTGTTAAATATGCAAAAAAATTTTGTTTGTATATTTTTATCAATTAATTTACAAACGAATTAGTCACTACACAGATGTTTGTTGGTTTACAATTAGTAAAGTCGAAATTAATTCCTGAAACTTTTTGTTGAATGCGCAATTCATTGAAGTTTTATTACTTATCAATGTCATATCAAAATGTCATATGCCGAACACTGGTAAATTAAATATGAGAGATTTGTTTGTAGGTAGGTAAGCATTCTTATTCACATCTTAAATTGAAACTAAGCTTCACATGATTCCATAATATCGCCAATTGAAAAGTTGCATGTGCTCCAACGGAATCAACACATTTTGGTTTATTACTTTACGTAAAGTTCTTTTTTTTTTGCAGTTTTGAAGTATATCGTTACACATCATTCAAATTTTATTTTAATTTTCAATGCAACTAAAATTATTTTTTGAAACCTGCTGAATATTTCTTTAACTTTAGATTGATGTGGGGTCATTCAGCCTTTCCAACTACTGGGGAAAAGGTTGCTTGTTTTTAAGTTTATAAGTATTCCGATGTATCTTTATATTCTTTTAATAATGTTTAAAATTTATAAGTAAAGCTATTTAGCATTTTTATGTGTTCTATAATTTTCTGATAGTTAAATTTCTTATAATTATATAAAAAGGCAAGATTGTTCATATGTTTAGTCAAAAATGTATGTATATATATATATAGATACATTATATATATATATACATTTTATATATATATATATACTTATATTTCTTTCTGTCTTTCTGTGGTTTACGTCTTAACATTTTTTTCCACAAATCAGAAATTTTCATATCTAAAAATTTTTTTCATACTATTTTTTTATCTAATTTCTAATCCTTTCCTTTGAATACATTTCATTATTTTGTCATTAAAAATCTAATTCACAGTTCCTTGAAAATCGAATTACCTATTCTTTCTTGTCTGTTTTGATTTAAGCTACATGTTCAATTCTTATTTTGTGTTTTCTTTTAATGACAAACTGATTACCAACTATTGTCTTCAAGTCTAATTCATTCTTTATGCAAATGTATTATTGAAAATCTTTGTTTATTTGACTTTAACGCTGTAGAATTAGAATAATAATAATACTTGTTCTTCACCTAATCTAACGAAGAAAGTTGCTGATAAATTTCTTTACAAAACTTTTACAAATTTTTAGGAACAAAGTTTTTATTTTTTTAACTATTTAGTTTTTTTCTAACATTAACTATGAAATAAACATGAAAAAGCAATAAGCTCTGTATGATTGCTTTCTGATTGAATGATGATGCTGATAAAATCAGTTCTTAAAAAAAATGAAATTAAATTTTTTTTTAAAGATGCTATAAAAGTTGTTAAACTGGGCTAATCTGTAATCAAATTTTATTTTTTGTTGTTGAAATGACGGTTCGAAATCTATCTCCACCTATATGCAAATCCGACAGGGATTATTTCTTTTTCTATTTTCTTTAATTATCGACATTTGTCACATGCATCCAGTCTTTTATGAAAAGATCCTTTCTTTAAGAGGCACATTTATGAAAACGTTGGACTACTGAAGAATAAAAGTGGGGCCACTAGGAATCTGCCGAAGATCTGTAGGTGATATCAATAATTTCATAGAGCTTATTGTTTTCTTTTGCTATGCAAAAAGCTGCTAGATTATCGTTCGCTGAATTATTCATCACATTTGTTTAGCATCTGCTTTAAAACAATCATAAAGTTTAAGATTATATTACTAAAACCTTTATTACTTCGAATTCCTGGGAAGTGATATATACAGGGTGAGTCATAAATATCGAAACAATAGGCTATCTCCTTAAATATTGCCTCTAGACCCATACTTCCAATTGCAAAAACTCATAAAAAAAGTTGAAATTTCTGATAATATAAGTTGCAACTCCATGGGGGGTCTAGTTGAAAAAATACGAAAATTAAATTTTTATACGGCCCCCGTAGAGCAAAATTCCCAATTAGGAAATTATTCCTTATCCATTCCTAAATTGAACAAAAAAAATTTCATCTCCCTATCTGAAAACCTGACAGAGATATCAAAATCTAAAATTCTCAAAAATTCGTGACTTACACCACTTTACCATGCCTGTAAACGAAGTGTTGTTCATCAATTTTCAAAGCAAATAAGGGATCGTCCACAAATTGTAACGTTGTTATATATCGGTTTAAGACCGTGCCTCTTATTTGGCCATTATAAAGCAGCGAACTGATTTAAATTTGAAACTTGTTTCTAAAACATGTTGATTGATAGCACTGGAAGTCTGAATAAATCGTAATATTTAGGTCCGGTCCTAGACCGACCCATAGAGAAAGAAGTTCAGCCCGGCATGAAATAATGTTAAAATCATAATCCCAGCCAGCCAGGAAAAAAGTTTAAACCATAGCTGGCTCAGCCGTGAATTTCTACATAGTTTTTTACTTCAGTATAGTTAAAAATTGTTTTGCGTGGAGGAATTCTGACCAAAAATACTTAATATAGAATTTCGCTTTTTATATTTATACTTTTTTATTATTAAAGAGGCGCCAAAGCCTGTGATATATTTATTTTATCAATGAATCTATGTTTATATGTAAATGTTTCACTTATATTTTATTATCGCTAATCCATATTCCGTGCGTTGAAGAATTTGAAAAATGTTATACAATAAAACCTTTTAAGACGGAATCACATAGGAAAGAAAAAATACGTAATAGACAAATGCATTTCCTATGAAGGTTAAATGAAGTTTATTTTATTCTCAGGTATTATTGTATTTATTTTGCATGGATCAACACATTTTCTGTTTAAGACAGAATTCCGTCATAGGCAGATTTTTTTTCTCTGGTTCTATTTTGTTTAATTTTTTAGCATTTAAATATACTATTCTTAAAATTTAAAAAAAAATTAAAGGTTTTTTTTATTATTTTTTTGTAAAATAAAAGCGGTTTTAAAATATATGTGGATTTCGTAAAATTATTGATTAAACCAAATTTTACTTATTTTATGTACGTATTAGTTCTGTGATTTAATTATGGAATGTTCGAGACCGTGATTAAAAATTTCGTCCTGTGCAAGTCTGGGAAAAAGGAAGCAGTCCCCTCCGGTATCAAAAATACATTAGACCCGGATAGGCGAGTCTTCAGAAAAAAGTAACGTCTCGGTCCTGATCTGACCTGAGCCCAGAATACAGATTTTTTAACAGCCTCTACCGGACGATAAAAAGCTTGAAGTTGAGAGAGCTAATTTTTTAAAAAGGACTTAATCTGCATCTCAGAAAAGCATTCTTTTAAATAACTAATGGGCAGTAAAACAGCACATTTCGTTTTTCTGTATAATGATTTTTTTTTTCAAATTACTTCTTCTCTTTAAATTATTAAAAGTTAAGAATTGTTAAAGAAAAAAAGTACAAACTTGAAACATTTTTAATTATTTTACCTTACTTTTGTTTTAAAAAAATGAAAAATTTTTTACTTTTAAAAATATGATTTTTTTAAAGTTTTTTTTTAAATAAATATTTTTAATAGCTCTAAAATAAATATTGAAAAAAAAAAACCTCGAAACAAAACTAAAATCAGATTTTTATTTTTAGTTAAATAGAAAGAAATTGAAATCCGATAAATAATGTTTGGAATTATAACGATTTTTAACTATCACATTGAAACCAGTACTAACAATATGAAATTTTTTTAATTTTGTAATAAATTTTAGCATGTGATTTTCTTAGCAAATTATATGGCTAACCATCACAAAAAAGGAAAAAAAATCAAAATTCTAACTCAAAAGATAGATTTTTTACGCGTTTCCTACAACTGTTAAAGTAACATTGTCTTTTGAATTGCGCGCATTTCAATTTGTGTCTAATCCCTTAAAACCTGATGAATTATTCAAACGGTTATAACTCCGCGAATTTTTAAGATATGACGATGCAACTTTTTGTGTATTATTCAGGACTGGATAAGGAAAGTTTCCCTAATTGGAATTTTTATCCTACGGGGGCCGTATAAAAAGTTAATTTTCGTACTTTTTCAAATAGACCCCCCATGGAGTTGCAACTTATCTTATCAAAAATTTCACCTTTTTTTATGAATTTTTGCAATTGGAAGTATGGGTCTAGGGGCAATATTTAAGGAGATAGCCTATTGTTTCGATATTTATGACTCACCCTGTATGTCCGTCTGACCTAGGAGGCCTGGGTGTCCTCTTTACTGTTGCATATAGTGGTTCCTCCTGCAACTAACAAATTATAAATTACATAAACTTATAAAACATATATTTAAATCTATAAAATGAAATGTAATAAAAAATAAATTTCTTCAGAAAGTCTTCCTACTATCAAAAATTTATATCTTGTTTTCATTATCAGAAAAAAAAAATATTTAGTAATTTAGAGTCTACATTAGTGGTAGATTTTCCATTTAACAATGTCATGCAATTTTAGCAGCAAATAATAGAGATAGTATATTTCTTGTTTAATAATTTTTTTCTTGAATCGGAATCAAGCCAGCAAAAACGTAATGCAATCTGCAGTAATTTGTGTATTATTGACATTTCATTTTTATTAAAGGTGAAATAATAATTGATAAATCTGATTTTTTTTCTATTTCACTTGATGCAAAATGCATTTTATATTTGTGTTAAATCAATAAATATTTGGCATAGAATATAATTCGATTGAATGCTGAAATTAACAAATCTGAATTAATTGATTTATCGACATGTTTAACAGTAGGGTCATTCCATGTCAAATGAGCAAAAATGTAAAAAAAAGCCGTGGCTGCAGAGAATCCGATTTTAATAAAATTTGAGATACGTGTTCATTTCATATTCAAATGTTGTGTGCACAATATTTTGACGAAAAATAAATTATTTTATCAATTTTGGACAGTTAAAAAACTTGTGATATAGAATGGCTTGCGGATAATCGTCGAAAGTTGCAAGTTTCAAGTTCAATATTTTGGAAACTATTTAACAAAAATGAAGTTTTTTTATAATATTGAAATCTCTGGATATCAATCTTTATATTTATTGTGTAACAATAATTTGGTAATATAATAATTAATCATAAATTGGTTGTAAATATTGAAATTTTGTAATTTTTTAAAAATTTTGAAAGGTTATAAAAATTAAAGGATTTAAAAAACATCTCTGAAATTGATGCAAGATGTAGTACTATGTATGAAGATCGAATTCTCAAAGTTTCAAAGTTGTTATTTATTTCCTTCATCTTCAAAAAAACGTAGAAACTTTTAAAAAAATGACAAAATCTTAATTGAGGTAACATAAGAGGAATCTCTTATGTTACCTCAAAAAATAATTAAAGGACAACTCCTACATCAACAATATTACACGTACATAAGAATCAATAAGTCCATAACACAATACAAAAGTTTCAATAGTGCCTTTTTAATTTCTAACATAACAAAAATGGGTTCAAAAAACTAATATTTGAGACATTCTAAAGACAATCTTTCTTTGAAAACACGCGCATTTTTGCAAATTTCTTCTTAAAATAGATGTATGGTGCCATCTATGTTTGTTACTTGAATTTAAGATTAAAATACAGTTATTTTAAGAACAAAATCGTTTTTCTTCTATACAAATTTAAAATATTCTTGAGGCAAAAATAAACTGAAAGCAAGAATAAAACTTCGTATACTTAAAATACACACTTTTATCTGTAATATCAAAGAGTTTAAAACTTTTAAAAGCTTTTATTCGTCTCCAAAAAAATGAAAAAAAATGTTGACTTTTTAATCAGCAGTTTTCACTATTTATTTTTTTTTCTCATAAAGAAATGAAAAAGGCAAGAATTAAATTATAGATGTATTAAATAAATTCAATTAACTATAATGGCAAAAAAAATTGAATTTGGAAAAAGTGTCCTTCATTTTAAAACATATAACTGAAATATTTTATTTTTTCCACGATTTTTTTAATTATTTATTTATTTTTAAATTATAAAATAAAAATACAGTTACTAAATTATGCTAATCTGTTACTTATAGTTCATTCTTAAGTGTAAATAATTTTTATTACAATTTTTCCATTCTTAGGGCAAATAATCAAACTTCAAATTTCAAGCATGTACACAAAACCTCGGTTTCGTGTCAACTTTAATGTAATTTTTTATACTGAAATAAACTAGTCTGAACTCTACTACTTTGCGTTTCCTCATAAATGATTGAGATCTAATTATATGATGATTTTCAATAAAATCTGTGACATGTCAGCCACACCTGATTTGCTCATTTGGTGTGGAATGACCCAGTACTCATCATACAATTGAAAGGAACATCCGTTTTAATTTAAGCATATATTTTGATGCAAAACTCACCTTTGCATGAAATACATGACAGTAATCCTTATCAATTATGAAAATGCACATTACTTTACAGTAGCAAAGGAGAAATCATGCATTCGGATATTTTCCGAAATTCATGAAATTAAATTCACGAATTTCGTCCTACTACGATGCAGTAAAATCTAATTTGTGTTTATTGCCTAATATAGCGCATAATACATTATATTATAGATGTTTTTATTTTTATTATTAATGCTGGAATAATAAATAATAAATCTTATTTTTGATATTTTATTTAACGAATAATGCCTTTTATATATGTATTAAGTCAATAAATATTTGACGTCGAATATCATTCAATTAAATGCTGAAATTAACAAATCAGATTTAAATGTTTTGTCAACATGTCTAACGCAACTCATCATTTCATTTAGTAATTTGGATAATCGAGTTTTATAATATTTCGTTAATTTTAGCTTAAAATAATATTTGTTTGAGAGTTAGACTGACGAATATAAAGAAGTACATTTTACTGAAACTAATTTTATAGATTTATTGTAAATCAAAGAAACAGTTCTATATTAAAGATTTTATTTCGTCAAATTTCAACGGATTCCACCTTGTTAATCATGAAATAATATTGCTTCACTGTAGCAAAGGAGAAATCCCGCAATCGAATATTTTCCAAGGAAATAATCAAATTAAATTAATGAGTTTCATCGTATTGTGTTGCAGTAAAACCTAATTTTGTTGTTTATTTCCTGATGTAGCACACAATGAAAAAACCTTTAGGCATTTTAATAAGTATTTCTATAACGCATATTGCTTGATATTATTAGTACTTGATGAAAGGTATTGTATTCGATAAAAGTTAGCAATAATAAACGTCTAAAAAATTACGCTTAATTAATGAATGTTGAGAAGAAAAATAGCGACACATTAATAAATCTTTTCGTATTATATATTTCTATATTGATAGAAAATTAATAAATGCTAAAATTAACAAATCAGACTTAATTTATATATTGACATGTCTAACAGAACTCATCGTATAATTGAAAGAACAGTGTTAGATTAAACATTTTGAAAAAAATTCACCCTTGCATAAAACTAACGGCAGTAATCCTTATTAATTACGAAATACATATTGCTTCACAGTAGCAAAGGTGAAATCATGCAATTTAATATTTTCAAAGACATTAATCAAATTAATCAATTTCAGACTACTACGATGCAGTAAAACCTAATATTGTATTTGATTTTCTAATATAGCGCATAATACATTATATTATTGATTTATTATTATTATTAATTGTGAAGTAAGAATAATAAATCTTATTTTTGATATGTGATTTAATGAAGAATGCATTTACATATGTGTTAAATCATTAACATTTGATGTAGGATATAAATCAATTAAATTCTTAAATTAACAAATCACAATTAATTCATTTATCGACATGTCTAACAGATCTCATCATATAATTAAAAGAACAGCTGTTAATTTAAGTATGCAAAATTCACTCTTGCATGAAACACATGACATTAATCGATATAAATTATGAAATGCATATTGCTTCACAGTAGCAATGGTGAAATCACGCAATAGAATACTTTCCAAGAAACTAATCCAATTAAATTAATAAAATTCATCCAACTACGGTGCAGTAAAACCTAAATTTATTGTTGATTTTTATTATAGCGCGTAATATATTGTATTATTGATTATTATTATTATTAATGGTGAAATAAAACTAATAAATCTTATTTTTGATAAATGACTTAATTTAAAATATCTTTTATATACATAAGTCAATAAATATTTGACACAGAATATAATTCAATTGAATGCTCAAATTAACAAATCAGAGTTAATTTATTTATCGACATGTCTAACGGAACTCATCATATAATTGAAAAAACGGCTGTTAATTTAAGTACATTTTGATTCAAAATCCACTCTTGCGCGAAACACATGGTTGTAATCCTTATTAATTATGAAATTCACATTGTTTCACTATAGCAAAGCTGAAATCATGCAATCAAAAGCTCAAATCATGCAATCAAATATTTTTCAAGAAACTAACCCAATTGCATTAATGAATTTCATCCTACAAAGATGCAGTAAAATCTAATTCTGTTGTTGATTTCCTTATATAGCATGTAGTGAAAGAATCTTTAGGGGCTTTAATAAGTATTTCTATAATGCTTATTGCTGGATATTATTAGTGCTTGATGAAATATATTCTATTTATAATAGTTAACAATAATAAATATTTAGAAAATTATGCTTAATTAAAGAATGTTGAGAATAAAAATGATGATCCGTTAATAAATATTTGTGTATTATTTCTACGCTGTTAATAAAATTTTAGTGTCTTTGTATATATATATAAAACACCTACAGAAGTTCATTCAATTAAATAATCTATTGCAGACGGCATATAACTCGCATTCATTTACTTATTATTATTTACTTATTTATTTTATTTATATTTTGCTTTTAATTTGTCTATGTGTTTGTCTGGAATTTATTCAATAACAGATGCATAACAAAGAAGAAACTTATCAATAACCGTTACAGAATAATTCTTGCTATAATCTTCGACTAGTTGAATTCCGATATCAATGCAGGTTTTCAAAAATGTTGGTAAAATTAGCCAATCAAAAAAATTTTTATTACTTTAAATTTTTTAAGGAATCTCACTCTTATTAAAAGGTTTGATTAATATATATTAATGATAATGCTATTTACAGTCTGAATTTTGTGGTATTCTGATATCTAAAACATTTTTTGAGGAAATATGAAAGAACCGTTGGACAAGTGCCCCTATTCTGAGATATGATATGCTGTCATTCTTCGTCCTCAGTTCTTTCAGCAAACGAAACTTTCAAGACGCAACTAATTTTTCGTTTAAATATAACGACTTGACCAACAACGTTTGATGCCTACACTCTCAAAAAACATTCCGCCTTTTCACAGAAAATGTACTGGAAGCACTGCTGCCAGTAATTGTCTGTATATTGACGAATATCCGTTTATTTTTTTTACTTCGTCAAAAGAGGTAAAATATCCGTCATTTGAAAAAAGTTCGGAAAAGAAAAACGCGGCCGGGGTGAGGATCGAACTCAAGTTCAAAGGAATGCAAGGCGAGCGCTCTTCCTCAGCGCCACGGTTGTGCAATATAAAAGTGCTTTAAAGTAGAAGCGTTCATTTCATATGAGTGTGGTTTGGTCTATTTCGTTAAAAAGTTTTAATTTTGAAGTTAATTTCGGGAAGATTTCATCTTGAATTAAACTGTGGCTAGGGTTTTTATACGTTTATGTTAATATAGTATAAAAATGTGAATTTTAAATATATTTACGTAGATTGCTAGAAAAAAATATAGATGTTCTATTTTTATTCAATAAGATTTTTTTGTATAATATCATTTTTTTTTTAATTTTTTTTAATTAAAATATCTTTTAAATGTGTTCACTTTAAGTATACTTTAAATGCGAATATTTATTATATAAATAACTTAGTAAATTCAACTTTTTTCAACTTATCCAGCTTTGAATAACAAATAGTGAAAATTTTTGAATGAATGGAGAAAGTAATTGTTCTTTATTTTTAAATTCGAAAACATATATGTCTTTTTAAACTAAATTAGACATTTTAATCCATAGAATATTTTTGTCTTTCCTTTTAAAAATAAATTCGAATTTATTACTAACAGACCTAATATGCATGCGTGCTAGATATAAACGGAATCTCTTCTTCATTTTTCGACGCTCGGAATGAATTCACAGATCAAATACGTTTTCTGGGAGAACAGAAATTATTTGTGAAAGAATAACGATAACTTAGTGTATATTGACGAATTTTCCTGACAGTGTAGTAGCGAATGAAAAATACACGTAAATCACAATGATTTTTTAAAAGATTAATTTACAAATTTTTTGTTGAATTTCTTAGTGTCATCAACATCCACGTGAAGAATTCCTCACTAAAATCAGTGTCATCAACAAATGGCTTTATTAAAGGGTCTCAGGCCGCTTAAAATCGGAAATTTTTTTAAAAGGGGACCATTTTCAGCATTTAATATCTTAATTTTTTTTTATTAAAAGACAGTTTTTATTGAGATAAAAGATATAAGCAAGTTCTTTAACTGTATGGCTTTAAAAAATTGCAAGGCGCAGAAATAGCATTTACAGAACACTCCAAACTCTATATATTTGACGAACAGAAAATTGGTATAATAGCTTACACGCACGATCACAAAATAAATATGGTAATAGACTGGAAATTTTGATGGAAACTTATAAATCAGATTATGATAGATACCTTGAACCTAAACAAATTTATATTTAAAGCATTTTTCTATTTTGAATACAAAGTTGTATTTAAGTAATACAAACTTTTGAAAATTTCAACAACATAATCACTTAAGAAATTTTTTTAAAACAAGAAAAAGGAAATTTTATGTTCAGTTTCTACAGATTAACATGAAACATGTATTTTGTAAATTTTGTTTAAAAATGCTTACAATATTTTGAGATATCGTGCGCATTATGAAAAAAAATGTCATTTGGATAAAAATGACTTTAATTTTCGGAAACGCCGCTTCAGTTATTGAGCGGTTAAAATTAAAACTAATAACTTTTATTCTAATGAAAATTTCGAGAAAACAATTATATTAAAATTTTCAGAAAAGAAAGCAGTTTAAATATAAAAAATTGAAAATTTGGAAGCTTTAAAGGTTTTCAGACTCCTTAAATAAAACTTTTGCGGCTAAAATAAATCTAATTACGTCCTTTTTTACTTACCAATCTTCTTTACTATCATTTCTTCGAAAGTGTTAGCAGACTTTTGGCTCACCCGGTATTTATCCTAATAGTACAGTCTATCGATAAACATTGTAAATTTTGTCGATGAGTTTACATCATCAAAATTAATAAAGCATATTTTTTTTTGTTTATACATAACTAGTATTATGTTTTGAAATAACACCTTTTGCAAAATGCTATACAAAATTTCAAAGTAATTGAGAAATGTTCAACTATTTTTGACAAATTTTAAAAGAATATATGATGAGATAAACGCATTTAAATCCAAGCGGAAAAATCAATATCCAATGGAGAATTCTACATAGCAAGCTTTTTATATAATTATCATATTTCAGTGAAGTTTGCATCATTGTATTTTAAAAGTTATTTTTAAGCCCTTCCCCTCCATCTAAAAAAGGAGTTTCGTATGGATATTTTGTGCTTCAGTCAACTTTAATGAAGAATACATCTGATTAACTTAATTTAAACGTATGATAAAGATCACATATTTTTCTTTATGTAAAATTCTGGCAATTATTGCTTTGTAGAAAAGTGTCTTAGTAAATTTAAATGCTCCTAAAATGTGATGTTAAAACTTAAATGCTCAGATTATTATAAAATATATTTTAAAAATTCCTTTTTTTGTGAGAAAATTTTTATAATTTTAGTGTACCTATAAAAACACATCATCATTCACCAACTCACATACAAAAAATAAATTTAATTTTTTTCCGCTGATTAAAATTTTGTCACAGTTCATTTAAATTTTGAAACATTGTAACATAGACAGATTTTATAAAAACCATCAGCAAATAATAATCAACACTTAAGAATTTTTAAAAAATTCACTCTAAATGGGGGCAAAATGCCAGAAAAAAATTAGAAAATTACCAGTAACTTTACTATTAATAAATGGTCAATCATTTTATCGGAACAAATTTCCTAGAACTACTGTCTCAATTAAACAACAAACCAATGTGAATGAAAATCAATTATCGCCACCCGAAGATAAATGGTAATGTCATCATTAATATCATTACAGAAAATGTTCTCTTCCCTGATGATAACCGTAGCGAAAAATTTTAACTGTCATTTTGACTATCGAGTTTTTTTGAAGTGTTGTCATAGACTTAAACTAGTCATAAACTCTTATTAATCAAAGTATTAGTTTCGAATATAATATATATATATATATATATATATATATATATATTGGAAAAATGGAATATTTTGTATATTTTTGCTAAGAAAGCTATTTGCAAATAAAATTACTAGATTCATGTACACAATCGATATTTAAAATAATGAATATTTGACACAGCTATTTTTTAATTTTTTTTTCTAATAAAGTAGTTGAACTTATAAATATATTAAAACTTATAAATCCATCCAAATAAAATTAGTTTATTTACTAAAAACTAATTTCACAACATCCACATAACATAAATTATGCACAAATTGGAGTTTGTTAACGTTGTTGATGGGTTATTGTTCCTCTACGCCACAAAGCCTCCAAGCTTTATTTTTAAGCTATTGCATAGCTTTTATCGCGGGCTTTGAGCGCGGCGACCGAAACCAAAAATTCCGTAACGCGAAAAATTCTAACACATCCGTAACGAAAAAAACTAACACTCGGCTAACGTCGTCGTTCCAACTCGGCAGACTTCGGCATGGTATCCTTCGGTAGACTTCGGCAGACATTGACGCGGTATTTTTCAGATATTTAGGGGATATCAAGTCTCAAACTTATATTTCTTATTTCAGTTACTATAAATATATAGTTTCAATAATAAAAATTCCTGATAGAATGCGTATAGAAAAGAATCGTCTTAAGATAAAACAAGGTAGGATAATGTAGCTTTTGGTGATTGGAGACCCGCACAATGGTAAGGATCGAAAAATTTAAAATGCTTATAACTCGCGATCTAATTTTCGTAGCGCGGCCAAATTTTGTTTGGCAATTTATTATGAGACAGTGTTAATTTTTGGTGACAGGAGACCCCCCACGGTATGGGTCGAAAAATTTAAAATGCTTATAACTCGCGATCTAATTTTCGTAGCGCGGCCAAATATTGTTTTTTAATTTATTATGAGACAGTGTTAATTTTTGGTGACAGGAGACCCCTCCCCCCATCGAAAGGATCGAAAAATTTAACCCTCCAAGCGTCTTGCAAATGGGTAAATTTGTAATGTTGTTTTCTCTGCATTTTGTCTTAATTGCTAATAAAATATGATTCTTTCAATATTACATAAAAAAATCTTATTTAGGAATATAAATGTAATCCTTGAGAGTCTTAATCATTCTTCAATGCTTTGAAAATTCATTAAATTTATAGAATTATAATATCTTAAACATTGCTTACATTGCAGTGAAACCTGGAGCTTAGTGTACGGAATTTTACGGGCCAAACGCTTAGAGGGTTAAAATGCTTATAACTCGTGATCTAATTTTCGTAGCGCGGCCAAATTTTGTTTGGTAATTTATTATGAGACAGTGTTAATTTTTGGTGACAGGAAATCCCCCATGGTGACGGTCGAAAAATTTAAAGTGCTTATAACTCGCGATCTAATTTTCGTAGCGCGGCCAAATTTTGTTTGATGATTTATTATGAAACAGTGTTAATTTTTGGTGACAGGTGACCCCCCACGTTGAGGGTCGAAAAATTTAAAATGCTTATAACTTGCGATCTAATTATCGTAGCGCGGCCAAATTTTGTTTGTTAATTTATTATGAGACAGTGTTAATTTTTGGTGACAGGAGACCCCCACGGTGAGGGTCGAAAATTTTAAAATGCCTATAACTCGCGATCTAATTTTCGTAGTGCGGCCAAATTTTGTTTGGTAATTTATTATGAGACAGTGTTAATTTTTGGTGACAGGAGACCCCCCCCCCATGGTGAGGGTCGAAAAATTTTAAATGCTTAGAACTCGCGATCTAATTTTCGTGGCGCGGCCAAATTTTTTTTATGATTTATTATGAGACAGTGTAAATTTTTGGTGACAGGTGACCCCCCCCCCACGGTGAGGGTTAAAAAATTTAAAATGCTTATAACTCGCGATCTACTTTTCGTATCGCGGCCAAATTTTCTTTGGTAATTTATTATGAGAGAGTGTTAATTTTTGGTGACAGGAGACCCCCCCACGGTGAGGGTCGAAAATTTTAAATGCTTAGAACTCGCGATCTAATTTTCGTGGCGAGGCCAAATTTTGTTCGGTAATTTATTATGAGACTGTGTTACTTTTGGTGACAGTAAGGGTCGAAAAAATTAAAATGGTTATAACTCGCGATCTAATTTTCATAGTGCGGCCAAATTTTGTTTGGTAATTTATTATGAGACAGTGTTACTTTTGGTGACAGGAGACCCCCCACGGTGAGGGTCGATGAATCTAAAATGTTTATATCTCGCGTTCAATTTTAGTAGCGCGGCCAATTTTTTTGGTAATTTATTATGAGACTGTTAATTTTTGGTGACAGGAGATCCCCCATGGTGAGTGTCGAATGATTTAAAATGCTTATAACTCGCGATGTAATTTTCGTTGCGCGGCAAAATTTTGTTTGGTAATTTATTAAGGTATTGCATAGCTTTTATCGCGGGCTTTGAGCGCGGCGAAAGAATCTAGAAATTCCGTAACGAGAAAAAAAACCTAAAACTCCGGCTAACGGCGCTTCAGTTTGGCAGACTTTGGCAGACATTGACGCTGTATTTTTCAGATATTTTGATAATATCAAGTCTCAAATATATGTTTTTTATTTCAGCTACCATAAACGTATAGTTTCAATGATAAAAATTCCTGATTAACCTACATGTTTTGTAAGATAATAAAAATATTTTAAACGATATTAACTTCTCATTTATTCAATAAAAGAAAAAAAATGTTATCGGTCATCACGCTCAAAAAGTGTAACTTGAATTAATATTAAAGACAAAAAAAACTGCATAAATAAAAATAAATAATTATAATTGCATAAGTTGATAAAAAATGCTATGCAATAGCTTTATTGCGGCAGTCCCCGAGTGCCACACGTATTTTTTTCTACCTTTTTTCTACCCTTTCATTTTAGAAAACCTTTTTCTCTGACAATCGAATTAAACTATCTGAAATTTCACGAACATGTGGATATTAAATTTACAAACAAATGTGTGCAAACAACATCTGCTTCTTTTTCGGCAGATAATCAGGAAAAACAAAAGCAATTTTTTAAACAGTAGCGAAGTATGAATTGTGCAGGAGTATTCCACCAAGCAAAATTAAGTTTTGTAAATGTTAAGCATACCAAGATATAGATAATAAGCAATTTATAATGAAATACTATAAATGATCACATTTTAATGTTAGACCTGCAACTGCCAATCAGATGTATATTTTTCTGCTGAAAAAAAGCTACAAATGACAAAAAAGGCCTCATAATATTCAAATACTTACTTCACATTCCTATTTATGTCAAGAGGCATTTTCTTTATTCTCTTGTGGTTATAAAGATAAAATTTATTCCAAAAAAGAATTAGAAAATTCGTATGCAAAGCAAATTTTTGAAGTCAAAGCAGCAAGCAAAGTTATATTTTAAGTAGGTTAAGCTTATCAAGTTACAGTTAATAAGAAATTTATAATGAAATACAATTAAATTGATTAAAGTGAAATAAAATTAAATTCATTATAAATATCATAGGTATTTATAATGCTAGAACTGCAACCCACCAAACATCTATAAGCTTTTCTGCTACAAAAAATCTAGAAATATAAATAAAAGTTTCATAATATTCGTTTATTTCCCTATTTATGTCAAGGGGCATTTTCATTATTCTCTCGTGGTTCAAAAGATAAAATTTATTCCAAAAGGAATTACAGAATTTTTATGTCAAAAAAATTGTTTTTCTTTCATTCATATTTGAAATCCAAAGAATCTGATTTAGAAAACGAATATTTTCTGGAAGAACAACAATAAACACAACTATCTCCTCGACGACGTAGTTCCATATTGCAGTTTAGAAAGAGCGATAAATAAATATATATGTGAATCAGTCGGAATAACAGAAAAAAATAGATGTGTATTTTGTATGCTTCCGCATTCATCTGTGTCTAATTTTATAAAAAAAATAGCTTCGTAAAACCTGGATTTTTGAGCATTTCAAATAAATATTTAATGAAAAAATTTTCAGAAACATTCAGTTTCAGCATTATTGTGCTTACAATTTGAAATCTGGGAAATAAAGAAATTGACATGTAATGTGAATGACAAACGAACAAATATTCGAATTGAAAATTGGATTGCCTTTCGATGAGTGTTCCAACATAGGTTCGAAAACATGAAATTTAATAAATTTAATAAATGTTTTGATAGGATTTATATTTTTAAATAAGAATTATTTTTTTATGTTAACAAACACTTAGTATCCTAAGTTATGAATTTAATGAGCTATACTTTCGAAACTATTTTTCTTGAATTTCTACATGTTAGAAAACGTATGCACTAAAAGTTAAAAATCAAATTATTTTCGTTAAGTACGGCTAATTGCTTCCTATGGTATTTCAAAGAACCATAGGGTAATAATATTTGGAAAATGGTGAGACTTGGAAAAAAAAGATATTATTTTATTATTATTATTATTATTATTATTATTATATGACTCATGTACGCATCTAGCTGTATATATGACTGTGAGAAATGCATGACTATTGAAATTAGTAGATCATCGCTTAATATTTAGTGATTAAAAGAATATTCCATAGTTGTAATGCTATTGTCCAATGGATATCTGAAAGATGATTGATCGAGGTGAGATTTCAGGTGAAGTTATTCAGAGGTATGTGCTCGGGATTCTCTGAACTGAAACAAAGTGTTGCTCACGGTTGCGGTTATAGGTAAAGAAACTCGAAATTTTCCAATGGCAAAATCTCTTTTTTCTCGCAAAATGCGCAGTGGATGCGAAAACCCTAAAGTGCATTGGTACCGTACGTATATCGCAAGAAATGGACTCATAAAAAATAGCTCTGCAAACGCCACCCCACACACACACGCAAAAAAAAAATCACGATTGGGGTTCAGAGGAAATTTGCATATGGCACAGTCAGTATCCCAATCACTGATTACAACACAGATCGATGAAAAGAAAACATTTATTTCGATTACACATTTTCTACATGGGTATATTTGCAGAAATTCAGTCAACTAGTAATTAAAGCATCCACAAAAACTCATTACGATATTCAGTTTGATAGTAGTTTTTTTTTTGTTAAAAATAGCTTCAGACTATTTTATATCTGTCATTGGAATAAAATCATTTATAATTATTGGAAATTCAGAAAAATGCTATAAATTACCCAAATTGGAATTTTTAATTTAAAGCTATAAGTGTGAAACAGTGTAAAATAAATTTATCAAATGTGCTTTAGTTATTTAGAAATTATTAGTAAAGTGTATAAAGAGTCTTAAAAATCAAATCTCAAAAACGTAAGGAAAACTGAGTATTTCAAAAATGCATTTATCAATAATATTCATTGATAAAATTGTATTCTTTGCCATAGTGTTTCAGATCGTTCAACAAATTATTATAAATCTTTCTATTTGGTATATTCCCTCGCCAATCATTTACAGACTCATTTTGACTAAAAAAGTTATTATGGCAACAGGAATTTATGAAGTAATTTTTTTTTATTTCCTTCAAGTCGCATTCCCATTAATATCCCAAGATTCTGCTATATACGTATAAAAACGCACACACACATATCGGTTAAAAACTATAGAATTTCAATTTGTGGAAAATTGATTTTAGTTATTTCATGTTTCAAATTCAAAAACTTGATTTATAGAACTTTTTTTTCTATATAGATACAATGAAAAATATATTTGGGACAATATAAATGTATACAGCTGTTTCGAAAATGTTATAAGTAAGTAAATGTACGTCGCACTGGATCGAATAAGGAAAAATTGATAATTATTGCTTGTGCGATCTTCTGAAACCAATCAATATTGTTTATTCTCAAAAATAAACGTTTCGAAATAAATACAACGTCGATAAATTTAAATACATATTTCATAAAATAGGTTTCAAAAACTTCCCTGCAGTTACATAATACACTGGATAAATTTAAAATGTTAAAATCCACAAAAATACTCCATAAGTAATGTTATTGACAAAAAAATATAAAACTGGGATTGTAAATGAAATATTTGGATTTATGAAAACGCAACAATAAATCTTGAAAAATACATGTATTATTTAAAACTAATTAAATATTCAGTTACAAAACTTATACATATTCGGTTGATTCTCCCCAAATGGGCCAAAAATTCAGTTATGAAGGCGTGATGAACTAATTTTATTTTTTCTTATTGCATTTAAAAATTCAGATACACAGTTAAAAATGTTTAAATGAAAATTAATAGCTTCCTAATAACCGATGTTCCAATTTCAGAAAGTTACATAATTTATATAAAAAACTACTGACAAACATTTGTAAATATCAATGGCGAGAAAAGAAAACCTGCTTTTATTACTTATTTCATAATTTCGAAAATATATTCGTTTTTAATGCTTTTAAAGATAGAGTGCGCTTTTAGCAATCATGTTTTTATATCAAGAGGTGTTTGTATATTTTAGTTGATTTTTAGTGCGTTCATCAAAGTTCAAAATTGCTTATGCATTTGGTCTGTTTGTCCATCTGTCTGTCTTTCGGACTGTCCGAATGTCTAATCTTTAATTCCAGTGAATATACTCGGATTTTCATGCAATTTCTAAAGCTTATTTAGAATCACCAAAGTATGTTTGCTATTGCATTTGAAATATGTTCGATTAATGGTTCATTTTTACTGCGACAGTCTAAAGAGTTCGATTACATCATGGTATAAGGAGAAAGTTGTTTGGAGTTTATTTTAATGACATTATGCTATTTGAAATGTATTGAAACTGATATAAACAATTGAATTTCACTGCAATTAAGTTAAAATAGAGCATTCATAGCATTTTTTATTAATTTACCGAAACACATAAAAGAAACCGGTTACAGTACTGTCTTTGCGAAATAATTACAGGTGAGTACGATTTAAAATTCGATATGCGCTTAAAAATTAAATTAATTTTTTGCAAATTATTTTTATACATAAATCCGGTACCTCATATTCAGGGTTGCGCAAACTTATTCGCGTCTGGTCCTTATTTGAGGAAATTGATGAAAGGGAATTTTCTGAAGTATATGTATCACTTAAATGAACTAAATTTTGCAATGCATGTTGTTAATTGATACAAATGTCTATATCATGTACAGGGATACAAAAAAAATTCGGATAATTTTTCGATTGTAGATAATAACAGATGAATTTTTGTTTTGAAATGCGTTATACATTTCCATATGATGAAATGAGGCGTAATATTTTATTTTTTTAAACGGTGCAGATTTCTCACATTATTCTAAGTTTGTTGGAAAGTTCTTCATAATATATGCTTGACGCATGATGTTTTTCTTTCTTGTTATATTGTATTTTGCTTTGTTGAGAAACAGTTTGTACTTTTTACAACGTTACAGCAAACAGAATTTCGTGAAATTGATTTATTCAATTCAGATCTGCTCTTGATCTTTCCAATGTATCGATCTGTCGTGTTTTGTTTCTGGACAATAGCATTTATCAAAGCGAAAAAAATAAAAATCTGATATTTGTAAAAGTATTTCTTTGAAATTGAAAAATTTGTGAGGCAAGTGTTTTCATGTAGTAAATAAATGTTCTGCGGTGACAAAATTGTATGGGAGTGATAGGTTATAAATAATAAATACATATGTATGAATATATGGTATTTGAATCAATGTGTATACAATAGATATATTTCTTTTGTATTTATTTATATGATCATTTTTGTTTATTTTAAAAACTGTGTTTTTCAGATACGCTACTTTTTTTATCATTTGTAATAAATATTTCGATAACTCTTTTTTAGAATAACGCTTCAAACATTTTCCCGCCAAACTTGAAATAAGAAAACTAATAACTAAGCAATTCATGAGGAGTATTACCGAGAAATATCAAAATGTTTGGTTCTAAAATTGAATTTTATATTTTTGAAAGCATAAATCTAGCATCATTATTTTATTTACAGGAACAGTGAAAATTTTATCGTCACATTACGGTCTATGGGAAATTTTTTGGACGTTAGTGACGTTTACCCTAGCACAAGTCCTATCGAAAATCAAGTTTCTACCATGATTAGTTTATCTACAGGGCGAATCAAAAGTTTCCTATTACATTACGGCCTATGGGGAAAAATCGTTTCAAAGGAATTTTAAAGATGTTATACCCTGTCAAACATATTAAAATATGCATTCTATAAAATATAAGGTGAAAATGTAGCTATTCTTCATTTACAAGGCCACACAAGAGAATTTCATTAGATAATGGTAAAAGGGGAAATTGTGTGTGACATATTTTAAATATATTAAGCTTTCTCATGTATAATAAAATTGTTATATGTCACTGAAGCTTAATATTAATTATACGCTACTGTCTTGCATAATATGAAGTACATAGCATTTACAGTGCCATACAAACGATTTCAAATAGTATATTCTTTCCGAAGTACCGTATACGTGTCCGATGATGGCTGATGGAGAGATGAAATGCATTTTAATTATGATATTCGCGTTTATATTTCGCTAAATATATGCACATTATATGGTGTGTAAAAATGTTATAGTTGATATACAGGGCTACACAAAAGAGCTCACCAACATTACTGAATATGAGCGTAAATTATTTAAACGTGGTTCTTAAATAAGCTATGCATTTTTACGCTGAGCTGCATTCAATTTACTGAGAAATGTTTGAAGAATACCGATAAAGGGATATACAGGGCCACGCAAAGAATTCAGTACATGGACGCCTATGAATGATGATTTATAAGAATGTTATTTCAGTTGTTTTAAAAGTGTTTTAGTTTACAATAAATTTTATCCTAATGCTGACGTGTAATAAACGTACAATGTAAACTACAGGGCTGAACAAAAGTATTCAAGTATGGTTCCACACTGTTAAAAAAATTCTGAAATTCACGAACATTTTTTTCCTGAATTTCACAGAAATGCTCCCTTTTAACAACTAAAGGGTATTTTCCGTTACAAATCACAAAATTCCATCATATTTCCTGAAAATAACGAAACGGATGGAAATAAAAACAAAAAACGGAGACACTCCGTTGTGTGGGGAGCTTCATGGCCGAGTGGTCAAGGCACCACACCGCTAATCGCCTGCGAGCGCAGATTGTGGGTTCGAGTCCTATTAGCGCCATGGAATAATGAAACATAAAAAATTCCTTTTAAATTACATTTTTCTGTTTATTTTTCTCTTTTTTTCTTATTAAAAATATTCTAATTTATTAGCTGAAAAATAAATAAAGAAAGAAATAGTGTACGACAATTAAAAAAAAAGTCTGTATATATATATATATATATATATATTTGTAAAAAAATTGTTAATAAAAATTTTTTTATTAAAAAATAAAAAAACAGTGGTTTTAAACAGTGATTTTTTTTAATTTAAAATATTTAAAAAATTAAAAATGATTTTAAAAAATAATATGTATTATGCATCAGTCTAAAATAATCCGTTTATAAACATTCTAAGGAATATATTTGAAAGGGAATCTTTAAAAAGCACAACAGATTTTCTTACTAACTCATAAAAGACATACTTTGTACCGTTCAGCATTAGCAACTTTGGCTCAGTTCGTAAGAATTTGTTCCGCAATCTAAAGGTCCCGAGTTCGATCCTGAGGACAGCGTGAGCTAAATTATCTAAAATAACAATTAAATAAAATAACATAGCATCTAAAAATCCCTCGGTAATTTCGAATTCTTTGAAGATTAATCGGTAACTCATTTTTAAAAATTATATTAAATTATTACTATTATAAATCAAACTTTATAACGGAAAGTTGCTGATTCTTACACCGGAGTTTTCCCTTCTTGTATTTCCCACAACGGAAAATCTACTAACGGAACGGTAAAAGTTCGGCTACATTGCTGCCGGTAGTTTCACCTGGAATTCACAGATTTATTTTTAACAGTGCATCTAATAGTATCAATTGCTGAAAAAGAAATTTCAAGCTACTGGGTATTTTCTTGCTAAGCTAAATTTTCCCATTATATGAATTGACATATAAAATACAGAGCTGTTCTAATGTACTGGAATACATATTTGGGTATATTTCGCTATACACTATTATTTCCCTAAATAACAAAGTTTTGTTAAAGATTTCATTAAGTGTTGGAAAGTGCTTGATAATCTATGCTTAACGCATGATTTTTCTTACTTGTTATAGATTTGTAAGAAAGAACACACAATGGTAATCCTAACAGTCAACCGTTAAAATAACTTTTTAAAGTATATTCCATGAAAATAAGATTTAGCAAACCGGCTGGGTTTTAATATGCGAATAGAAATTTAATTAATTCTAGTATTTCAGCCGTGAACTTGATTGTCTCTACCGCCGAGTCCCGGTCTATAAAATAGCACTAAAGTTCCTTTTTCTTTTTTTTTATTTATAAATTTACTTTTCATCCTTTTTTAGTCTAAATTTCTTATTTCAGTGATGTTCTCATAACAGTTTATAAAATGAAAAAAAGAAACGCCCGACGTTATTTCTTATAAATTTATCAACTATACAGTGGCGTCAAAAGTTTCCGTCCAGTAAGTTTCTTTGACTTATTTACCAGAAGGTTTCAGCGAAGAAGAAGCACAGTTGCATCAAAATTAGGAATATGTGAATGCCCGCTGACCATGTGGTCATTTTAATTGGATAGTGAAGACAGTTCATGGAAACTGACAGAATTCAAAACTCGTTTGTGTGAAAGTTTCCGGCCACTCATCATTCCTTAGATTTTTTCTATCGGTAAAGTGTTTTATCGTCGTGTTTGTGAATGAATCAACGTGAATAGCATAGCTTAAATTTTAAAATAAAAAGTTCCACAATTATTGTTCGTAAATGAGTGATTATTTTGTCGAAAAATGGCCAAACTTCTCGAAATATTGCAGCAAAGCTATCGATCGGAAACCGACTGTAAACGATATCTAAAAAATTATATAAAGATGGCTATGACCTTCAGGATTTTCTGGCGTCTGGAAGACATCGGAAAATGACTATATTTGTGGAGGGAATTATCCTGGGAAAAACAGTTGATAACCCACAAAAAAATGCCGTTGCAATATACCGCGATTTACGGAATGAACATACTGCTGAAATAAGTCAGTCTACTGAATCAAGATGCTGATTTGAGGCAGAACTTTATTAAAGAGTCAGTGTTCAAAAATTTTCAAAGGTAAAAAAAATACCAGCGTACCCGACTGACATTTTCTAAAAAACGCAAAATCTGGTCAAATGAAAACTGGACAAAAGTTGTACTTTTTCATTAATCGAATTTAAAACTTTTCTGGAAACGATGGAAGACACTACAACCGATTACCCAACAATAAAAGATATCAATCGACATACGTTTTCCTACATTGTAACATGGAGGAGGACAGGTTTTAATGTGGGGAGTATTAGGTAGCTTTCATTACAAAAAGTAAAAAACTACCTATTGCCGCCGTTCGGAGGAAAGCACTTCCGGAAAACTTCGGTATATTTTTAGCGATCATGACCCCTAGACCCCAAAACCACCCTCCATTCGAATGTTGACATATATATATATATATATATATATATATATATATATCTGATTTTTGTCATGCTGTAACTAACGTATTTATGAACCGATTTGAATGAAACTAGGTATATACATAGTGCATACAAATTTCTCGACCGAGTTCGTTGGCCAGCGTCATCTGCCATTTTGTTTGAAAATGGTGACCATTTAAAAAAAATTTAAAATTTAAAATTTAAAATTAACAGCGAAAAAGTTAAAAGTTAAAAAATATTTCTTTTATGTGTTAGAACTTAAAGCAACGATTCCAGAACACTTTTTATTTTTTCTATATCTTAAAAAATGATTGAGTTATAGCATTTTGAATTTTTATTATGGCTGACATTTAAAACGGTCTAATTTTTGTCACGTGATAACACGCGTATTTATGAATCAACCTGGATCTAACTTGGTGTGTACATAATACATAATAAAGCCTGGACCGAGTTCGTTAGCCAGTTCCATCCGCCATCTTGTTTCAAAATGGCGCCCATTTATTTTTTTTATTTAAAATTTAAAATTAAGCGCAAGAAAATAAGAAACTGAAAAAGATTTTTCTTTTATGCATTTTACCTTGATACAAAGATTCCAGAGCATTTTCTCTTTTTTATCTGTATCTTAAAAAAGGGCTCAGTTATAGTACTTTTTATTTCTAGTGTTGCTCACATTTTGAGATGACCTGATTTTCGTCACGTGATGACACGCGTATTTATAAACCGATTTGGATGAAACTTGGTGCGTATACAGTAGATACCGACGTCTGGACCGAGTTCGTTGGCCAGTTCCATCCTCCATCTTGTTCCAAATTGGCAAAATATTAAATTTTTAAAAAAAGTATAAATTTTAAAATTAGATTAAAAAAATTAAGAAATTAAAAAAGATTTTTCTTTTGTGTATTTGACCTTGATACAAGGATTCCAGAGCATTTTTTGTTTTATCTAAATCTTGAAAAATGGCTGAGTTATAGCACTTTCAATTTCCAGTGTGGTTGTTGTTTTTAAACGGTCTGAAATTTGTCACGTCATAATATGCATATTTATAAACTGATTTGGATATAACTCCGTGTGAACATAGTACATAACAATGTCTTGACCGAGTTCCCCTGCCAACTTCATACGCACACATGTTTCAAAATGGCGGCCATTTAAGTTTGTCGAAAATCTTTTAAATGTATATTGATGTACATAAAAAATTAGAAAATGAGAAAAAGTTCTTTCTAAAGTATTTATCGTATTAATGATTTCCGGAGTATTTTTTGCTTTGTCTTTACCTTAAAAAACGCCTGAGATACATAACAGTTTGAATTTCTAATGTGGGTAGCATTTAAAAAAAAATCAATTTGCCCGTTACAGCACTCGTATATATTAATCGATTTCAACTTAAGTGTGCATGTGCACTTGAATTAAGAATTCAACTAAGCTCATTCGTTTGTTTTATACATCATGTTGCTTTAAAATGACATACACTTCATGATATTGTGGAATTTCGCGACTCTCTAAATCGCTTAAATAAAACCAGGTTGAATAAATGAAGAATAATTTCTAAAAATTTCATTAATATTCAGTGTTGACAAAAACTAGTATTCAATCTTATAAAATCAGTTTCCACTAATTTGACCTTCGTATGTTTGAATAATATAACTTAATTTAAAATAAATAAATAAGTATACGAAAGCTACCTCTTCCTCCCGGCAGTGCCGGGAGGAAGAGGTAACACATTTTTTTCATAAAACGTGTTGGTCCATTAATTGAAATCCGCAGCAAGATGAATGATGCAATGTATAAGGATATCTTGCAAGAATATTTGCTACCTTATGAGAGTAAAAATTGTTGACGTAACTATTTGTTTTAACATTATAATGACGTAAAGAATGTATGCAAGCATGATAAGCAATGGAATATGCGCACAAAAATTCCGCTTTTCAAATGGCCTGCTCAATAGACCGAAATTAATCCCATAGAAAAACTATGGAAATAAATTGGTATATGTGTGCGGAACTATAAAAATTCCAACTCAGCCGAAATTTCCAAGAAATTGCAAGATGTGTGAAAAAAAAAGTATCATAGACCAAATTCAACCGTTCATTGTACCAATGTCACGTTGCTGCTCCACAGTACTTATTACTAAGGTATGGTGATAAAATACTAAGTGTAAATGTTTTGTTGATCACAGTTATTTTCTATTACAATACAATTTTTTCTAATCGTGCGAAGGTGGCCGGAAATTTTTGAGCACATGCGTTTTGATTTGCACTAAATTTTGTCAATTAAATTTATTGATATTTATGTTACAGGCCAAACCCGATTTTAGGTCAAACTAGTCTATCCTAACGCCCATCGGATAAACTAGTTTTTCCTAGGCCAAACCGGTCTATCCTAACGCCCATCGGATAAACTAGTTTTTCCTAGGCCAAACCGGTCTATCCTAACGCCCATCGGATAAACTAGTTTTTCCTAGGCCAAACTAGTCTATCCTAAGGCCCATAGGACAAACTAGTTCTTCCTAGGCCAAATTAGTTTGGCCTAACTCTTATAGGATAAACTAGTTTAGCCTGCTGTTTATTGGTCTGAACTAGTTTATCCTAGGCCGATCTAATTTATCCTAGGCCAATTCAATATGGCGTGATTTTATTTGACTTAATGGCCGCCTCAGCGCCAAAATTCTAGTTTGTCCTAGGCTGATCTAGTTTATCCTAGGCCAATGTAATTTTACTTGTTTTTAGCTCATGGGCGTCAAAGCCAAAGTAAAAATGAACTCACAGGTTCTGTATGTATGTATGTACGCATGTATGTACGTAAGTACGTACGTATGTACGTAAGTACGTACGTATGTACATAACGCGATAACTCTTGATAGAAATAATGTAATTTGACATGTTTTTATCTCATCAGCTACCAAACACTGAGAACTAATGTGCCCGTGGGTTCTGTATCTATGTATGTATGTAACGCAATAATTTTTGATAGAAATACTCGATTCGCATCAAACTTTTAATATAGGTTTATTCTTATGAGGAGCTTTTCTGATTAATTTTGGGAGGTCATTGGAGAAGATTAAGGGCGGAGGGGACGAGAGACTGATTCGCCCTTCCCTTAATTCAAATAAATGGATTTCTAGGGATTATTAGCATATTTTATTCAAATTTTAGATATAGGAGTATTCTGTTGAGGCGCCTTCATTAGTTGTGGGTGTCAATTGTTTAAGTATAAAGGGAGGGGAGAATAGGGGTAACGCCCCATAATTTATGTAAATGCTTTTTTCACGCAGAATTTACTGACTTACTTCGAATTTTAGAAATATATTCATTCTGGTAAGGCGTTTCCCTAATTGGTTTTATGGATTAATTGAATAAGACCAAAGGAAAGAAGGGGGGAATCCCGCCTAATTTTGTTAAATGGGTTTTTCATGAGGAATTAACCGATTTCCTGCAAATCTTAGATTTGTTCATTCTGATAAAGCGTTTCACTGATTAATTTTGGTGGTTCTTTGGTTTTTGGTCTGAACCAGCAATTTATTTCCTTCCTTAAAATATATAAATTTGTTATAATACAGAATTATCCAATTTGCTTAAAATTTTGGACATGAATTCATTTGATCAGGTGCTTCTTTAATTAATTTGGGTCTTTTCTTATGGTTATGTATAATGGGTTAGTGGACGATTTATCGCCTTCCTTAAATTAGATAAGTGGGTTTTTATGCCGTATTATCCAATTTGCCGTAAATTTTGATAAAGCTTATAGTTTTTTCTTTAAAAGGCGAATCCCTGAATTGTTTTGAGTGTTTAATGATTAAGTATAAAGGGAGGAATGTGGGATTACCCTCTCTAAATCAGATGAATGGTTTTTGAGCAGAATTATCTGATTTGGTTCAAATTTCGGATAATTGTTTAATTTTATAAAGCGTATCTGTGATTAGTTTTGGGGGTTCAATGGTTAAATATAAGTGGGGGAAATGGGAAAATGTAATCCAACTTACTTTATTTTTCAATTGTGTTATTCTATAAAAAAATAAGGCTGAAATAGACAATGACTGTAAACAGCCTGTGGATGCAAAGCCATCAGTTTAATTTGGCAATATTCTTTTTAATATTGATCCCGACTACTGCTCCATTGCTAACCTTGTGCAAAGTGGTTTTGTCATCACCATTATAATGTATTTTATTCGATGCGTTGTAGAATATTGTTAGAGGTTTACACGGGCCAGAATTTCGAGTTCCGGGCCCCGCCTTTCCTGAAGGAAAGTTATTTTGGCGTGACCCTGCGTAAAAATTAAAAGTTCAGCCCGAGCCCTGCCTCTACAAAAATATGTGAAAAAAGACTCATTCGCTCATTCTGGCCCTACTCAATTTCTGCAAAAAATTCAGATTTTACTTAACATTCAATTAGGATTCCTTTAAAAAATACTGCATACATACATATTGGATAAATTTACAATGTATTTTTAAATTACGAGGTGTTCACAGAATGAAAAATACACAATGTATTATTGATTATTTAGTTTCTTGGACCTTTCAATATTGAAATGGGGATTCATTAAATAATTAGTGTAGTTTAGAACGAAAAAAAAAAAAAAAAAAAGAAGGAGAGTTATAAACATCATAACTAAACTGTTCAGTAAAAAGTAAATTTGTGAATATGTTTCCCTGTCATTCCTTAAGACTTTTCTCAAATCCAAAAGAGCTACATCCTAACACATTTAAGAATTAATTCATTTTCGGAAAGGCATAAGATTAACAAGCATTCTCACTCAGAAAATATGTAATCGATAGCGTTAACCATTTTTTCCATAAAAGCGATGTACCTTTGAGAAAATACTATTAAAGCTACGTTTTGAATCGACTTTTCGGTTACGACTTCACGGAAAAGAAAACTGGACGCCGTGACAAGAATAGCTTATATGTCGACAAGAAATCAATTTCTAAAAAATGGAAAACGCTGTTCGATTCCAGATTATATTTACCTCCAATATGGCTCGAATATGCAATAATAATAATAATAAGCAAGCCTGATCTCAGTTGGCACGTGTCTGCAGGAAAAAAAACATGTAAAATGCATTATGGCTTTAGAGTGGACATGTGAAATTCCTGTATTGATGTTATAAGCAATTACTCTTGACACACATTTATACTTATTCTAGTGAAAGACATGTTTTTTTACCGGCCAAACCCGATTTCGAGCCAAATTAGATTAGCCTAGGCCAAACTATTTTATCCTAACATCAATTATATAAACTAGATTTCCTACGCCAAACTTGTTTATCTATATGCTCGTAAGAAAAACTAGTTTGTACTAGGTAAGAGAGAAATCCGTCATTTTCCCTTTACCATACTTTACCATTAAACCCTCAAAACTATTCAGGGAATTGCCTTATCAGAAAGAACTTATAACCAAAATTTGAAGCAAATCCGTAATTTCTGCGTTAAAAACCATTTATCTAAATTATGGGGGGGTACCTACATTGCCCTTTCTTTAACACTTAAACAATAAACATCCACAACTAATCCCAGAGGCGCCTAGTCAGAATAATCCTATATCTAACATTTTAAATGAAAACTGATAATTCTGCATGATAAATGCATTTCTCTAAATTAACGGTGGAGGATTAGACTCCCATTCGCCCCCTTTATTCTTATTCAGTGAATTTCCAAAACTAATCAGAAAAGTATCTTATTAGAAGGAACCTACATCCAAAATTTGAAGCTAATCGGATATTTATATCAAGAGTTATAGCGTTACGTACATTCGTACGTACATACGTACATACATGCGTACGTACATACATACAGAACCTGTGAGCCCTTTATTTCGCTGGCTTTGACGCCCGTGAGCTAAAAACACAGATAATTACATTGGCCTAGGTCAAACTAGATCAGCCTAGGAGAAACTAGAATGTTGGCGCTGAGGCAGTCATTGAATTCAATAAAATCACGCCAAATCGAATTGGCCTAGGATAAACTAGATCGGCCTAGGATAAACTAGTTCAGACCAATAAACAGCAGGCTGAACTAGTTTATCCTATAAGAGTTAGGCCAAACTAGTTTGGCCTAGGAAAAACTAGTCTGTCCTATGGGTCTTAGCATAGACTAGTTTGGCCTAGGAAAAACTAGTCTATCCGATGGGCGTTAGGATAAACCGGTTTGGCCTAGGAAAAACTAGTTTATCCGATGGGCGTTAGGATAGACCGGTTTGGCCTAGGAAAATCTAGTTTATCCGATGGGCGTTAGGATAGACTAGTTTGGCCTAGGCCAATCTAGTTTGGCCTAAAATCGGGTTTGGCCTGTAACATTTATATGTTATTCCATAAATAAGTTCCTAACTATTATGTCAATAAAATATAAAAATATCACTTTCAAATTCCTCTTGATATAGGTATATTTACAAATTAACTAAAAAATTTTTGCTCACCGGAAACTTTTGACCGTCACTGTATATGTAAATTGCAAATATGTGAATTCCACTCCAGCTGCTTATAATTATAGCTTTACTGGATCTACTTTAATAGAACTTGCTTTCAAAAATATTTATATCAATTGCTTTTAGTCAAAAAAATTGTAATTATGTTTTTATTTCAAATGCATTCAATGTTCCTCAGAGATAAAATGGATCAAACTGTTATTTATTTATCTATTTTACAAAGATTTAAGACCAATTCATCAGCTGAATATTTTATGGAAATGGATTAATGCGTGAAAGTCGAATTAAGAATTCAAAATATTTTTACAATTAAATCTTAAAATACACTTTATTTCTCTATAGTTTAATACTTTTTTGCACTAAAATGAAATCATTAAATGATCAACGACGACAATAACTTAATATACTAGGTAGGGATAAAAATCTGCTATTACTAGTTTAGGGGAATAAAGTGGGGGTTCTAGAGTTGTAACACTGTGTCTGGTAAGATAATTTTTCACAATCAGAGCGCAATATGGTGGAGAATTATCATGTAAAAGAAACAAATCGTTTGTTGCCAATTTTTCCGATCACAGTCTGGTTGCCTTTCGAAGCCATTTAAGGATATCCAGATTCTTTACTGACAATGCGACCTTCTGGAATAATTTCGTAGTGAATGACCCACTTCATAATCGAAAAACACCTGCAACTATACCTTTCCTTGGTTTTTGTGCAACCTCTAAATTTTGTGCTGCGTTCATGAAAATGCTTATGCCACTCATACGCAGATGTTCGTTTTTTTTTTTTTTCTTTTTGGGGAGAGGAGAGAGGTTGTGGAATTGTATCTGTATGCTTTTTTTTTTTTTTTTTTTTTTTTTAGCAACTCAAGTGCCTCAGAAATTGATTTCTCTAGCAAAACGCAGAATTTATGCTTGCATGCTACTCTAAAGACGAAATTTCAAAATCATACAATTGAAAAATTCCCTTTGTCAGAAATAATATGCAAATAACACCGACAGTACCGAATATGAGTTCCACATGCTTGTGTGCTTATAATGTATGTGTATGTCAATGTCCAAAAAGTATATTTCTTCCTCCAACGACCACCAGAGTGAATGTAAACGAACATTTCAGGAATTTATCGAATCGATCTCCTATGATTACATAGTAAATAATAATAGTAACGGAATAATGAGGGAAATTATAACCAATGAAAATATAAAAAAATACGTAAACTAGAAAATAACATTTTTCTTAGATATTTGACTGCGTATAATAGTTTTTTAATGATTAATTTTGTTATTTAAATATACCACGGTCTATCATAAATTTAAACAACATAATAATTTTTTTCTCAAAATAAATTTGGTTTGTAACAACAAAAGAAAAGACTTGCTAATCCTTACAAAAATCGCATCTATTAATATAAATTGCTTTCGAATATATTTATACAATTTAAAAAAAGGGATTTCTATCATTTAATCATTTCTAAAATAATTCAAAACTTTTGTAAACATATCGAATTATGTTCAGCTTTAAACTGTCAAAAAGGTATATTTTAAATTTTCATCACTGACAGCAGTTTTCGATTATACTATACTCGTCTAATCGAATGTCATTTAATGTTGCTGGCGACGTGCTACGCGTAATGTTTTCAGAAAAGAAAAATTTCCTTCATATATAGTTGCACTTAGAGATGGGCACTGAATACGTAATGAGAAAGCCTTTCCTTGTAATATCTTAAAACGGCCATTTTCAAAATGTCTCTGCTATGCAGTTAGTTTGTTCTTTTTTTTTTTTCGATCGCAGTCACACATTTTGCATATCAGGATAGAAAACACAAAAGAAAAACATAGTAATATTTTGCGAAAACCTTCCGTTTTTTTAAATTTTTCTGTCTCTTTACGCGTCAAGAATCTCTTGAATATTAAAAAGATGCAAATATTCCTTTTAATAAAGGGGAACTACATAAGGTTGTATAACTTATTAAAAGAAATGTTTTTATATTATAATTAAAATGCGCATCTAAAAATAAATCAGAAACACTCATAATCATTTTGAATTTATTCGATTTTTTCTTTTCCTTTAATCAAACGTATTGTTTTAAGGTTCAAATCATAGGAGTAAATTTTAAATAACAAATAAGCATCGTTCACTATAGATTATGTTGTGTACTAGTACACTATAAAATCAAATGAAAACTGAGTGAAAACTAAGTACATGTTTACATAGAAAAATAATAAAAGAAACAGACTAAAATGTGCAAATAGAATTAAGAAAATCTATAAATGATAATAAATTATAAAATAATAGTATTTGTGTAATCGTTAGTTTTTCGTATTTTTCTTCGAATCTTGTGTAAATATCGGTTAAGTTCCCTTAGAAAAACTCATAGGGAATCCTCCCCCCATTCGGAGCAATATATTTCGTGTAGATAACTGGCCATCTAATTTTCAATTTTAAAATAATAATAATAATAATAATAAAGTTCGTTTTACTTTATAGACAATAATTAATCTATGAAATTCAAATTTAAAATTTAAAGTATATTCCCAATCAAAAAATTGAAAATATTTTTTTTTCGTTCGGATATTAGCATGGTTTCCTTCGAACATTGGATTTCCTTGGGTAAGTATGAGCAAGATTCCCTTAGAAAGGCTCCAACGAAAGCCACCCATTCCCAATTCGATCCCATACACCTCGCGTAGATAATTGCACATAATAAATAACACCACACATAATCAATTTTAATTTTAAAATATTGTTTTACGTTTTGATTTGCGGAAAAGTATTGATCCATAAAATTCAAATTAATAATTGAAAATATTTTTTCTATAATATAATAAAATAAACTTCGTTGAATAAAATAATCTTAATTGAACTGTGTTTTTTTTAAACACTGGTATACAATAAAATTAAATCACTAAAATTTCACGTTGTTAGTAATTTTATGTATCGATGCAAATACAAGAAAATAATGTACGGAAAAAACGTGGAATTGGTAATAACGATATCATAAAACGTATTAAATTAGAATACACCAGTATTTCAGATGTTGTTTAGTATATTATATTTTCTTATTAAACCTTATTATTTAAATATACTGTGACTTAGAATTAATTTAGAGTAATTTATTTGCAAACGTAAATTAGTTTGTTAATACTTTATTTACAAACTTAATTTATACTACAAAAGACAGACAAATCCTAAATACTTCGCATTTATTAATTCAAATTACTTTCAAAGAAAATTATACATATTTTTTATAGTTTTTTTTTATCATTTACTCACTTCTTAACAATTTAAAACTTTTGTAAATATGTCAAATTATGTTCAACGACAATTCAGCTTTAAACTGTCAAAGCACTATGTTCTTAATTTTCATCAATGTTTATAACTTTCTCGTATATTATGCTCGTCTGATCGAATGTCATTTAATGTTGCTGGTGGCATTCTAAGAGTAATATTTTTAAAACAAAAAATTCCTTCAAATATATTTGAATTAGAGTTGGGGACTGAATACGTAATAAGAAAGCCTTTTGTTGTAATATCTTAAAATGACCATTTTCAAAATGTCTGTGCTATGGAGTTAGTTGCGGTTTTTTTCTACCATAGTCACATACATTTCATTTTGCTTAAAAGGAAGAAAAACGCAACAGAATGAATGAAATAACATTTTACGAAAATCTTACGTCTTCTGTACATTATCTTTCCACATTTTTTTTTAACTTTTTATCATTTAATCATTATGTAAATCAAATCATTGAGTCATCAGTTTGTTAGTATTGTTTTTATAGTTACCTAAAAAATAATAACATGTTAAATTAAAACCAACGGTAATATGCAAAATGATAAATTAGAATACATCAGATTTTCAAATATTTTTAGGTATAGTATTATCTTTTTATAATTAATTTTATTATTTAAATATACCACGAATTGGTATTAATTTAGAGAACTTATTAAAACTACTTTATTTGCAAACTAACATTAGTTCGTTTAACAAAACAAAAGATAAATAAATCCTATATACTTCACATTTATTAAACTCAATTGCTCTTGAAGATATTTATACAAATTTATCATAGCATTTTAACCATTTCTAAAAAATTCCAAATCTTTTGGGAATATGTCAGATTATGTTCAGCTTCACTTCAACTTTAAAATTCTCGAAGTGCTACGCTCTAAATCTTCATCACTGACAACAGTTTCCTCGTATACTATGCTGGTTTAATCGAATGTCTTTTAATGTTGCTGGCGACACGCTACGTGCAATGTTTTCATGAAACAAAAATTTCTTTAAAAGATAAGTTACACTTAAAAAATGGCCACTGAATATGCAAGGAGAGTGCTTTTCCTTGTAATATCTTAAAACGGCCATGTTAGGTAGATTTCATATGAAATACTACCTATTGCGGTCGGAATTTCTGAAAATTTTTTGCAGATCTACACCGATCACCACACCTAGACTCCAAAACTAATATTAGTAAAAAAGTTTAAGGTATTGTCTGAATTATTTTGGTTGTGTTTATAAAAGTATTTATATATATATCGGGTGTCCCAAAAATGACTGATGCATATTAAAATTCAATAAGTTGCAAACGGTGACAGCTATTTAAAAAATTTTTGCAGGAGGGTTATGTATAATGTCAGGAGTTTTTTTACCGTAATTTTTTATTTTAGTTCGCATCTCAAATAATAGTCGGCGCTGACGGAGATTGAAGGCCAGGTCGACGCTTCACTCAGCACTGGTCACCTGGCTTTCAATAGCCGTCAGCGCCGCCTATTGTTTGCGATACGAACTAAAATAAAAAATTACGGCAAAAAAACTCCTGATATTATACATAACCCTCCTGCAAAAATTTGTAAAATAGCTGTCACCGTTTGCAAGTTATTGAAGTTTAAAATCCATCAGTCATTTTTGGGACACCCGGTATAAATATATATATATATATATATATATATATATCGGTGTATATCACTTTCTTCTGGACACGATAACTTCCATAATTATGCTCAGATCTTCTTCAAACTTTTACATACTATCAAGGGGCATAAAATCTCGGTTAAGTTCGTTAATGGGCAAAATCGGAAAAAAGGGGAGGAAGTTAGGAGGGTTTTTGTAAAAACAGAAAAAACGCGATAACTTCTAAATTAAAACAGATATCGAATCAGTTTAAAGTTTATATTATTTCTAAGAAATGGGCCAAAAGTTTATGCATGACAGATTTTTGATAAAGTTAAAAATGGGCTCAACGGGCGAAAAAAACAGGGTTTTTGGGAGAAAAAAAATCATAACTTCGTCAATTTATTATATATCAAACCCAACTAAATTTTTTATAAATGTTCTCAAATTTATCTAAATCATTTGTATTTACAAGTTTTTGATGGGAACAACTTTTACCGATGAAAAAAATTAAAAAAGAAAAAAAAGGGGGGTGGAAAAAAAATCCGCAACTTAATCAATTCTTAAGACATTAAATCTAATTAAATTTATTTTACATCTTCTCAATAATATCTACGACTATTATATTAACAAGTTTTTCATAGGACCAATTCTTATAGCAAAGGTAAATTAAACAAAAACAGGAGTTGGAGCAAAAACTCAAATCCAAACTGCTTAAATTCCGAATCATTTTTAAATTCTCTTTTGATTTTAAACGCATCTAATCCCACGCACGCAATCCAACGCAGATCCTCCTAATTAGGAACTGTATAATGTGACGTGTTAGCCAGTTTTTTGATAAAGGCAGAATATTTTTCAAAAAATACTGCCAAACACGGTATTTTGAACAGAATTTCCTAAAGTGATAGTGATTGAAAAAATTGAGGAAGTACAACAAATTGCATTTTTTCTGACTCATTTTTACATCCATTTTTGTTCTCAAACGCATCCAATTTACAGGTCCTCTTATATAGGAAGTATATAATGTGACGCATTGGACAGTTTTTTGATAAAGGTAGAATATATTCAAAAAAAGGCTGCCAAAATGGTCATTTCGCACAAAATTTCCGAAAGCCATTATGATTAAATAATTGAGGATGTATTAAAATAACAAATTCGTTATTTTATGACTCATTTTTAAATTCAATTTTGCTGTCAAACGCATTCAATTGACAGTTTTTTATTATTTAGGAACTATATAATGTGCGAATTCGTATGAATTTTTAATAAAGGATAAATATATATTTTTAAAAAGCTGTCAAAGTAGGCATTTCGCACAACATTTCCCAAAGCCATTATGATTAAAAAATTGAGGATGTATTAAAATAACAAATTGGTTATTTTATGACTGATTTTTAAATTCAATTTTGCTTTCAAACGCATTCCATTGACAGTTATTTGTTATTTAGGAACTGTGTAATATGCCGTATTGTTCAGTTTTTTGATAAAAGTTAAATATATATTTTTTTAAAGCTGTCAAAGTGAGCACTTCGCACAAAATTTCCCAAAGCGATCATGATTTAAGAATTGAGGATGGATTCAAATAACAAATTGGTTATTTTACGACTCATTTTTAAATTCGATTTTGCTCTCAAAAGCATTCAATTAACAGTTTTTTGTTATTTAGGAACTATATAATTTGCGTATTAGTCGATTTTTAATAATAAAGTCAGAATATATTTCAAAATATGTTGTCAAAATGGGCATTTGAGCCGAATTTCGCTTAAAATTATTTTGATAAAAACCGGTTCTTACATAAAAATAAATTAAAAAATTTTCAAAAGCTGCCAAAGAAAATTGTTAAACTGGATTTATCTCTAATCATATTTTATTTTTTGTTGTTGAAATGAGCACTCTTCAAAATTTACCTCCACCTATAGGCCAAGCCGACAAGGATTTTTTAAAATGTCTGCGCTATGCAGTTAGCTGGTTCTTTTTTCTGTCGCAGACACATAATTTCCATATTGCATAAAAGCAAGGAAAACACAAAAGAATAAAAAGTAATATTTTGAGAAAACTTATATCTTTTGTACATTATGTATCTCCTTATGTGTCAAAAATCTTTTGAATACGATGCATAAATTCTATTTAATGAATATGACCTATTTCAGGCTGTATTACTTATAAGTTGACGGTTGATTAACTTCACATGAGATAGATTGACTGTTGGGAAAGTACCCTCCGTAGGGTTCTTTCAAGAGAATCTAACAGGTATTTACGCAAGATTTTACAAGACTGCATCAAAGAGGAAATTCTGCAGGATTCTGAATGGGCATTGGTTTGTGTACTGCCAGAAGTATTATAAATTTCTAAAATATAGATCACAAAACTAATTTTTTAAAGTAAAAGTGTCATTAAAATATTATTATAAATAACCCATGAGAAACATCATCAAAAGAATCGGAAAAATCTGATTTTAAAAAAGGTCTTTTTGAGAAATACAAATAGCTTTTAATGAAGTACGACTATTAGCCGTCAATGTTACATGACCTCAAAATAATGGGGTTAAATTGATATATTGTAATAAAAAAAAGCATTATGTTACTAAATTTAACATTTCGGAAAAGATATTGCAATTTGCCAAAAATATACAGATCGGGATTTGAATATTTCAAAACGATCTCATGGTACGATGTTGGTATTTACTGCCTTCGATTATTATACTAACATTAGAATTACATGAAAATTACAAGAAGCATTTCAGCCTTCTTATATCATACCCATTGTGTAAGTGTTTGAATCGCTTGTTTTGATCGGGAATTGATTCTACTATTGTCAAACTTTAGCCAGTAACAATTTACGCATCAATAGATTAAAGTCTTATGAGTATGTGATTTTAGCATACTCAGCAAATGCTGTGAACAACACTAAGAACATATTTTAGTAGCAAAACAAGAGCAACTGCGGTAGACCGCGCAACCTGGAGATTGCGGTACAGTTATGTCACCAACAGCTTATTATATCAACATGGGATTATAAACTAAAAATTTTGTATTTTATTCAGTTCTATCAGATCTTGATGTTCCATAAAAACCGTCCTCCGGAGAAATTTCTAGGCAAACGGGAAGTTCCTAACAGGGCAATTTTTACAAAATAATGGGCCCGTGCTATTCATTATTTTATACTTGATACCTTCACTTTCAGACTTACCCGAAAGAAAACATAATGGAAATCAAAATCATGTTATACATATTTCAGTATGATTTGATTGCAATATGCATTTAAAAAATGTTAGTTTGAATTTTTTTAATATAGATTAAAAATTATCAGTGATTTTTTTTTCTTTCTAAAATTTTTCAGAATGCTGCAATTATTTATTTCTAAAATCTAGAATTCAGAACATTTCCTTAATAAATTCTCTTAGATTATATGTAATCCTCACGAAAAATAACATCGCCAAGTATGTTTGAAAATGTTGCTAATTCATTACAAATCCCTCACTTTTATATCACAGCAATATCTTATGAATAAAGTAGTTTCACTTTACATGCAAGTCCATTTGTATAATACTTTCATAATGAAAGAGATATGATGATTATCCATTAAAAGGCTATCAGTCGCATTTTAATGTAGTTCTTTAATTTCAATTATATCCCACTTCATATTATTCAAAAGTTAGTTCTTTTAAACATTATCAGAACGAAAATGCTTTTCATATAACAAAACTAGAGATAGCTCGTGGCACATTATGTCTATTAAGTATTTCAAAGAGTTGACGGTAAATTAAATGATAGCCAAAATAAAACGCACAATCTAAAATACTTCCATAGGAGCGCGTTGTTAATTAACTGAAAAAAAAAATAACATTTCAACATACTGCTTTTATATTTCACAAAATTAGACACAAAATTGGCATTTAAGGTTTTTTTTTAATAAATTTACTTTTCAACCTTTTTTAATCCAAAGATCCTGCTTCAGTGAAGTTCACATAAAAGTTTAAAAAATGAAAAAAGAAACGCCCGTTGTTATTTCTTATCCATTTATCTACTATATATTTAAACTGCAAATATATGAATGCTGGTGCAGCTGCTTATAATTTCAGCTCTACTGAATCTACTTTAATGGAACTTGCTTTCAGAAATATTTATATCAGTTGCTTTTGGTCTAAAAATTTCAACGAAATATTTTCAAATGCATTTAATGTCCCGCGGAGGTAAAATGGATCAAACTGTTATTTAATTATTTACTTATTTAATTTCCAAAGATTTGATACAAATTCATCAGCTGAATATTTTACGGAAATGAATTAATGCAGGAAATTCGAACTAACAATTTAAAATGTTTTTTTTTTTTTTTTCCAACAAAATCTTAAAATGCATTTTATTTCTCTATAGTTTATTTAAATACTGGTGTGCACTAAAATAAAATAAAAAAGTGATCTCGACAACGAAAACTTAATGTACGAAGTAGGGATAAAAATTCGATGGTACTAGATTAGGGGAATAAAGTGGGTATTCCAGAGTTGTAACACTGTGTCTGGTAAGATAATTTTTCACAATCAGAGCGCAATATTGTGAAGTATTTTCGTGCAAAAGAAACCAATCATTTGTTGCAAAGTTTCCCGGTCACATTTGTCTTGTTGCATCTTGAAGCCATTTAACGATCTCCAGGTAAAGATCTTAACTGACAGCTTGACCTTCTGGAATAATTTCGTAGTGAATGAGCTCTTCATAATAGAAAAACACCTGCAATAATACCTTTCATAGGTTTTTGTTCAACCAAAATTTTGTGCGACGTTCACAAAAATACTTATGCCACTCATAGACAAGGGGATTTTTTTCTGCTTGCATGCTGCTCTAAAGACGAAATTTTAAAATCCTACGGTTGAAAAATTCACTTTGTCAGACATGATCCTTCATATAACACCAACAGTATTGAAAATTAATTCCATATGCTTGTGTGCTTACTTTATCTGTGTACGTCAACATCCAAAAATGATATTTCCCCCTCCAACGACCACCAGGGTGAATGTAGGCGAGCATTTCGAGAATTTATTGACTCTATCTCATATGATTACATAGTAAAATAATAATAGTAACAAAATAATGCGGGAAATTATAATTAATAAAAATATAAAAAATTACTTAAATTAGAAAATTGAAATTTTTTAGATTTTTACTGCGTATAATTGTTTTTTTAATGATTAAATTTGTTATTTAAATAGATCATGGGCTATCATAAATTTAAACAACATAATATTTTTTTCAGAATAAAACAGTTTTGTACTTTGTACAACAAAAGCAAAGACATGCTAATCCTACAAAAATAGCACTTATTAATACAAATTGCTTTCGAAGATATTTATACAATTTTTAAAACAGGCTATAATTTAATCATTTCTCTTCATTTAACCATTCAAGACTTTTGTAAACATATCGAATTAGGTTCAGCTTTAAACTGTCAAAGTGCTATATTCTAAATTTTCATCCCTGACAGCAGTTTTCTCTTATACTATGCTCGTCTAATCGAATGTCATTTAATGTTGCTGGCGACATGCTACGCGTAATGTTTTCACGAAACAAAATTTCCTTTAAGTATAGTTGCACTTAGAGATGGGCACTGAATGCATAATGAAAAAGCCTTTTCTTGTAATATCTTAAAACGGCCATTTTCGAAATGTCTTTGCTATGCAGTTAGTTCGTTCTTCTTTTCCTATCGCAGTCACATATTTTACATAAAAGTATGGAAAACACAAAAGAAAGAAAAAAAGGTAATATTTTGCGAAAACCTCACGTCTTTTAAAAAAATTCTGTCTCTTTACGTGTCAAAAAATCTTTCGAATATTAAAAAGATGCAAATATTCTGTTTAATGAATGAAAATTATATTAGGCTGTAAATTTTGTAAGAATTTTTTTTTATATTATAATTGAATTGCGTATCTCAAAACATGAATAAGAAATACTCATAATAATTTTGAATTTATTTGATTTTCTCTTTTTTTTATTAAACGTATTGTTTTAAGTTTCTAAACATAGCGATAAATTTAAAATACTAAAATAATCTTCATTGCACTAACAGCTTATGTGGTGTACTGGTACACTATAAATCAAATGAAAACTGAGCGAAAATTGAGTGATCACTCTAATGATAAGTAAATGCTTACATAGAAAAATAATAATAGAAACAGAGTGAAATGTGCAAATAGAATTAAGAAAAACTAAAAAAAAATGAGAATAAATTAGAAAACACCAGTTTTCGTGTAATCGTTAAGAGTTTTCCGTGGTTTTCTTTGAATCTTGGATTTTCTTGCGTAAAATTGGATTAAGTGTCCGTAGAAAGACCGCCACGGAACCCTCTCCCTTTGGATCAATATATTTTGTGTACACTGTAAAAAAAATCTGTAAAGGTACTACACTTTATCTAGGAAACTGGGATTCCAAGAACTTTTCCTGTAACGGTAACAACAAAAACTCAAGTTTTAAAATCGGTTACATGGATTTTTCCTGTTATCGTTACATGAAAAGTTCTTGGAATCCCAGTTTCCTAGAAAATGTATAGTACCTTTACAGATTTTTTTTTTACAGTGTAGATAGTTGGCCATCATTAACAACCTTCTCATTTTAATTTAAAAAATAAAAAGTACTTTTTTTCTGTACGAAAAGGAATTGATCTATGAAATTCAAATTAAAATTTAATGCATATTCCCAACCAAAAAAATGAAAACACTATTTTTTCGTTCTGAGATTTCCTTGATTTACTTCGAACTTTGGATTTCCTTGGGTAAAACAGGTTAGATTCCCTTAGAAAGGCTCCAGTGAAAAACATCGCTTCCAGATTCGATCCTATATATCTCTAGTAGATAACTGATCGTCATAAATAACACCACAGCACATCAATTTTAATTTTTTTTAATATTTTAAGTTTTGATTAACGGAAATGGATTAATCTCAAAAATTCTAATTAAGAACTAAAAATATATTTCCAAACAATTCATAAAATAACACATTCATTATACTATGGTATATTTAAAACACTGGTATACAATAAAATAAAATTACTGAATAGTTACGATGATGGTAAATTTATATATGGATACAAATAATAATAATAATAATAATGTCCGGGTAAAACGTGGAATTAGTACTAACGATATCATAAAAATTATTAAGTTAGAATACCCCAGTATTTCGAACATTGTTTAGAATATTATACTTTTTTTATTAATTAATCTTATTATTTAAATATACTGTGACACGGCATTAGTTTAGAGTACTTTATTTGCAAATTTAAATTAGTTCGCTCAACAATATAAAAGACAGAAAAATCCTACATTCTTCGCATTTATTAAAATAAATTGCTTTCGAATGAGATTTATACATATTTTTCATAGCTTTCTATAATTTAATCATTTCTTAAACGATTCGTAACTTTTGCAAACATGTCAAATTATGTTCAGCGTCAATCAGCTCTAAACTGTCAAAGTATATTATGTTCTAAATTTTCATCACATGCAACAGCTTCTGTATACTATGCTTGCTTAATCAAATGTCATATAATGTTACTGGCGACATGCTACGTGCAATGTTTTCGTAAAACAAAAATTTCTTTCAAAGAAAAATTGCGCTTAGAAATGGCCACTGAATATGTAATGAGAGTGCTTTTCCTAGTAATATCTTAAAACGGTAATTTTCAAAACACAATGTCTGTGCTATGCAGTTAGTTCTTCCTTTTTTCTGGGCAGGTTTATGTGTTTTTAACAAATACATTCTTAGTAGTTATATTTTATAGTTCATTTCTGCAATATATTTTTATTAAATTGATTTATTCAACAAAACAAAAAAGAAACTAATCCAACAAACTTCGCAATTATTAAAATAAATTACTTTCGACAATATTTATACCAATTTTTCATAATTTAACTATTTCTGAAAAAAAATTCTAAAACTTCTGGAAACATTTCAAATTATGTCCAGCTACATTTCAGCTTAAAATTGCCAAAGAGCTATATTCTAATTTTTCATCAGTAACAACAGTTTCCTCGAGTACTGTGCTGGTTTAATCGAATGTCATTTAATGTTGCTGGCGACATTCTACGTGCAATGCTTTCGCGAAACAAAAATTTCTTTCAAAGATAAGTTGCACTTAGAAATGGCCCCTGAATATATAATGAGAGTGTTTTTCCTTGTAATATCCTAAAACGTTCAATTTCAAGATGTACATGTTATGCAGTTAGTTGGTTCTTTTTTCTGTCACAGTCACTTAATTTCCATATTACATAAAAGAAAAGAAAATTCAAAACAAAAATTATATTTTGTGAAAATCTTGCGTCTTTTATACTTTATTTATCTATTTACGTGTCATGAAACTTTTGAATAAGATGCAAATATTCTGTTTAATGAATGATAACCATTTTAGGTTTTATATTTTATTGCAAAAGATTATTTTTATATTAGAACTGAACTGCATGTTATAAATATAATTGGAAATACATATTAACTTTGAATATATTATATTTTCTTTCTTTTTTTAAAAAAAATATTGTTGTAAGTTTCTAAAAATAGCATATAATTTAAAATAATAAAGTAATATCTATTGCCCTATTGCTTAATTACTGTACTATTATACAATAAAATCAAATCATTGAGTGATCATTCTAACGATGCACAAATGAATGGTTATAAAGGAAAAAAGTAATAGAAACGGAATAAAATGTGGAAATACAACTAATTAATGTATTAAAATAAATTAAATTCGAAAACATCAGTTTTTCGTGCAGTCTTTCGGAGTTTTCCATAGTTTTTTTTTCGAATTTTGGAATTCCTTGCATAAATGCAGGCTACTTTCCCTTTGAAAGGCCCCTATGGTTCCCCCCTTTTCGAACTCGTGTAACTGGTCGTCATAAATGACACCACACTACCATCTCATTTTTAATTTAACAAAATTGTTTTATGTTTTATTTTACAAAATTGAATTTATACATGAAATTCAAAGTGGGAATTAAAAGTGCATTTCAATAAAAAATCAGAAAACACGAGTTTTTCGTTTGGCGTTTTCTTCACTAACTTTTCCTTGTTCTTTTGGAGCTTTCTGTGGTTTCGCTGGAACCTTGAATTTCCTTGAGTAGCTTTTTTTATAAAGGTCTTCATGCAAGACACCCACCTCGCCAATTCGATTTCATATACCTCGTGGAGGTAATTGGCCATCATAAACAACACCGCAGCACCATCCGATTTTTTAATTTAATTTTTTTTTCAAATTTTGTTTGATGAAAATTTATTAATCCACGAAATTAAAATTAAGAATTAAAAATATATTTCCAATTAAATCATGAAATAACCTGCATTGGACTATTACTTAATTAAAACACTGGAATACAACATCAAGTCAAGTCTCCTTGTATCGATCAGATGCTTGGAAGCGGAGATAGGGGACCCAGATAGGATTTTTCTATCGGGGAAGGGGGGCTAGTAGAGGGCTTAGCGGACAGCAAAAATGTCTTCCTCTGGTCGCCCTCTTTCGAACAACACCTTATACGATGAACCCCATAGTCCCACAATAGATAGAAAAGCAAAGTCCGGTTGACAAACTTAGAGACAAATAAACATTTACAGGATTTAAATCGACGGGACAACATAGTTAGTTTAATAAATTCGAAAACATGTTGCAAGATTGCAAGCTCATTATTTTGCCCTGGACTACCTGTTTTTTAAAAAAAATCTTTTTTATTGCCATGCAGGAAGGTGATTAATTTACATTTATTCATGGTAATAGGTAGAATTTAAATTAACTTACTCATAAATATTAAAGAGAAACGATATATCTTACCTGTATCTGTAGCATAGCTTAATTACACATACATAAAAATTATAACGTGGCAGTGGTAAACAATCAAACCTTCACAATTTACTAAAAAATAGCAATTTCAGCGTCTCTATACTATTTTTAACGAACCGCAAATAGAAAAGCTAGTAGTGTTCGGTAGATGCTGCCACCTAGTGGAAAATGGAAAAATTAAGACTTTCGACATCTTGCCCAGGTCTCCCCTGCGTATCTCTTTCTGCACCGTGAGTTAAAATTTGGAAAAATTCACCTGACTACCCATAACCATTCATGTTTCGAATCATGTATCATAGAAAAATATTTCTAAGAACATGATTAATTCGATGAAATTAAAGAGAATAGGGGACAAAATAAGGGAAAAGGCTTATCTTGCTTCAAAAATTTACAAATATTAAAGTAAAACATATAATTTGTAGCTAAATATTGCTAAAGAGAGTTAGTGGATTCCAGCAATCAAGCAGACGCTGTTGATCAATTTCCTGAATGCAGATGAAGCTCTTGAAATTTTGCCATTATAATCACGTTTTATCCCGGTACCTCATTCTGCCCCGATGTCTCCTATATACAGTTTTCATTTATCAATTACCTATTGTTAGCAATAACTTTTTAATCTTATCAGTATACCTTATCAGTTATTATTGATATTTTTCTAACAAAAAGATAGAAACTGTGTAATACTTTGTACTGCTCAAAAGATATTTGCAGAAATTCAAACAACTAGTATTTAAAGCATCGACAAGAAATCCCCCCATTATGAAACTCAGTTTGATAGCAGTCTTTTTTTTTTTATCAAAAATAATTTCAGACTATTTTGTATTTGTCATGGGAATAAAATCATTTATAATTATTGAAAATTCAGAAAAATATTATAAATTACCCAAAGTGGTATTTTAGTCTACAGCTATAAGGATCAAGCAGCCTAAAATAAATTGATCAAATGTCCTTTATTTAATTAGAAACTTATTAGTAAAATATGTAAAGAGTCTTAAAAATCAAATCTCAAAAAACGCAAGCAACATTGAACAATTCAAAATTGCATTTATCAATAATATTCATTCATAAAAATGTATTCTTTTCCATAGAGTTTCTGATCGTTCAACAAATTATTACAAAATATTCTATTTGGTATAATCTCTCGCCAATCTCTTACAGACTTTTTTTGTCTAAAAATGTTATTAAGGCAACATGAATTTATGAAGCTTATTTCCTTCAAGTCGCATTCCCATTAATATCTCAAGATTCTGCAATATACGTATAAACACGCACACACATATATCGCTTAAAAAAGAATAGAATTTCAATATGTGGAAAATTGATTTTAGTTATTTCATGTTTCAAATTCGAAAACTTGATTTATAGAAAATATTTTTCTTTCTAAATAAATACAATGGAATATATATTAGGGATAATATAAATGTATACAGCTGTTTCGAAAATGTTATAAGTAAGTAAATGTACGTCGAACTGGATCGAGTTAGAAAAAATTGATAAATCTGGTAGTGCAATCTTCTGAAACCAATCAATTTTGATTATTCTCAGAAAGAAACGTTTCGAAATAAATATATCGTCGATAAGTTGAAATATATATTTCAAAAAATAGGTTTCAAAAACTTCCATGGAACTACATAATACATTGGAAAATTTTAAAATATTAAAATTTGCAAAAATATTCCTTAAGTAATGTTATTGACAAATAACTATAAAATTAGGATTGTAAATTAAATGTTTTGATTTACGAGAACTCAACAATAAAGCCTGCAAAATAAATGTATTGTTTAAAGCTTATTAAATATTCAGTTAGAAAATTTATATAGATTTGGTTGATTCTCTCCAAATAGGCCAAAAAGTGTGTTATGAGGATGTGATTGTGAAAGAGTGATGACTTAATTTTAATTTGTTATTATTGAATGAAAAATTTCAAATATGCAGTTAAAAATGTTTAATTGAGAATTAATAGCTTCCTAATAACCAATGTTCCAATTTGAGAAGGTTACATTTTTTTTTTCAAAACGACCGAGGAAAGTTTGCAAATATCAATGGAGAGAAATGAAAACATGTTTTTATGAATTATCTTCTAATATCAAAAGCATATTCGTTTCTAATGCTTTGCAAGATGAAGTACACTTCTAGAAATCTTGTGTTCATATCAAGAGATTATTGTTTATTTTTGTTGATTTTTAGCGCGTTCCAACAAAGTTCAAAAGTACTTATGCAATTGATCTGTCCGTCTTTCCAACGGTCCTCTCTTTAATTCCCGTGAATATACTCGGATTTTCATGCAATTTCTAAAGCTTATTTAGGGTCACCAAAGCATGTTTGATATTGCATATGAAGTACGGTGTTCGATTAATGGTTTATTTTTGCAGCGTCACACTAAAGAATTTGATTACATTATGGTATGTAGGGAAAATTGTTTGAAGTGTATTTTAATGACACGACATTTGAAATACACACTATTTCAAATGTTTTGAAACTGATATAAACAATTGAATTTCACTGCAATTACGTTTGAATAGAGCTTTCATAGCATTTTTTATTAATTTACCAGGACACAAAAAAAAAACGGTCACAATACTGTCTTTGTGAAATAATTCCTGGAGAGTACGTTTTAAAATTCAATATGCGCTTTTAAATTTAATGAGTTTTTTTGCAAATTATTCTTTATACATAAATCCTATGCCTCATATACAGGGCTGTACAAAACTATTCACATACCATTCTTCTCGTTTAAAGAAATAGGTGAAGGAGAATTTTCTGAAGTATATGTATCTCTTAAATGAACTAAATTTTGGAATGCATATTGTTAATTGATAGAATTCTCTTCATTATATACAAGGCTACAAAAATATTCGAATAATTTTAAAACTGCGGATGGCAACAGCTAAAATTTGGTTTTGAAATGCGTTATACATTTCCATATGGTGAAATCCGACGTAATATTTAAATTTTTTAAGCGGTGCAAATTTGTCACGTTATTCTGAGTTTGTTGGAAAGTGCTTCATAATCTATGCTTGACGCACGATTTTTTTACTTGTTATATCATATTTTGCTTTTTTGAGAAACAGTTTATACTTTTTACAACGTACAACGAAGCAGAGTTTCGTGAAACTGATTTATTGAATTCAGATTTGCTCTTGATCTTTCCAATGTATCGATCTCTCGTGTTTTGTTTCTGGACAGTAAGATTTATCAAAGCGAAAAAAAATAAAAATGTGATTTATAAAAAGTGTTTCTTTTACTCTTTGTTTGAAATTGAAAAATTTGTGAGGCAAGTGTTTTCACGTAGTAAATAAATGTTCTGCGGCGACAGAATTGTATGGGAATGATAGGTTATAAATAATAAATACATATGTATGCATATATAGTGTTTGAATCAATGTGTATACAATAGATATATTTCTTTTGTATTTATTTATATGATCGTTTTTGCTTCTTTTAAAAGATTGTGTTTTTCAGATACGCTACTTTTTTGATCAATTGTAATAAATATTTCAATAACTCTTTTTCAGAATAACGCTTGAAACATTTTCCCGCGAAACTTGAAATAAAAAACGTATAACTAAGCAAATCATGAGGAGTATTACCGAAAAATATCAAAATGTTTGGTTCTAAAATTGAATTTTATATTTTTGAAAGCATAAATTTAACCTAGAGAATTTATTCCTTTTAAACTTATCGAAAAAAAAAACATTTTTCCTTTTGCGTTTCATACTGGAATATTAAGATTCTGCAAAATTTATATACTTGTATCATTTAACATGCCGCAAAATTAATCTCTACAAATTCTTAATTGTTTCATTCGTTATTTCAAATAGTATTTCACTTACTATTTACAGTCTATCGGATAAATGTTGATACTTTAGCCAAGCGTAGGAGATAAGTCGCCAAATACAGTTCTATTATCGTCGTTTCATTTAGCTTATTGATATTATTTTTTATTTTTATTTTCATTAAAAAAAAAAAGAATGAAAGCCACGAATTGTGAATGATTTAATATTAAATATAAGTTTTACATTTAAAAAAAAATAATGAAAGGAATATGCATATAGTGAAATTAATAATTAATAAAATACAAAAAATAGGACGAGAATAATGTTTGGTTATTTAATACTTACACCCAGCTAACATAAAGTAAGGATGGCTTGATTTATCTTTCAGGATCATCCGATTTGGCAAAGGATTGGGCAAGTAAATTAAGTTATGAATAAAAGTAACATGATACAATGGTTAACATGCACTTAAGGGAAACTAAATTGATCAAAAAGCTAGGAGGGTCAGGAGGCTAGTTCTCTAAATAAGACAAATATAATAATTTTTAACATTTTCCAACAAAGTTGTAAAATGCTTATGATTTCGGTTTGTCTGGCAGTCTGTCCCCCTGCCCGCATTCTAACTCCAGTAACTATACTCGGATCGCTCTGAAATATTTGGACGTTATGGACGATTACCCAAGCACGAACTCTATTTCAAAGGAAGTTTCTACCATCAATAGTTCATTTACAGAAACAGTGAAAATTTTATCGTTATATTATGGCCTATGGGAAGAAAATCGTTTCAAATAAATTCTAAAGAGGTTACACCCTGTCAAGCATATTAAACTTTACATGTATTATGTATTTATGAATTGCACTAAAATATGCTTTCTGTAAACTATTCGGTGAAACAAAACAGCTATTATTCATTTACAGGGCCACACAAACGAATTCTATTCCATAATTATAAAGGAAGGAATTTGGTGAGACAAATTCTAATTATGACACATCCATTGACATATATTGAATTTATAAATCTGATTATGATATTCATAACTTGTTTCGCGTTTAAAAATCTGATGAAGAAGCCTATAAAAAAGCCCAGATATTTACTTGAAATACACCGTAAAAAACCCTTCATAATTAAATTAAAGAAATATAAAAGTAACAATATTTTTTTAATTTCGCTTTTACAAGCGTTCATTGTTTCTCTGAAATTTCGGCTCAATTTTATTAATTACAAATTATCTTTTCTTTCTAAAAATATTTTGCTAGAGCACATTTGTGTGACGTTGGCACTGAACCCGATTATTAAAAATTAACATTCTTTTATCCATTTAGAATGTGCGGGCTAGTGTATTTAATATTAAAAGTAAATTTGTTTAGCTCTGATTCTTTTAAGTGTAGTGACGATTCTTTACGTTTTCTTAATTGCTTTCTTACCGTATATTTGTTTTTTTAATTAATATACAACCAGCAATTAACTATTTTTTTAATATGTTAGACACTTTTTTTATTTACATTTTCCATTTTTATTAAATATATATTATATATAATATATTTTTATTATTTCCAAGTTAAAGGTGCATTGCTGTCGCAGTTTCAGAGTCAGTTCGGCTTTTTTTGGACAATCATGGTTAGCGCATAATTAAAACTATATTTGCAGTACGTCGTATAGTATTATAACTATAAAGCATATTTGTTGATTTATCATGTTTGTGGGATAATGTAAGAATGCCTTAAAATTAATGAATTAATTTTGAAAATATTAAAATGTGGCTTTGTCATTCAGAATGCATCCGCAAAATTATTGCTTATAATTAAAGAATATGAAAAATAAGTGAAAATGGCTGAGTAAAGCTATAAAAAATATTTCTGTCTAAAGATTTAAATTACATATTCTTCCACAGAAATAGAAAGACAAGCCGTTCGTATTATATTCTGATGAATATATTTATACTGTGACATTTTACGTGGATAGCACGTATAAGTCAGTTACAGTTAAAAAATTTGTATCGATGAAAGTGACCAAGCCAATGAATACGACTACGATTAGAATGAAAATTAGCATACAAAGCTAATCTCATTCCTCCTCTTTCTGTATTTTTTAACTTAATTTAGTTTAGATAAGCTAATAATTGCTTTTTTAATTAGGTGTTTCACATGTATTTCATTTCATGAAATTTCATTTCATTGTGTATTCTTTCAAGAAGTATTAACAAAACTAAATTATAAACCTTTGGAATTAGCAATATATAAATTTTTCAGTAACGAAATAAATATGCAATTGGCGTTTTTCCTCCATATCTTATCGAGGTGGAAAATGCGCCTTTTCCACTGTATCATCCTTAATATCTCTTGAAAAAGGGCCAAATATTTTGATTGAAAAAGTTGGAAAGCTTTTTACATCGTTTTAATGTTTAAACGTCACATAAATTTTAACTACCATGTAGAATTTAATCTTTTTGTATCGTTCCCATTGCAATCTTGGAGCGAATTTGATTGCATCTTGTATCGTTCCCATTCGCTGTTTTAGCAATCTTATAAAAATTCCCAGCTTAGCTCATTATTTATATTGTAACCACAGTGTAACGTTCACGCTTCAATATGTGAAATATATTTTATTTCAAACAGAAACAGAAAATAAGTCCTAATAACGAATTCAGTTCCATAAAATTTGCTATTTTAAGTAATATGTCCCTCATAATAAAAAAAAAATTATTTTTACTGTAATTTTTTTAAATGTCATCTTTATTCAGAATATTTTACAAAACTTAAGATTTAATTTATAAATACTTGAAGGGCGCCGTTATGTTTATTCTTGACTTATCTTTTCGAAAAGGAAATTTAAAGCATTATTTTCTGCTGAGTAATTCTGTGATTAATAACTCAAACTGCGTTTTTTTTAATCCCCGTATTTTAAATTTCCTTGAGAAGTTATTTTAAATTACTATTTTACAATATATTAAATTAAAATAGAAGTACAGCGTTTTTAAGAATACCAAGCAATCATTTATTATGAAAGCTATGAATTGATATCAGATATTTATATATCTGTGGAATACTTAACTTTAATTAGAAAATCGAAATGACACTTTCATTCAAAATGCTTTATAAAAAGAAAGGTTTATTTCATAAGCTTTCTAAAAATTTTTTTATATTTATTCTTGACTTTTACCTTTTTAAAAAGAAATTTATAACATTACTTTATGTTGAGAAATTCTGTGATTGATATGTCAAATAGCGTTTTTTGAATGTAAATGCTTTAAATATTCTTGAAAGATTATACTCAATTGCTCTTTTGCAATATCTGAAATTAAAGTATAATTGAAGAGATATTTAATACTTTCAGAAGTTCATTGATTATAAAAGCAGTGAGTTTATATTAGATTTTCTTATAAATGAAAAAACTTTCTAATGTTTAGTTTTTAATATTTCCTTTCTTTTCATTGAAGTACATTTTTATTGCATCTATTTTTTATTTCAATTAAATTTGACTACAAAGCAAATTAGAAACAATAACAGAGAGTAACAAACTAAATTGTGTAACTACATAAAAAAAACTTCCGCAATTCTTCAAAGAAGTATTGAATAATTGATCGGCTTGTAAAATTTATGTCGCTTATTAAAAACAATTGGACATATTATCCAATGTTTGTGGACGTATATGTTTATCTGTCAATATTTCAAAGAAAATCAGGTGAGTGCGTAACAATGACCTCATTTGGAACATGGGAAAAAACTTAGCCAATACATTTTGCTCTCATTGCAATTATTGTTAAACACTGAACTTCGTACAATTTCATTTTTTACACCGTCATATAGGAAAAAAAATGTTCCTACAAATAGTATTTATTTGAATATTATCACAAACAATACATTTATAGGAAGACATATATATGCTACCTCTGAAAATAAAATTCGGTGAATGAATTCCGAACGGCCGTTCTAGCAACACTGAGGAAACAAAACTCTGCATCTGCATAGAGCCAAGTTTTGACCATCTTCTCCCACCGTTGTTCAGTTGAGCGTCGTTTATGCTTACGTGTTTTATTAAGTATTTGTTCAATGTGTTGGTACTTAACTAAGAACAGTGAAAATGAACGAACAAAAGATCAGCTTAAAGTTTTGCTTTAAGCTTTGCAAGACACCGAAAGAATTTCATGATGGATGGTGCAAATTGAACATTCACCATATTCGCCAGATATCAATCCTCCAGACTTTTTCATATTTTCACGAATCAAACTCTTTTTTAAACAGATTTGATCCATTTTGCTGGCATACAACAAAACTTTACGAAGGTTTTAAACTCCATCCCAAAAGAAGGCTTCTTGCGAATTTCCCAGGACTTGTACAACAGATCTCAGCGGTGCATAGTTATGGGAGATGTCTATTTCGAAGGTTGGTATGGTAAATTTCGTTAATATTTCATCTACATTAATGTTACAGGACTCTTCACCGAACTTTATTGTCAGAGGTAGTATATATAAAATAAGTATTTACCAAGCATGAAAATTTAAATAATATCTTTAGATCCTGCAGCCCAAAAACAAAAGACAATTACAAAATATTAGTCAGTTTGCTCTTAAAACAGTATAAATAATTGAGCCTTTTGCTGCAGATAATGTTCCATTGCAAAATTAGATTTTTTTCGATGAAGAAATAAAGAGATAAAAATAAAAGGCAAAATTAACACGCATGTAATTGAACTAAAATAACCGCTTAAACTATTAAATTATAAGAATCAAAATCCTGCTTTAAAAAGCGAATATTTGGAAATTTCTTTGGATATTATCTATAGAGATGTAGCGAATACGAAAATATCGCTTTTAATAAATTTCAAAACTTTTTTTTCATAATTGATATTTTTACATAAATAAAGCTATTTGATGTCTGGATGGAAAAAAAATAAATTAAAAAATAATAATTTAAAAAGTACAAAAAATTCTCATGTATATTTTGCAACCTGGGAAGTCTTGGTTAAAACATTTAATTTTACAACAATTTTCCCAATTTAACTAGAGATAAAATTCACTGAAACTTTTTTCTGAATATTTATTTATCTGTTTGTGCGGCCGTGTTGTATGTTGATATGTGTTCAGCTTTAAAAGTACATACGGCAACAATATTTTCCAAACAAACTCAGCCTTATATTCTTCATTAGTTTCTATAATGTTTATTTAATTAATTAAAATTTTAGTTATTTTTTGTAAAAGGTTCAAAAGTTTACAAGTTTGTTAAAATTCAATGTATACACTGTACATAATTACTAAACGTTTTTTATTTTTTTATTTTTTTTTTCCGGTAACTCATGATTTTTTAAATGATTTTTTTCAGTTCGTAAAAAGTTCTAGGCATCCCAATTTCCTTAAACATTATTGATGATCTTACGGAAATTTTGTGTTACACTGTAAATTTGCATTTGTTACATGAATTTATTTTGTTGCAGTTATAAAAAAAAAGATCAGCATTCCAGTTTTTTTTTTACTTTTAGTAACCTAGATATTTTTTTACAATGTACGAAAAAAGGTAAAATTATAATCAAAACTGTCATATTTATTGTATAACAATACCCTGTTTTAATTTTTAAAATACTCAGTGCATTTTTTACATGTTTAGTTATGTATGTGCTTGGTGTTTAAATTGGACAAAATCTCACAATTAATAAAATTATGCAACAAACCTTTTCACACTCATAACATTATCTTTTATTGTTAAAATTCTATAATCGTTATATATATATATACATCAGGCTGTATACTTTACAATTGTGAATGGGTAGATTTAACATTTAAAAATTATTCTTTATGGACTTTTAAAAAGTTCAGACGAAGTTTGAAATTAGTGATTTAATAAAAACTTTGACTACAGTTTATACGCGATAGTGGTAAATGTGTTTCAAAGCATAAAATGTTTTACCGACATCAAAGGATGTGATCGTTATTATATATGAATGCCGATTATCTTCACATGGGAGATAGAGTCTCTTGAGAAAGTACCCTCCGTGAGGAGGGATCTTTCTAGGGAATCTAACCCGTATTTATGCAAGATTTCCCAAGCCTACATCAAAGGGGAAATTCTGCAGGATTCGGAAAGGGCATTGGTTTGCATACTGCCAGGAGTATTGTTAAATTCCTAAAAAATAAATTAAAGAACTAATTTTTTAAGGTAAAGTATGTCATTAATATATCATTATAAAAAAAAAAATCCATGGAAAACATCATCGAAAGAATTGAAAAAAATCCAATTTAAAAAAAAGGCCTTTTTAGGTAGATTTCGTATGAAATACTACCTATTGCATTCGCACCAGTTTATATATATATAGATATTCTTAAACTATCAAATCCAATTAAATTTAGCTTACATCTTCTCAATAATATCTACAACTTTTATATTGACAAGTTTTTCATAGGAACAATTCTTATAGCAAAAATAAATTTAAAAAAATTGGAGAAAAATCCTCTAGTTCAAACTGCTTACATTCTGATTCGTTTTATAAACTCATTTTTTATTTTAAACACATCCAAATGGCAGATCCTCTTATTTAGGAACTATATAATGTGAAACATTGGCCAGATTTTTGATAAAGACAGAATACATTTCAAAAAACGCTGCTAAAAAGTGTATTTTGAACAGAATTTCCCGAAGTGACAGTGATAGGAAATTTGAAGATGTATTCAGATAACAAATTGCGTTTTTCCTGATTCATTTTTAAATCCATTTTTACTCTCAAACGCATCCAGTTTACAAGTCCTCTTATTTAGGAACTGTATAATATGATGCATTGGCTAATTCTTTGATAAAGACAGAATATATTTCAATAAAGGCTGCCAAAAAGGGTATTTTGAACAGAATTGCCCGAAGTGACTGTGATAGGAAATTTGAGGAAGTATTCAAATAACAAATTGCTTTTTTACTGACTCATTTTTAAATTCAGTTTTGCTCTCACATCCAATTGACAGGTTCTATTATATAGAAACTGTGTAATATCCATCATTGTTCAGTTTTTTGATAAAGGCTGAATATATTTTTAAAAATGCAGTCAAAGAGGGCACTCGCGCAAAAATTCCCGAAGCTATCATGATTAAGAATTGAGGTTGTATTCAAAATTGGTTATTTTATAACTCATTTTTAAATTCAATTTTGCTCTCAAACACATTCAATTGACAGTTTTTTGTTATTTAGGAACTATATAATGTACCGTATTAGTCGATTTTTTCAATAAAGTCAGAATTATTTCAAAATATGTTGTCAAAATGGGCATTTGATCCGAATTTAGCTTAAGATGATTCTGATAAAAACAGTCCTTACAGAAAAAGGAAATTAAAAATTTTTCAAAAGAGGACAAATAAAGTTGTTAAACTGGGTTTATCTGTAATCAAATTTAATTTTTGTTGTTGAAATGAGCACTCTTCGAAATCTACCTCCGCCTATAGGCCAAGCCGACAGAGATTTTTAAGAAATACAAATAGCTTTTAATGAATTACGACTATTACCCATGAAATAATACTATATGAGCTCAAAAGAAAGTGGTTAAATTATATGTCATAATAAAAAAAGTATTATGTTACTAAAATTAACATTTTGGAAAATGTATTTCAATTTGCCAAAAAATGTACAGATTGGCACTTGAATATTTCAAAACGATCTTATGTTACAAAGAGTAGTATTTGCTGCCTTCAAATATTACACTAGTATCAGAATTATAAGAAAAGTGCAAGAAGCATTTCATCTGTCTTATATCATACCCACTGTGTAAGTCTTTGAGTCGTTTGTTCTGATCTGGAATTCATCCTGCTATTGTCGAACATTGGCCAGCAACAAATTACTCATCAGTAGATTGAAGCTTTAAGAGCATGTGAATTTAGTGTACTTAACATATGTTGTGAACAACATTAAGTACATATTTTAGTACCAAAACAAGAACAAGTTCGTACACTGTAAAAAAAAAAAAAAAAAAATTGAAGAGGTTACTAAAAATTTTTTAGTAAATTTGTATTCCACAGAATTTTTTAGTAACCATTACAAACTGTTTTTTTTTCAAGTGAAACAAACATTTATTTGTAAACTAAACATAAGAATTTTTTATATAACTAACTTAAACCTTTTTAGTATGACCCACCAAGCAAATATTAGTAATAGCTCCAAAATTACTTTTAGTAACCCTTAGGTGTGTGCGAAGGGCAGTAGCTTCCTTCGAGCTGCATCCAGTGGGTAAAAAGACAGACTTCAGAGGCGGGAGATTTTCGGCAGAGCTACAATAGATGGCAGCACCAAACATTGCTACCTGGTTTATTTTGACATGTTTCTAAAGGGGAGGGAAAGTCCACAGAAAATTACCCATGATAACTGCTACGACAGGATTTTCATAATCCCTTTATTTAACGAGTACTTACATTGCATACATTCGGTGCATATTTGCTGGCGTCCAGCATCGAACCCGGGTACTTTCAGTCTGGATTTCGGAGCTATGACCACTAGGCTATCACGACCACACCAAGTGTGTTTTAGTAATAGCTATTAAAAATGTAAAACTATTAACTCTATTCGTTGCTAGCTTTTTTCTAGTAATTCTTACAGAGTCCTTGTAACCGAGTAAGATTACAAAATTTTTTTAGTAATTACAATGATCACTAAAATTTTTTTAGTAGATCTAACCTTTTTTTTACAGTGTAGACAGCGCAGCCTGGAGATTCCGGAAAAATTATGTCATATTATAAACAAAAAATTATTAGGGATTATAAACAATAGGATGAATAAGGTTAATAATTATAAAGATTAATAATAAAATTTAATAGGATTATAAACAAAAACTTTCGTATTTTATTCAACTCTATCAGAACTTGATGTTCTTTAAAAACTTTCCTATGGAAAAGCTTCAAGATTTTAGGGAAACGGAAAGTTCCTAACAGGTTTAGAGAGTGAGTGTGTATGTATAAAACAAATAAATAAAACTATAAATTTTATCGTTTTGAGTTAGATGCTTCCAATTTTTACAAAATAATGGTCCCGTATTACTCATTATTTTATGCTTTTTTTTAATTAGATACGCGATACATTCGCATTCAGACTTATTCGAAAGAAAACATGATTTAAACCAAAATCATCCTATATATGTACCATTCAGTATGAATTGATTGCAATATGTATTTTTAAAATATTAGACTTTAAATTTTTTTAATATCGATTAAAAATTAACAGGAATGCTCTGTTTTATTTCTACAATTTTTTCGAATACTTCAATTCTGTATTTCTCAAATCTAGAATCAAGAAAGCTAACTTACTAAATTTCCATTTTAAACATTGTCAGAATGAAAATGCTCTTTATATAACAAAATTAGAGATAGCTCGTGACAGATGATGTTATTAAGCATTTCAAATAGTTGACGGTAAACTAAATGTTAGCCAAAATAAAACGCACAGTCTAAAATATTTTCATGGGAACGCGTTGCAAATTTACAGATTTTTTTTTTTTTTTTTTTTTTTTTTTTTTTTTTTTTGAATATTTCAACATACTGTTTTTAAATTTCGCAAAATTGAACATAAAATTGGCATTTAAGTTTTTTTTTTTTTTTTTTTTTTTTTTTTTTAATTGAATAAATTTACTTTTCAACCTTTTTAAATCCAAAGTTCCTGTTTCAGTGTAGTTCATATAAAAATTTAAAAAAAGAAAAAAAAAGAAACTCCAATTGTTATTTCTTATTTATTTATCTACTGTATATAATATTTAACATTACCTAATATACTACAAATGCAAATTGAAAATATATGAATTCAAATCCATCTGCTTATAATTTGAGCTGTATTGAATCTACTTTAATGGAACTTGCTTTCAAAAATATTAATATCAATTTCTTTTGGTCTAAAAATTTCAATTATTTTTTTTTTTCAAATCCATTTAATGTTCCGCGGAGGTAAAATGGATCAAGCTGTTTTTTATTATTAATTATTTATTTATTCTACAAATATTTAAAAGACCAATTCACGTCAGCTGAAAATTTTGCGGAAATGAATTTATGCATGGAATTCGAACTAAGAATTAAAAATATATTTCCAATAAAATCTTAAAATACATTTTATTTCTCTATAGTTTACTTAAATTCTGGTGTGCACTAAAATGAAATCATTAAGTGATCACAACGACGATAACTTAATATACAGGTCAGAATAAAAATCCGCTGGTACTAGATTAGGGGATTAAAGTGGGTATTTTAGAGTTGTATCACTGTGTCTGATAAGGTAATTTTTCAGACTCATAGCGCAATATGGTGGAGTATTATTGTGTAAAAGAAAACAATCGTTTGTTGACAGTTTTACCGGTCACTTCCGTCTTGTTGCATCTTGAAGACATTTAATGATCTCCAGGTATAGTTCTTTACTGAGAGTTTGACCTTCTGGAATAATTTCGTAGTGAATGATCCCTTCCTAATAGAAAAACACCTGCAATGATACCTTACCTTCGATTTTGTCCAAATAAAATTTTGTGCGACGTTCACGAAAATATACCACTCATACACAACTTTTCTTTTCTTTTTTTTTTTTTTTTTTTTTTTTTTTTTTTGCGTGGCATTGTATCAATATGCTTTCTTTAGCAACTCGAGTGTCTCAGAAATTGATTTCTCGAGGAAAACGCAGAATTTATGTTTGATTGCAGCTCTAAAGACGAATTTTCAAAATCCTACAATTGAAAAATTTAGTTTGCAGGAACTAATCTGCAGATAACACCGACAGTAGCTAAAATGAATTCTAAATGTTTTTGTGCTCACCTTTTCAGTGTACTTCAAGTTAAGCACATGTCTAAAAAGTGAATGTCTAAAAATGATATCTCTCTGTCCAACGACCACCAGTGTGAAAGTAGGCGAACATTTCAGGAATTTATTGACTCGATCTCAAATGATTACATAGTAAATAATAATAGTAACGGATTAAATGCGGGAAATTATACCTAATCAAAATATAAAAAATACTTAAATTAGAAAATACCAATTTTTTGATATTTTAATGCATATAATAGTTCTTTAATAATTAATTTTGTTTTTTTAAATATATCATGGGCAATCATAAATTTAAACAACATAATAAATAGTTTTTTTTTATCAAAATAAAACGGGTTTCTACAACAAAAGAAAAGACATGGCAATCTTACAAAAAACGCATTTATTAATATAAATTGCTTTGGAAGATATTTATACAATTTTTAAAAAGAGCTTTCTATCATTTAATCGTTTCTAAAAAAATGCAAAACTTTTGCAAACATATCGAAATATATTCAGCTTTAAACTGTCAAAGTGCTATATTCTAAATTTTCATCACTGACAACAGTTTTCTCATATACTATGCTCGTCTAATCGAGTGTCATTTAATGTTGCTGGCGACATACTACGCGTAATGCTTTCACGAAACAAAAATTTCCTTCAAATATAGTTGCACATAGAGATGTGCGCTGAATACGTAATGAAAAAGCTTTTCCTTGTAATATCTTAAAACGGCCATTTACTAAATGTCTGTGCTATGTAGTTTGTTGGTTCTTTTTTTCCTATCGCAGTCATATTTTACATAAAATTATGGAAAACACAACAGAAAGAAAAAAGTAATATTTTGCTAAAACCTTACGCCTTTTAAACATTTTCTATCTCTTCATGCGTCAAGAATCTTTTGAATATTAAAAAAATGCAAATATTTTGTTTAATGAATGGGAACTACATTAGGCTGTGTAACTTATAAGGAAAAATATTTTACATTATCATTGAAATGCATATCTAAAAAAAATCAGAAACACTAATTATAATTTTGAATTTATTTGATTTTCTCTTTTTTTAATTAAGCGTATGTTTTAAATTTCTAAACATAGAAGTAAATTTAAAATAATAAAATAATCTCCATTGGACTATAGTTTATGTAGTGTGCTAGTACGCAGCAAAATCAAATGAAAACTGAATGAAATTTGAGTGATCATTTTCATGATCAGTAAGTAAATTGTTACATAGAAAAATAATAATAGAAACAGAGTAAAATATTCAAATAGAGTTAAAAAAAAACTATAAATTAGAATAAATTAGAAAACATCAATTTTCGTGTAATCGTTAGGAGTTTCCCGTGGTTTTCTTCGAATCTTGGATTTCTTTGTGTAAAGATGGATTAAGTTCCCATAGAAAGGGCAGCACGGAAGCCTCCCCCATGTCGTACCAATATATTTCGTGTAGATAATTGGCCATCATTAATATTTTCTTAAACAAATTTAAAGATTTTTGTTTTCTGTGAAGAGATGAATTAATATATGAAATTCAAATTTAAAATTTAAAATATATTCACAATAAAAAAATTTTCCGGTAGTGCCGAGAAGAAGAAGTAGCTTTCATATACTTATTTATTTATTTATTTATTTTAAATTAAGTTATATTATTCAAACATACGAAGCTCAAATTAGTGGAACCCGATTTTATAAGATTGAATACTAGTTTTTGTTAATACTGAATATTAATTGGAATCTTTAGAAATTAGTCATCTTTTATTCAACCTGGTTTTATTTTAAGCGATTTAGTGAGTCTCCAAACTCCACGATATCATGAAGTGTATGTCATTATAAAGCAACATGATCTATAAAACAATATAATGAGCTTGGTCAAAATCTTAATTCATGTGCACATGCACACTCATGTTGAAATCGATTAATATATTCGACTGCTGTCTGGGGCAAATTGACTTTTTTTTTAAATGTCACCCACATTAGAAATTCAAACTGCTATATATCTAAGGCATTTTTGGAGGTAAAGACAAAGCAAAAGGTACTGCGGAAGTCATTATTAAGATAAATACATTAGAAAGAACCTTTTTTCAATTTCTAATTTTTTGTATGTACATCATTATACATTTAAAATATTTTTGGCAAACTTAAATGGTCGCCATTTTGAAACGAGAGTGCGGATGAAGTTGGCAGGTGAACTCGGTCAAGACATTGCTATGTACTATGTACATACGGATTTATATCCAAATCAGTTTATAAATATGCGTATTATCGCTTGACAAATTTCAGACCGTTTCAAAATGTCAACCACACTGGAAATTGAAAGTGCTATTACTCAGCCATTTTTCAAGATATAGATGAAACAAAAAATGCTCTGGAATCTTTGTATCAAGGTCAAACACACAAAAGAAAAAGCTTTTTTAATTTCTTACATTTTTGCACCTAATTTTAAAATTTAATTTTTTTTAATTTAATATTCCGCCATTTTGAAACAAGACGACGGATGGAACTGGCCAACGAAATCGGTCCAGACATCGATATGTAGTATGTCCACACCAAGTTTCATTCAAATCGGTTTATAAATACGCGTGTTATCACGTGAAGAATATCGGGTCATTTCAAAATGTGAGCAACACTAGAAATAAAAGTGCTATAAATCAGTCATTTTTTAAGATACAAACAAAACAAAAAATGCTCTGGAATCTTTATATCAAGTTCAAATGCATAAAAGAGAAATCCTTTTCAACTTCTTACTTTCTTGTGCCTAATTTTAAATTTTAAATTAAAAAAAATTTTAATGGCCGCCATTTTTAAATATGATGGCGGATGGAACTGGCTAACGAACTCGGTCCATGCTTTATTATGTACTATGTACACGCCAATTTACATCCAGTTCGATTCATAAATACGCGATTTATCACATTTCAAATATCAGATCGTTTTAAATGTCAGCCATAAGAAAAATTCAAAATGTTATAACTGGATCATTTTTTAAGATTAAGACAAAATAAAGTATTCTGGATTCATTGTTTTCATTTCTAAACACAAAGGAAAAAAATCTAACTTTTAAATTTTCGCATTTAGTTTTAAATTTTAATTATTTTTAAATTTTTTATATGGCCGTTATTTTGAAACAAAATGGCAGATGATGCTGGCCAAAGAACTCGGTCGAGACATTTGTATGTACTATGTACTTATTAAGTTTCATTCAAATCGGTTCATAAATACCTTAGTTACAGCATGACAAAACACACACACACACACACACACACACACACACACCTATCTGCGACACACATGTGTGCTATACACATTACTTTAAAATACCGGCAAATGATGACCTATAAAAATATTGCTCATCTTAATGTCTTGATACTAAAAATACATCACTTAACAATATAAAACAGAAATTTTTTATTTTTCCAACCGAGGACGTCCCCGGTTGAGTGTGTGTCCGAGGTTTGAAGGTGTGTATACATATTGAAGTCCCCGATTGACACCTTATGCAAACACACACACACACACACACATATATATATATATATATATGTCAACATTTGAATGGAAGTGGTTTTGGGGTCTGGGGGTCATGAGCTCCGATCGGCTGGAATTGTTAGCTTTATACATTTTGTAATAAAAGCTACCTAAAATGGAAAATCGCATTTTTTCGTTCGGAGATTTCCGTGGTTTTCTTCGAATTTAGATTGTCTTGGGTAAATACAGGTTAGATTCCCTTAGAAAGGCTCTAATGAAAGACATATCTTCGAAATTCGATCCCATATATCTCGTGTAGATAACTGACGTGTATAAAGAACACCACAGTACCTAAATTTTATTTTATTTTTAAATAATTTAAGTTTTGATTAACGGAAATGGATTAATCCGAAAATTTAAATTAACAGCTAAAAATATAATCCAATGAAATCATAAAATAAAACATTCATTGCACTATCGTATATTTAAAACACTGGTATACAATAAAATCAAATCACTGAGTAGTCACTTTCATGATAACTTTATGTATGAGTACAAAAAAAAAAATAATAATATCCGAATAAAACGTGTAATTAATACTAACGATATCATAAAAATTATTAAATTAGAATACACCAGTAGTTTGGATATTGTTTAGAACATTATACTTTCTTACTAATTAATATTATTCTTTTAATATACTCTGACTTGGCATTAATTTAGAGCATTAATTTGCCAACTTAAATTAGTTAGTTCAACAATCCAATTGAAAAACAAATCATAAATACTTCGCATTTATTTAAATAAATTGCATTCAAAAAAATTTATACTAATTTTTCACAGATTTTGATAATTTAATCGTCTCTTAAACGATTCAAAACTTTTGAAAACATGTCAAATTAAGTTCAGCGTTAAGCATTCAGCTTTAAACTGTCAAAGTACTATATGTTTTAAATTTTCATCACTGGCGATAGCTTCCTCGTATATTATGCTCGTCCAATAAATTGCCATTTAATGTTGCTGATGGCATGCTATGCGTAACGTTTTCACGAAACAAAAAATGTCTTGAAAGATGTTTGCACTTAGAGATGACCACTGAAAATACAATGAGAAAGCCTCTCCTATAATACCTTAAAAGGGCCATTTTCAAAATATCTGTGCTATTCAGATAACTGGTTCTTTTTTTCTATAGCAGTCATATAATTTAAATTTTACATAAAAGGAAGAAAACCGCAAAAGAAAGAAACATAAATATTATATTGGAAAAAACATCTTTATACATTATCTATGAAATTATATGTCAAGAAATTGAATAGGATGCAAATATTAAATTTAATCAATAGGAACTATTTTAGGTTGTACATTTTATAAGAAAAGATGTTTTTTATATTATAATTGAACTGCATATCACAAAAAAATAGAAACATAGATAATAATTTTGAATGTATTAGATTTTCTTTGTTTTAATTAAAATCTTTGTTTTAAGTTTCTAACCATAGCAGAAAATTAAAAATAATAAAATAGTCTTTAATTGCACGATATATCTTATTTATTGCACTAGTATACAATAACATCAAATCATTGAGTGACGCTTCCAGCTGAAACTAAATGAATGGCTACATAAAAATAATAATAGAAATAGAATAAATTGTGAAAATAAAACTAATAAAAACATTAAAAATAATAATTAAGTGATAAAACATATATTTTTTTGTATAATCGATTTGAATATCAGATTTTTCTGCATAAATAGGGGTTAACTTCCCTTAGAAAGAACCCCACGGAAGCTCACACACACACACATCCTCGTGTAATTGGCTGTCATAAACAATACCATCTCGTTTTTAACTAAAAAATGTTTTAAATTTTGTTTTGTGGAAATGAATTAATCCATGAAATTCAAATTAAGAAATAAAAATATATTTCCCATCAAAAATTGGAAAATGCCAGATTTTCTATGAGAGTTTTTCATTAATATTTCGGAGTTTTCCATGGTTTTCTTTGAATTTTGGATTACCTTGAGTAAATATTGGTTCGGTACCCTTTAAAAGGACCCTTCCTCATAATTTATTCCCAAATATCTTGTGCACATAACTGACCGTCATAAATAAAATCACAGCACCAAATTTTTACTTTTAAAAAATGCCTTAATTCTCGTTTTACAGGAATGGATTAATCTATAAAAATCAAATTAAAAATTAAATACAATTTCCAATGAGATGAGAAAGCAATCTTCATTGCAATATGGAATCTTTAAAATGCTTGTATACAATAAAATCAAATCAGTGAGTAGTTACGTTGATGGTAACTTTATGTGTGGTTACAAAGAAAAAAATAATTATCTGATAAAATGACAATTAGAACTAGCGACATTAAAAATATTAAATTAGAATACACCAATATTTCAGATATCATTTAGTTCATAAATCTTTCATAATAGTTAATTTTATTAGTTAAATATACCGCAAGTAGGCCCTGATTTAGAGAACATATAAAAAGTAATTTATTTGTAAAATTAAATAAGTTCGTTTAACAAAACAAAAGACAAACTAATCTTATAAACATGGAATTTGTTAAAATAAATTGCTTTCGAGGAAATTTATAAAAGATATTTATAGATTTTTATCATTTAACCATTTCTAAAAAATTCCAAAACTTTTGTAACCATATCAAATTATGTTCAGCGTCAAATTGCCACCTTCAGCCTCAAATTGCCAAAGTGCTATGTTCCGAATTTTTATCTCTGACAACAGCTTCCTCGTATACTAAGCTCGTTTAATCAAATGTCATTTCATGTTTCTGGCGACATGCTACGTGCAATGTTTTCGCAAAACAAAAATCCCTTTCAAAGATAAGTTGCACTTAGCAGTGGACACTGAATATGTAATGAGAGTGCTTTTCCTTTTAGTATCTTAAAACGGTGATTTTCAAAATGTCTGTGCTATGCAGTTAGCTGGTTCTTTTTTCTGAGCAAGGTTATGTGTTTTTAACAAATACAATCTTAATAGTTATCTTTTAAAGCTCATTTGTACAATATGTGTTTATTAAGTTTAATTTATTCAACAAAACAAAAGACAAATTAATCCAACAAATTTCGCATTTATTAACACGTTCGCTGCCGCAGAAGCGCTAGCGCGTGATAAAGCGCTAACGGTAAGGGGCCACTCACGCACCAGCGCGTCATGTGGGGTGAGGTCCAATAGCCAGTCAAGCGCTGACGCGAGAAAATCTTTCACTGATACTTTGTTATAAAAAGTAAATCGACTGCTAAGAAAAACACACTTCTACAGTGCGCCATTAACTATCATCACATCTTCACGTAAGCGGCTGCGAACGTGTTAAAATAAATTAATTTCGACAATTTCTATACAAATTTTTCATAGCTTTTTATTATTTAACTATTTCTAAAAAAATCTAAAACTTCTGTAAACATTTCAAATTATGTTCAGCGTCACTTCAGTTTAGAAATGTCAAAATGCTCTGTTCTAAAATTCCATTACTAACATCAGTTTCTTTGTGTACTATGGTGGTTTAATTGAATGACATTTAATGTTGATGGCGATATGTACGTGCAATGTGTACGTGAAGCAAAAATTTCTTTCAAAGATAAAGTTGCACTTAGAAATGGCCACTGAATATGTAATGAGAGTGATTTTCCTTGTAATATCTTAAAACGTTTATTTTCAAAATGTCTATGGTATGCAGCTTTTTTTTTTTTTTTTTTTTTTTTTTTTTTTTTTTTTTTGTCGCAGTCACATAATTTCCATATTACATAAATAGAAAGAAAATTCAAAAGAAAGAAAAAAGTTATATTTTGTGAAAACTATATGTACACTTTACTTATCTCTTTTGCGTGTCATGAATCTTTTGAATAAGACGCAAGTATTCTGTTTAATGAATGGTTACTATTTTAGGTTTTATATTTTGTTAAAAAACATGATTTTTATATTAGAACTGAACTGCATGTTATAAATATAATTGGAAATACATATTAATTTCGAATATATTATATATTTTTTTCTTTTTTTTATAAAAATATTGTTGTAAGTTTCTAAAAATAGCATATAATTTAAAATAATAAAATAATATCCATTGCACTATGCCTTAGTTAATGTACTAGTATACAATAAAATCATATCCTTAAGCGATCATTCAAACGATGTGCAAATGAATGGTTACAAAGGAACTTAATAATAAAAATGAAATAAAATTTGGAAATAGTACTAATAATTAAATTAAACTAAATTAAACTCGAAAACACCAGGTTTTCGAGCAGTATTTTAGAATTTTCCGTGGTTTTTTTTCTTTAATCTTGGAATTTTTTGCATAAATACGGGCTACGTTCCTCAGAAGGACTCTTATGGATGCCTCCCCACTTTTTCAAACCCGTGTATCTCGTGTAGATAACTGGCCGTAATAAATGACTCCATCTCATTTTTAATTTTTAAAAATTGTTTTATATATTATTTTACAAAATTAAATTTCTCCATGAAATTCAAATCAGGAATTAAAAGTAAATTTCCAATCAAAAATCAAAAAACACCAGCTTTTCGTTTTTTTTTTTTTTTTTTTTTTTTTTACAAATTTTTTATCAATTTTTTGGAATTGGTTTCGCTTAAAGCGTGGATTGCCTTGCTAAAATACGAATTAGGTTCCCTTAGGAAGATCGTCATGGAAGGCACCCATTCCGCCAATTTGATTCCATATAGCTCGCGGAGGTAATTGGCCATCATAAACAACACCACAGCACCACATAATTATTTTATGTTGAAAAATTGTTTCAAATTTTGTTTCATGGAAATTGAAACCATGAAATTAAAATTAAGAATTAATAAAAATATATTTCCAATCGAATCATAAAATTACCGGCATTGGACTATGACTTATTTAAAACATTGGAATATAATAATAGCAAATCATTGAGAGATCACGTTGATGTTAATTTTATGTGTGTTTACGTAGAAGAAAAATAATAATATGGTGAAACGTGAACTTAAAACAAACGATAACATAAAAATTATTAAATTAGAATGCACCAGTATTTCAGATATTTGTAGTACATTATTTTTTCTTAATTGTTATTTTTATTAATTAAATATATGATGAATTATCATTAATTTAGAGAACATATTAAAATTTCGACACAGATGTCATAAATGCATAACAGTGGAGATGACGATTTTATCTTCGAATCGTAAGCCGGCTATTATTGATTATTCATTAATAAAGTGTTTATTGACTTTAATTTTATCTTTTAAAATTATATAAATTGCTTTTTTCAATAGTAATTATTAAAACTTTTTTTATTAATTATTATTTCCTTTATAAATACTGGAAAATAATTTAAAAATGGATATGTAACTTGCATTTCAAAATGCACATTTCACCAAATTGGTGTCAGAAACAAATCGCGCTAATGTGCTGCGTATATGACATCGGTGCCAAAATTAATTTATTTTCAAGCTTAAATTAGACCTACAACAAAACAACAACAAAAAAACTATTCCAACAAACTAATCCAAAAATTCACTTATATAAATTTCTTTTGAAGATATTTATATAATAATTTTTTATGTTTTTTTTTTGTGATTTAACCATTTCTTACAAAAATTCCAAAACTTTTGTAAACATGTCAAATTATGTTCAGCGTCAAAATTTATATGTGCTATGTTCTAAATTTTCAACACCGACAACAGTTTTCTTGTATACTGTACTTGTTTAATCGACTGCCATTTAATGTCGCTGGTGACATACTTTGGCAATGTTTTCGAGAAACAAAAATTTCATTGAAAGATAAGTTGCACTTACAAATGGCCACTGAATGTGTAATGAAAGTAATTTTCTTTGTAATATTTTAAAACGGAGATTTTCAAATTGTCTCTGTCATGCAGTTAGCTGGTTCTTTTTTCCATCTCAGCCACATAATTTCCATTTTACATAAAAGGAAGAAATCGAAGAAAAAAAGAAAAAAGTAGTATTTTTCAAAAATCTATCGTCGTTTGTACATTATCTAACTCCTTATATATCAAGAGTTTTTTGAGTAAGATATAAATATTCTGTTAGATGAATAGGAACTTTTTTAGACTGTATAATCTAGAAAACATGTTTTTTTATATTAGAATTAAACTGCAAACTATAAAAAAAATGTTAAACAAACATAATAATTTACAATATTTTAAATTTTCTTTTTTTACTTAAAATAATTGATTTAAGTTTCTAAACATAGTAGATAATTTTAAATAGTAAAATAATCTTCATTGCAGTGTAGCTTATTTAGTGTACTGGTATACAATAAAATCAAATCATAGAGTATCATTTAAATAAATGGTTACATACTCTCTTAAAAAGTCAGCCAAAAAATAGCTCAAGTTGAGCTGAAATCCACTCATCTCAATGTTCAAAGGCAGCTTCTCAAAAAAGAGTTGAAATAACTCGAGTTTTAACGAATTTAAATTAAGTTGAGCTATTTAAATAACCAATTTAGATCAAGAAGATTTAATCGTTTGAAAAACAACTCTTTTATGATCGAAAAAATTACAGCTCTTTCATGAGAAGCCAAATCAGCTCTTCCGTTTTAAGAGTGTAGAAAGGCAACAATAGAAACAGAATAAAATATGTAACTGGAAATTAAGAAAGACTAAAAAAATAAGTAATTGAGGAATCACCAAGTTTTTGTTCAATCTTTTGGAGTTTTCAGTGGTTTTCTTCTAAACTTGGATTTCTTTGCATAAAAATGGGTTAATTTCCTTTAGAAAGAACCCTACGGAACTTTCCTCCCCTTTTGGGCTTATGTAGTTCGTATAGATCACTGGTCGTCATAAACAACACAACACCATCATTACATTTTTAATTTTATAAAACTCTTTTAATTTTTTTTATGAATTATATTGATTACGGATTGTTTTTAGGAATTATATGAAGTGCAGGAATGAATTAAGCCATGAAATTCAAATTAAGACTTAAAAATATATTGTCAATCAAAAATTTAACAAAACGAGTTTTTGATTGGAGTTTTCTGTAGATTTCATCAAACTTTGGATTTTTTCGGGTAAATTATGGATAAGATTTCCTTAGAAACGCCCATTTGATAGTCATAAATAACTCTATATCTTCATCTCAATTTTAATGTTAAAAAAAAGTTTTAAGGCTTAAAAAATGTTTGTTTTGCGGAAATGGATTGTTCCATAATGATGATTGTTCCAAAATGAGAATTATAAATATATTTCCAATCAAATCATAAATTAATCTTCATTGCACTGTGGCGTATATAATACACATTTGTATACAATAAAATCGAATGGAGTGATCACGTTGATGTTAACTTTATGTATAGTTATACAGAAAAAAATAACGTGATAAAACGTAGAATTAATACTAACAATAATGTAAAAAATAGAACGCACCAGTATTTTAGGTATTTTTAGAACATTATTTTTTTTCTTATTAATCAACTTTATTAGTCAAATATACTCTAATTTAACATTAATTTTGAGAACATATTAAAAGTTTTTTTTCGCAAATTTAAATTAGTCCATTCAACAAAACAAAATAAAAATAATTCTACAAATTTCACATTAATTAAAATAAATTTCTTTCAATGATATCTATTTAAAACAAAAATCATAGTATTTTCTCATTTAACATTTTTTTGAAAAAAATATCAAAACTTTTGTAAACATGCAAAATTATGCTCAACGTCACTTCAGCTTTAAATTTTCAAAGTGCTGTGTTCTAAATTTTCATCACTGACAACAGCTTCCTTGTATACAATGCTTGTTTAATCGAATGTCATTTAATGTTTCTGACGACAGGCTACGCACAATGTTTTCAAGGAAGAAAAATTCCTTTCAAAGATAAGTTGCACTTAAAAATGGCCACTGAATATGTAATGAGAGTGCTTTTCCTTGTAATATCTTAAAACGGTCATTTTCTAAACTTCTGAGCTGTGCAGTTAGCTGGTTCTTTTTTCTATCGCAGTCACATAATTTTAAATGAAAAGAATGGAAAACATAAAGGGAAAAAAGTAATATTTTGAGTAAACGTTACGTCTTTTACGCATTATCTAACTTTTTACACGTCAAGAATCTTTTGAATATAATAAAATACAAATATGCTGTTTAATGAAAAGGAACTATTTTAGACTAGATATTATTTAAGAAAACACATTTTTATAATAAAATTGAAGCAACCGTCATAAAAAAAGTTAGAAATATTCATAACCATTTAAGTGTGTTATTTTTTTCTTTATTTTATTTTTTTTAAGATTATAATTTCCTTGCGTCTAAAGATAAGCAATAGATTAAAAAAATTAGTTAATTAGTTTCACAATAACGGGAGTAAAACGCATTTAGGTTATAAATAGGATAGTCACAAAAAAAAAAAAAGTAATTTCAGAAAAAAAAAAAAAAAAAATTATAAAGTGTTTGAGAAATTTATAACGATGTAAAAATAAATTTATCAGTAGTTTAAACTAGTATAGAAATTTTCAAAGCTAATAAGGTTCTTATTAAGATATGTTTTAAAATCCCCAAATATAAGCTCGAAAAAATCCAAGTAACACCAAATTGCAGAGTATTATGAACAATATTACCATTAAAATTTGCTTTGTACCAATTTTATTGATGTTTTACAAAATAAAAGAATAAATAGTGCCGAAAAAAGAAAGAAAACATATACTTGAGAAGCGCGTGCATGCATTCGTAATGAATGTTTCAATCGATTTAATCCAAGTTTTTGTTTTTAAGTATGATTTTTGTGTCAGATTATAAATCTTCAAAGACCAGGTTTTAAAGGTCTGGTTTCCAGGTTTAAAGCAATTTATTTGATTACCAAGTAAATTGCCTTATTGTTTGGTTAATTGACTTAGATTTTATGGCGTCTGAAGTCCACACATGAATGTACTGTAGGTTGAGCCGAAAAAATGGAAAAAATGATATTCAATTCGAAATACCGCGGAAAAGTTGCGAATTCAAAAAACTAAAATTTGGGTAAAACAAGAAATAAAATTTGTTTTCTATCTTCCGGTCACACATGCGCTGTTACGTTTGCCGAAATGTTGAAAAATTCATTTGATTAAAAATAATTAAATAACCTTTTCATAAATGTAATAGTTGAAATTCTTATCTATATTATAAAGGTAAAACATATCTGTGCGTAACGCGTACGTCATTTTGTGAACAGCAACACTTTCACCACACGCAATTCGGTTTTGCAATTTTTGGTACTGCAAATTTTATACTTCTAATCATCTCACATTTTCAATTATTACACCATCGTGTTGAGAAAAATATATACTTTTAAATGCAATTTATTTGAAAGCTGTATCTCACATTATTCTTCACATATTACTTTTTTATAGTTTTTCATACGCCATTTTCTCTTAAATTTAATAAAAATTGAAATGTGCGCGTGTAAATTTTGAGAAGATAAAAATTATATGGATTAAATTTCACGTGAAATTCTATGAACGTGTCTATTTGATATTTTTATATGCATTTATACCAAACATAAGAGCCTCAATTGATAACTTCATCAACAACTGATCTTTATTATATTTTGCTTCATTATGTTTTGACACATGTGATTAAAGTTTAATTTTAATAATTTGGGCAACTGAGTTTTATAGCAATAGTATATTTTGGGGGTTTTTAATTTTAGCTTTAAATAAAACTTGTTTGAGAGTTAGACTGATTATTGTAAGATGCATTTTTTACTGTATCAAATTTTGTAAGTTTATTATAAATCAATTCCTTCTTAAACATTTACTTTGGTCGAAATTCAACGGATTCCACCTTGTGTATTATAATAACAAAACCTAATGCTAAAATATTATTTAATTTTTTCAACTACTTCCTATCGCGCAATTTGCTCTAAATGCTGGCAAGAATCACATTTTTACGCTAATCTTCATCTTTTATAGCTCGTCAATATTTAAGTGTTCCTTACAAATGTCGAGCACATGTAGAGAGACTGGAAGATGTTTAGGAATTTAAATAATATATCAGCATTATGTTTTCTTATTATAGTACACGAGACTTTCAAATATAAATTCGTCAAAAGGGTGTTTTTAAAAAAGAAAATTAAATTAACATTTTGGCAAATTTTACAGCGCATGCGCAATCGGAAAATATAAATCAATTTTATTTATTTTATTACTCAAATTTAATTCTCTTGAATTCACAACTTTTCCGTTTGATTGCGAATTGAAAAACAATTTTTGCATTTCTATGGCTCACCCTAATGCACTGCACGAGTTTTATCAGGATTATTGGCAATACGCTTGTGGAGTAATATTCATAATGCGTCACTTTTATTTTAAAGATTGAAAATCCTCAAACATTAAAACACTATGCAATAAACTCGGATTATTTGGACCTACAAAAACTAAAATCAGCTCTGGCTCTAATGTGATCCAGTTACCTGTATAATTTAAGAACATCTATTGAATTCTATCAATATAGTCATCAAAACACTGATTTAAAATATTTTTTTCGGTTCAGCTATTTTTGTCATATCCATGAAACTCCAACTTAAGATCTTCTTAGGGCTCCACTAGTAGTCGAGAGGTTTTGCCCTTAAAGCTGGTAGATGGGATATCCTGTGTTTGAACCCAATCAACCCGTTGACCTTATCGTTCGGAATTTTTTCATGCTTTTCTTCTAACTTTGGATTTAATTGCATGTATATTGTTTAAGTTTCCTTATAAATACCCTCAAGGAAGGCATCCCGCCCCCCCCCCTTTTTAGCCTATATCCCTCGCCTAGATAATCAGTTGTCAAAAATATCACCATTGCGATTCTTAACTTTTTATTTTGTCAAAATAACGAAATTCCGTGTTAATTAAGACTTCATTACAAGCTGTACCTTAGAATACTGTTATTTTAGCTAACATAGTAAAATACATAGAGTGTGTATGTTAATTTTATTAACCACGTACATTTCATTCTGATTAATTTCAGTAGTTTTCTCCGAAACTTGAATTTAATTGCGTAAATACGGATTAGGTTCCCTTAGAAAGACTCTCACGGAAGGCACCCCTCCCCTTACAGCCTATATCCCCAGTGTAGATTATTGGCCGTCACAAATACAACCAACCAACTGATTCATTTCATTCATTTGTTGGCTTAGATATGTTTATAGTAAAAAGTAAAATTTTTATAGAAAATTGCAACATTGAAAAAAAAATAGGTAAATACCGGTTAGAGCGCAACAGCTGTAAATCTTATACGTTGACAGCTCTACAAGTTTTAATTCCAATTAAAATCACTATTACTGGCTTATACTTAGTTCTAAAAATATGTGTCTAAAAATAGATTTTTCTAAGGGAAAAAAGTTTAAATGAAATAACAACAGCACATAATTTTTTCTCGCTCTTCTAATTAAATAATTTACACGATTGATGAAGATTTACATGAAGATTTTGTGAGGGAGTGTTCTTTGTGATAAAGGCACTCTAGCATTTTAAGTGAGATCGTGACAACGTGTGTAGTGTGAAAGCGACACCTATCCTTAATTGAACTTTAATTTTCCAGAACGTGTGTGTCGCCCTCGGTTCTACAGTTAAGTCGCGTTTAGGAATAATATGCAAATTCATAGCGCCGACTTCAGTTTGCAACGTATAAAAGCTTTGAGTGAAGTGCAGAGTGTGTGGTAGCGGTAAAAGCCAGCTAGTAGTAGTGTGTGGTGAGAAGGTGGCAAAAACCAGCCAGTGTGGTGAAGCGGCAGTAGCCCGCAGAAAGAGATAGATAGATAGTAGTGAAGAGATTAGCCTCCAGTGAATTAGATGGTGTTTTAGAGTGAGCTAGCCAGCAGCGTGCGCCGAGTTAGTTTATCACGAGCGGAGCTACCCGAGGAGAGTGCCAATGGTAAGAAACAATTTAATACGTTGAGTATTTTAAATAATAAAGAGTGTTTGCAGCCACGGGCTATCTTATAAAAATTTAATCTAGTGTTTAGCCGAAGTCAGAATGAGAAGCGAGTTTGAAGTGCCCCGACTGAGTCTACGCCGAGGTTGTGAGTATAGTTTCGACTTAATCTCTTGGTGTTGGGATTAGTTGTTGAAATTCTTGAACTAAAGCTCCACTTTCCCCAAGTCCTAGAGGTTCAAATAAACGGTTGGTTTTTTCCTATATTTAGAATTACGTCTTCATTTCATCAACAAAACCACCCTCCCGTTACAATTTTACAGGTGTCAAATGTATATTAATGAATCAAAAATGCATAAAAAAGAATTTTTATAATCAAGAAAAATGATGCTCAACTTTTTTACAATTACGAGCGACTAACTCCTTTCATATTCATTCTCATTATATTGCATATTCTGCGTTACTATGAGATTTCTAATGCACCTATCATTATACAAATTACTTCTTAGCTGATAATTCTCTGAGTTGATAGTTAATATGCCATTACACTTATATGAATAGTTATTCTTTAGCTTCAAAATGCTTTAAAATCCCCATTTTCCATTATAATGGGTTATGTGATAAACAACATTATGCATTCAATCTACTCTCTAATGATATAGTGCATTCTAATCTCAGATACCGTGAAACCTAAGAATATTTTCATCGAAAATTCATAACAAGGTTTTGTTTATAAGGCTATTCAATGTATTTTAGTGTTAAAACTTTCGAATATTTAGACATTATCGTGTTACATTATTTTCTAGTATTGAAAAAATAATGTTAAATTTAGCCACTACTTGTTATAAGCATTTTCCATAATACACTTAAGAAAGAATAGCGTTAAAGTAAGGTTAGATTAAAAAACAGATAAAATACAGATTTATTCGAAATTATTTTGAGCGGTAGTACCATTTTAAAATCTTTAAATTGATGGCTGTTTGGGAATTTGACACGTGGAAATCAGGAGAATTTAAAAAGATACGTTTACATTAAATTGTTATTCGTTTATTAAATTAGAAAACTTGAATAATTTTAATTGATGTAATTAAAAAGGCCGCATGACAGTTTTTTGAACAGGAGCTATTTTTGGAAAAGGATGTCAAGAGCGGTAAATGATAAGTGTACGTAAATATAAATTAGTATAAACTAGAACACTGAATCAAAGCAAATTCGTGTCGGCAATTAACAAGCTTTTACTGAAAAAGCTAATAAATCGCGATACCTTTTAAAAACGTATGCCGGTACTTTTCGATTGGTTGTGTGCCAGCATTATGTATACAAATATATGTATACATACATATGTATGCATAGATGCATATGTGTATGTGTATATAACAGATGCATATATATAAATAAGGAGATACAGGGGATACAGTAAATAACATGCAATGGTTCTTGATTATGGGATGCAAATTAATATTTACAATTTAAAATTAAGGGGGGATTTAGGGTCATTCTTTTTACTTATAGCCGACACTTTTGGCTATGATTCAGAAGCTCAATACGTACCATAAATCTTCTTCGTATCCCATCTGGAATGCCTCTACGTGATTTTAGACTGTTCCCAGACTAACTTGGATAAAAAGTAGCAATCAGCGAATTCACATGCATGGATTGCTTTTTATACGTCATTTGTACTCTGTGAGAGAGAGCTGACCAAAGCTATTTGTCAGTGAGTTTTTTCAGACTCAAAACCACAACGCACATATATATATATATGCATATGTATGTTTGTGTATAAGCATACGCATGCGCATATGTATATGTAACACTGGCGCCCTGCTAACCGAAATGTACCCATACGTCTTTAGTGAATCCGCATCGAAGTAAAAGGTAAATTTTCGATCAAAATTTTCTATACTTAAATTTACACTTTAAAATGAGACACTAGTATATATTATGTTGTATGCATATATTATTTGTATTCCACCAGAAAAATATTATATAATATTTATTATCCAAAGTAATTAATTGAGCAAAATTTTCTACTGTTTTGATAATGCTATAATGAAACAAGTTGGAAATTGCACGTGAAGCGTAGCAAATGAGGTGCGTTCGTACAATAACGAAGTTTTAAAAATATTAAGATCTTATTGATATAGTAGACAGTACTTCGGATACACAATAGTTGTCGAAATCTTTGTGTTTCTGTAAATATACAAGAAGTAATTTTTATTAAACCTCAGCAACATATATCATATTCATAAATTTTGATTTAGTTTAATGTAATTAAAACACCCCCCAAACAATGCTTCCCCGTATAGCATTACGTAGTGGAATACTTTTGTGTGGCCCTATAATTTAATAAATAAATTTTCTTTGTATCACAGATTATACAGAATGCACATTTTAGTACATACTTCATAGATTCATGTCAATTTCATTATGTTCAAATGAGTGTAACACCATTAAAATGCATTTTAAACTTTTTTTCCCATTGACCGTAATGTAACGAAATACTTTTGATTGTCCCTGTAATTAATCTATGCATCCGATTTTCATAAAATTTCAAATGAACCGACAAAATTATGTCATAAATATATGTTTTAAATTTCAAACGATTAAAGTGTATTTGAAACTTTTTCCCCATTGACCGTAATATAACGGAATCCTTTTGATTGTCGCTGTAAATGATCTATGCATCCGATTTTTATAAAATTTGAAATGACTGGACAAAATTATGTAATAACTATGTATTTAAAATTTCAAACGATTCGGTTTGGTAGTTTTTGCGTTGTTATATGCGGACAGACAGACGGGTAGACATACGGACAGACGGACGGACTGAACGACCACTATAGGTGCTACGTATTTACATATACGAACGCACCTAAAAAGGTACGCTGAAGGAAAGACAAAAGTACGTATAATCCTATGAGATATATGTAAGCTTTAAGACTCGTTTTCCTCTGAAACTACCCTAATGATTTTGATTAAAGTCGGAATCAAATTGCAAAGTTTTATCCTATAGCTAAAACTTTTTTTATTTTAGTGCAATGACAATTTTTCAGAAATTTTCAATATTACAGATTTTTTTCTGGTACTAATAATAATTACTTTTTAATTATTTGTGGCATATGATCTTACATTTATATTCTACCACATTTTTTTTAAATCGAAATTGCTCCAATATTTCAGAAGTTAATAGGGATTTTAGCAGAAATGTACAATTTTGCTGGAAAATAAAAAAGTACATTATTTTAACTTGTATGAAGTTCTCGCACAGTTTTATCAACAGTTTTATCAATGTTTTTTATTATATATATATTACAATTTTTTTTCGCCAAAATTAACTTTAGAATATATTAATTTCCTTTTAACGATAATCCGTATTTATTTCAACTTATTAAATTAAAATCATATTATTAGATTTAATCTATTAATCTTTATAGAAACGATATAAACTTTTAATTCGCCTTAAAACCATTTATTGCGTATCAATAAATTCATTTATTTTCTTTTTTTCTGTGAATTATCGTCTATGGAATATATTCTAATTTTGATTACCTTCCATTATAAATTAGTTAAATAATAATCTTTTAAATAAAATTATCGTCTGCAGTAGATCGAGTCTGCTACTTTTAATCTCGAGACTTGATACTAAATTCAGTTTACATAAAAGAATCGTGGTTGGAGATTATGGAACGTTGTAGATGTTTTTTTTTTCTTTTTTCTTAAGCGAGGATGCCCAGAGATGGATGGAATTTTTATTCGATGATTCGGATTTACGCGACTCGCGTTTTTTTTTTTTTTCTTTGATGTAATATCTTCTCTGGGGAGAGCATTTTCCTCTCTATATGAATGCATTTTGATAAACTATTTTGGAACAACCAATGTGTAGTTTAATGAAGCTTCTGGGTGAATTTATTTATTTTTCTCGCATACTAAGACTTCTGTGCTGTAAAACAGGGAAACCGGTGATGATACTTTTGGCTCCCAACTTCAAAATGTCACATATATATATATATATATATATATACAAAGGCATATAAAATTTAGATACATATAATAACTGAATATAAAATGTTTAAATTAAAATTAATTTCAGTTGGCAAGGCGTCTCAGTCATGTCTTCTCTTAAATGTTTGATTATTGTTCACACGATTAGGCATGCTATAATTCCAAAGCTTTCAAGTTTTGTTTTTTTTTTTTTCATTATTGATGCAGATTTTTAACTAACAAAATGTGTGCATATAAACAGGTCTTTAAACTAAAAAACTGTTTCGGAATTTTATACTGATGTCATTAATGTTACTTTAATACTGAAAAAGTAAGAAAAAAATAATGTAATCAGATATGTATTAATCACAATAGAGAATATCTTACAATAAATATGATTTAATATACTGTCGAACCTCGTTATTCCGACAACCTCAGACCCAATAAAAATGTCGTCGTAAGCGGAGTGTCACAGAAACCGGAGTTGGAGAAAAATATATTTATAAACAGCTGCATTTTTAATCAATTAATTTCAATTTTAAATTCACAATTTTAAATCGACTGTTCTTGCATTTTTAAGCAATAAAACATTGTTATTAAATAAAATAAATACAAAAACGAAATCAAAAAGAATAAAATCAGACTACTGATGACTTCCTTTTTTTTCATTGTTACATGAAATACTGATCAATTAAGTTTCCAAATTCTTAGATGTGCTTCCTAGAATTCTATTTCTATATTATACAATGAATTTTGAACAATATTCGTTGTTTCAAAAATGGATGTTAGATAATTTCATTTTGTTTTAATGAAATGCAACACTTCGGTTGTAGTAGGATGCTAATTTGTTTTATCTCCATATCACTTTCGATTCCCGAGTCTGAAGAAATTTCTGTGTTTTTTACAATTTAAGAAATATTTGCATCAAGTGATGTGGTGACATCTTTACCAAAGTCGCCCCATTATATATATTTCACGATCTAACAACTCTTTAAATAATATTGGAAGAGGGATGTCTTCTTCTTTACCTTTTATACATTCGAGATCTGATTAACTTGGATGAAGTCAGCATGTTGACTTCATGACATGAAACAGTTATAACTATCTTAGACTTTCTTGCTACTTTTCTGTAAACAGTTTAAAACACTATGAATAAAGGATGAAAATGAAATGATTAACATTCCCTAAGTAAATGTGTATTGCACTCTCACTGCAAAAGTCAGTGGGTAAGTAATTGAGAATTGGAGGATAGAGAATGCGCAGGAATTCCCTTATTCTGTCATTCATAGCGTTTGGATTATTTAATCCAGACAAACGGTTAGCATAAAGTTTGTCTATGGGTATTTTGATCTTTTTGTGAAAAGTTTGGCTAAGACTTTTCTTACCGTTTGATTTCTGTATTTGTAACATGGATTATGAAAAATGGACAATTTTCTTAAATATATCCAGGGTTGAAAATTATTCAATGACGTAAAATCCGGAGTTTATTTATATTAAAATCGTATACAGAAAATCGGGACCTTGAATAACTGATGTGAAAAGCGCAGCGACGTGTCAGGATAGCGAGATCTGACTGTATATAGTAGATAATTATCAATTAATAAGTTACCATAAAACTGTCTAAATTATTTCCCATCTACGTGATAATATAATTTTGACTAATCGTGTACAAATCATCATTAATAGATATTTCATAAATTAATCAATCTTAGTGTTTAAATCGATTTCTTGTGTTTAATGTAGAATTTTCTATTATGTATCCATTTTTTAACTTTACTTTATGAATTTATTGTCTATATTTATATATACTTTACAAAAATTAAATTCATGAAGTTCAAAACGTAATTTGTACATATAAATACTCCCTTCAAGTCTAAACAAACGATGTAAATTAGTTATGTAGATTAAAGTATGTAGACTATCAAGTTTCAACGGTTATTATTTATTTCAGCTTTAAAATTAAAGTTTGTTTAATATGCGTAAATACAGTAAATATAAATAACTTTACAATTTTAATAGTTATAGAATTTATTATTCTGATATGTCCTTGAGGCAAATTTACAAATTATTCATTATGATTAAAGTTATTATTTATTTTTCAAGTGCGAATTTCACTCTAACCAAATATCATTTATATGACACCCTAAATTTAGTCATTTTAAAGCACATTTTAATATACTTTCATGATATATCAAAAAATTAGTTTCTGTCTAACTCATTCTAATATCTAAATAAATGGGTAAATGTGATCAAAAATCATAGTAGTCATGGAAATAACTTCTTGTAAAAATGCAATTTTCTTTATGATAGGGTTTTTTTTCACAATATCTCAGATTTAAATTATTATAACTCAAGAATCGTTAAATATATATACTTCATATTGGTACAGATTATTTTACCTTAATTTTGATTCAACAAATTTAAAAACAAAAAGTTTATATTTAAAAATATAATTTTTAAACATAAATTTATTTTTTTTCAAATTTTTACTTGAATTTTTTTATTTACTTTTTAATTTAATATATTACTTAAATGCTTAGTCAAAATTATAAATTTGATATTTTTGTTTATTTAAATGTAAAAAAACTGAAATCTGCCAATAATATTTTGAGTTATAATGATTTTAAGTACCTCACTTTTTTAACTACCCCACATTTTACCCCACTTCAGAAGCTTTATCATGCAATTTTGTTTACAAATAATATGGTTAAACACCACAAAAAATGCGAAATATTTACTTAATAAATATAAATTATTTTAAAATGCGTCTCGGACCCTCTCAATCAATAATCTATATCGTTAATTTACAGTAACTAAAATCATAACCTTTTCAAAAAAAAAAAAAAAAAAAAAAAAACATTATGATATGTAATTCAATGTAATTCTAAACTGATTAAAATTGGAAGATTTGTTAAATCAATGAAAAAGTATTCAAAAACTGATTTTCAGTGAAATTGTAACGGCATGATAAAGTTCATTTAATTATCGCAATCGTACAAGAAAATTTAGTGGATTTAAAATTTCGCAAACTTTAAAAATATAAAACTTTTTTAATGAAAAGAAAAATTTATAAAATACTTTACAAAAACCTAAATCATAAAATAGGGGAAAAATTACAAAAACTGCCAAATATCTATTTAGGGGTGCCACAAGCAACTATATTTATATTCTGCCCCATCACTATTTTTAAAAAAAATTACATTTTGTCATCTATTTCTCTTGCAAATTTTGTCAAGGCATACCTAAAATATATTTTTTTTAAACAAAATGGTGCGAAATTGAATTAAAAAATAGCCGCTTGTGGGATCCCTTGCTTTCAACAAGTGAGGTACAGGAAATTCTTAGGTCCTCGACTCCGGGGATTGAAATCAGAAAGCCTTAGTTAGCAAGCAGTTGCTTTACCACGGAGCTATCAGCGCACCATTAAATGGGTCTGAGATTAAAGTTATGTTTTATAATATATATCACATAAATGGCCAAATGTCCTTAAATTAATTCATATAATTAAAATAATAACTTTTTCAAAATTTTATGATTTGCTTTATTATTACTTATATTTTTATGATGTAAATTACAAGTCTCTAACTTATACAGTTTTGAGAAGGAACTGTGTGTCGGACAGAAAGAGAAGTGAAATTATTAGGGTTTCGTTGGACAAACGATACCCTAAAAATGATATTTATTGTGTTTTTAGTATTATTTTTTTTTAAGTAAACGGTGTGATGACACAATTTTTTTTTCATGAGGATGAAAAAGTTGATAGCTAGAACATATACAACGATGCTTATATATACATTTTACGAAGTTTAATTTCCTTTGAATATGATTGGACTGATTTATTTTAACATGATAATCAGAGTGCTCTAATCTATTTAGATAGTTTTGTTTACAATTGAATTTCATCTTTGAATGTAATAAATATATACTAAATGAGTAATTATATTTATGTTTATTGTTACTAAGAAGAGATTTATAATAATATAAAAAAATTTTGTTTTGTTGTTTATAAGTACTATACTCAACATGAAAAATGGAAATAACATAAAATTGTTTATATTTCAATAATTTATAGAAATATAAGCAATTTGTACATTCGAATGCAGATTATTTTCAGCTTTTAGCTCACAGACTATCAAAGCCTGAGAACTAATCTGCTGGATAAATGGAGGTTTATTGGCCAGGTATAAAAGAGGGATAGTGGGGCAAATCCCCCCCCCCCTTAACTTATAAACATGAATTTTCATGGAGAATTATTCAAATTGTCTCACTTTTTTCTAAGTTTATTTTTATAATAAGATTTCATGATTAGATTGGCGGCTCATTGGCTAAGTATAAAGGGGAAAATGGGGGAGCTAAACCCACCTTAATTTAGAGAAATGGGTTTTTCATGCAGAATTATCTGATTTGCTTCTGTTTGGTATACAGGTTTATTGTGATAAGATGCTTCCGTGATAAGATTTGGAGATACATCGGTTAAGCATATAGGGGGGAAACGGAAGCTAATCTCCCTAAATTTAAGTTTTGAGCGGTATTAATCTTTGAAATAAGAGTATAATACACAATTAGCGTAAATAGCCTGTGAGCTCGAAGCCATTAGTTTAACTGGGCACTTTTCTTTTCATTATTTTTGCACTACCAGTAATTTTTGCCTTATTTAATCAATATTCGGATATAGTGAAACTCAGAAGTAGGGAATGTACTTAAAGTCAGACTGTGTTTTTTTAGGATATGTATTCTAAAAAAAGTACATTTTTAGAGCAATAAAAATATACAGTTTCATTAAATTAGAATATTAGCGGGAAACGGGGGAGGGTACAAATCTCTTTTAACACGTTCGCTGCCGCTTATGTGAAGATGTGATTATAGTTAATGTCGCACTGTAGAAGTTGGTTTTTTTTTCCAGAATCTGATTTACTTTTTATAACAAAGAATCAGTGAAAGTTTTTCCAGCGCCAGCGCGTGACTAGATATTGAACATCACCCCATATCACGCGGTAGTGCGTGAGTGGCCCCTTAACGTTGGTGCCTTATCACGCGCTGGCGCGTCTGCGGCAGCGAACGTGTTAATTAAGATAAATAGATATTTCGGGCAAAACTAATAAATTTGTTTCAATTTTGATATACAGAGTTTTTATGATAAGGCGCTTTTTTCTTTAGATTTAGATGTTCATTGGATGTTCATTGGATGCTCATTTGTATGTAGGTGAGATCCTTTATATAATATAAATGGGTTTTCAGGCATATTTATTAGATTTACTTTAATTTGGTATACCCGTTTATTCTGATAAGGCGTTTTCCTGGTTAGATTAGGAGAATCATTGGTATGGTTTAATGGGAGTAAAGGGAGCTTATTCCAAACACACTTATTTAACCGTTTACGCACCGAATAAATATCGCAATGCATTTATAATTTTGTTTTTCCTATTTACAGCATCAAATGTTTTAATTTATGGTTAAATGTATAAAAGGGGAAAGGAACGACCAGACCCCGTACTCTTAAATGGGTTATTCATGCAAAAATATTCTATTTTGAATTTGCTATTGCGGTTTATTATACTAAGCAGCTTCTTTGATCAGATTTGAAGGCTCATTGGTTATGTATATAGGGGGAACAGGGCTAGCTTCCCCCTTTTAATTTAGATAATTGGGTTTTTCTTGCAGAATGTTTTAATTTGCTTAAAATGAGATACACCCTTTATTTCGATATGGCGCTTCCTTCATTCTGCTCGGAGGTTCATTGGTTATGCACAAAAAAGAAAACGGGAGAAATAATACCCTTTTTTTTTAGATTTATTATTTTTTGAAACAAGGATATAATATACAATTAGTGTAGACAGACTGTGAGATCAATGCAATCGGTTTAACTGGGTATATATCCTTTTATTTTTTTAATGTTATTTTTTTAAATGTTATTTTATTTCTCTCAGTATTTTACCTTTATAGGAATTTTCTGTTGCATTGTATAGTTTTCAATTTTATTATTCATCTTTAAACGATAGAAAATAACAAATATAATGATATATGAAAAAATAATTCTCAGTAAATGAAAATTGTTTTACCTTTTATAAATGAATTAAATTCAAGCATAGTTTTCCCATTTAATTTTATTTCAAGAAAACTGAACATTTACATTTTTCACTATAAAATTTCACTATTAAGTACAAAAGTATTCCCTTAGTGCAAATTTATTTTGACATAAAATAAATTAGTGTATCAAATAACATATAAAGACGCGCATCAGGCAGAATAAATAGCGATACTTTGCCAATCATTAAGAAATTTCGATGTTTCAGAATTCTAGAAAGCATATAATTTCATCTGTTACTGTCATAAAAAGGAGGGTGTTTTAAAGTGTTTTCAAACTGACTTTAAATAAGCACACACGGGATTTCATCATAATAAACGACGCAAAAAAAATTACATGCTAAAATGTGTAAGTATAAAAATGTTATTTTCTCCCAAAAACTATATATATTTTTTCGTTGTTTGTTTTATCTAGAATAGTTAAAACTGATAACTGTTGAGAAAATAATGGAATTATAATGCAGCTTGATACGAAGTGTCTGATATAAAATAAAGCGTTTGTAAAACATATTGTAACTTTTGCGAAAAGACAGGCACGCTTTTCATTTTTAATAACTAGTAGTTATAGTAATATATGAAAAAAATTGCTGTTTCTCAGAAGTCAATTAAGATGGTAAGTATGTTCATTACGCATTATTGTGAAAAATAGATTTGATTATTAGACTTTGATTATTTTTTTAACTATGCATTTATAATGTAAATCGAAATGGCAGAAAATACCTTAATTTTTAAAAAAATATATTTTTGAATTATTAAGTATTATTACTTTAAATAGATCTGAGTAAATTTTCAATGTGAGTAAAGTATTTGAAAGGAACAAATTCTAAATGTTTAGTGTTTCTCTATTTTAGAATTATTAAAATGTTGCAATAATACTGTTATATAGTAAATGTTGAACAAGATCTTAATGTAATTATATAAGAGAATATCGTATGCAGCAGACACATTACATTAAAATGCACATCCAGTCTTAAGTTGTAGCAGAAATGGTTAAACCTCACATAATCTGGTATGTGAAACAATTTTGATAATTTCAATTTGTAACTGCATTTCTATCTCAAAAAAGTAATATTAATTCATTTTAAATCCATTGTTACATACAAATAAGTAATAAAATCTTATATACATTTTTATTATTTTTAGCAATTTCCAACAAAGTTAGAAAATGTTTATACATTCAGTTTGTCTGTCTGCCTGTCTATTGTCTAACTCCCGTAATCTAACTTGGATTTTCCTGCAATTCATAAAGCTTAATTAGATTTACCAAAGCATATTTAATATTAATTAGCATAATTAAGCATATGAAATATCTACTATAAATCATTTATTTTACAGGGACACTTAAAGGAATTCGATTACATTATGGTATATTGAAAAATATCCTTTGGAGAAAATTTTAATGACATTATGCTATTTCAAATGTATTAAAACTGATATAAATCACTAATTTTCACTACTATCATGTTAAAACAGAGAATTCATAGCATTTTTTATTAATTTAAAGGCACACCCAAAAGAAATAATTGCGAATAATTGCTGGAGAATATGTTTTAGAATTTGATAGGCGTTTTAAAATTTAAATCGCTTTTTTGCGTATTACTTTTTATATGTAAATTCTGTAAGTCATATACAGTGCTCCACAAAAAATTCCCACACCATTATCTTTATTAGAGGTAGCTGCTGAAGAGGAATTTTCAACTGAGATATATCTCTTAAATGAACTTCATTTTGGAATGTATGTTTTTAATAGGTACAAATTTCTATATCATACAGAGGGCTTCAAAAAAATTCCAGATAATTTTCTGATTGTAGTTGTTGTATGTATGTCGGCCAATTATCTACACTATGGGATATAGGCCCTAAGGGGTGGGATGCCCTCCGTGGGGGTCTTTCTAAGGGAACCTAACCCGTATTTACGCAAGGTTCGAAGAAAACCACGGAAATCTCCGAACGGTTAGGCCGACGGTCGCAATTGGGCTCGAACCCAGCACCTACCGTCTACCAGTTTGAGGTCAGGACCTCTCGGCCACTGGTGGGGCTTTCTGATTGTAGAAAAGAACAGCTGATATTCGGTTTTTAAAATGCGTTATACATTTTCACATGGTGATATGAGACCCAATATTTTAGTTTTTTAAACTTTACAGTTTTCTTACTTTACTCTGAATGTGTTGGAAAGTGCTTCATAATCTATACTTGACGCATGCTTTTTTATTCCTTGTTTGTATATTTATAGAATTATTTGTTAATAGAATAAACAGTTATGCAGATGTTTGTGTTATAAACCTCAATCTTAAATATTTCATGAATAAATTTTATTTCCTTTATCGAGTAACTGATGATTTGGTATCTAAAGTATCAATTGTAATAAAACTCGTCTGAGGAAATAACTCTCCAGTCGGAACTAATTTGTAAGTATTCTGGGATTTAAACGAATAAATCTGGCGAGAAGAGATCAGCATTTTTCGATATTAATTTATTACTCTAGGATTATGTTCTTAATTGAGATTGTCGCAGTGGAAAACTCCTAACAATTATAGACAAAATTTTCAAGGAAAATAAACTGTTGGTATTTTTGAAGAAATAGAAATATTAATTTCATGAAAATGATTTATTTAAATGAGAGGGCGAGAAATGGAAAGTGGTCAATATTTATTATTTCTACTGCAATTTGTTGTGTTAAATTTAGATTAAACGAGATTTTTTTTAGATATTGTTGAATTGAAGCAAATATGTATGGCAAGAAAAAGCAATGCTATCAATATTCATTTATTACTATGGGATTATATTTTAATTGTATTTTATGCATTTGCAAACTCTTACAATTATAGACAAAAGTTTCATTAAAACTGAAATTATTGCTTTGTTTTTAAGGGCAGAAATAATTATTTCATTAGAGTGTTTTATTTAATCGCTCAGACGAGAAATAGAAAGCGGTCAGAATATACCATCTGAATTACAAAGTTTACTAGCTGAATTGCAATTAAATGCGTTAAATTTACACTGAACGAGATTTATTTTTATACATTTTTAGTGGCAAGACGGGACCTTTCTTCAGTGAAATAGATATTGTTTAATTAAAGCGAATATACATGGCAAGAAGAAAACAACACAACCAATGATGATTTATTAATATAAAATTATACCTTAATTACACTTGATATAGTTGCAAACTTATTACATTTACAGACAATACTTTCATGAAAAATAATGCTATTGCTTTGTCTTAAAAGACGAAAAGTCATCTGTGTTATATTTTAGCGCGAAGTTTACAAATGAAACGAGGTCAAAATTCATTATCTGAATAGCAATTATATGTATTAAATTTGCATTGCACGAAAACCTTCATTTAGATTTGAAAAGAGGAATTTTAATCTACTCTTGCGAAAGATTTGTAGTACCAGTTTTATTACTTCTTAAAAGGAAAAGATATTTTCAACGCAAAGTAAATTTAAGTTGTAAAAAAGATCCTTTTTAATAGTCGATGATTTTAAGGCACACATTGTAACAAATTTAGGGCAACGTTACTTCGTACGATTGGTGACTTCAAATTTATGAAATAATGTAACCGAAATAATAACTGGCTGTATCTTTATACCATAATAATGTGAGTTTTCATATTTCCTCATTATTATGTTATAATATTAGATTAGTTATATCAGTTTGAGACAGTTAGAAAAATAGTGTAAGTTTACTTCTTAATACTGGTGTCAGCATTGCTGCCGTCAATTCATAAAGCAATTTAAACGATATAGAAGGAGTTATGATGCATCATAACAATGTGAGTTCTGGAATTTTCACATTATTATAGTGTGAGTATAGTTTTACCAATTCTATTAGTTAAAATTAGACTAGTTACATCAGTTAAAATTAGACTAGTTACATCAGTTAAATAATGTATAAAATTAGTGGCCGCATTCTTCCACTAATTCTATGAATTAATGTCACACTATTTTTTACAGTGTTGTATCACTTTGCAGTTTCCATAATGTTAAATAATGAGAATTCATGTTTCCTAGTTAGTATGTTTTTAATAGATAAAAGCATATTATTTCTTTAAGAATTAACTCGTGATTTCTTAGTAGACGCTTTTTTTTCGACTAAATATTTTATTTATTTTTTTGTAGTTTTTTTCTAAATTTTGTTTATCTTCAAACATTATAACACATACATATTATATATTATGATATTGCAATATTAAACTTATTAGTACATTTTTTTTTTACTCCAGCATACATTTTTTACTCCATATACCTAATCGAATAGTTAAGCTTATTACACACATCTTTTTTTTTCAAGTTTCTATATTAGAAAAAATAAATAGAAGCACAGCTTTTCGTAAAAAGAGCATTATTACATAAGGCTTCAATTTTTTCTTTCTTCAAATAATTTTTATTTTAATAAATACGAAATCATTTTTTTTATTGTAAAATTCATGAAAACTATAAAACAATCTACATTTTATAAGTCACAGATATACGATTTGCATATAAATTATTTCATATTACTACAAAATTTCGATGCTTAAAATTCCAGAAGAATAACTCACATTTGTTATAGTTATAAAAACGAACGCTTTTTGGAGACGTTACCTGAATTTAAACAAGCAGATCAACGGTTACTATAATGCTATGGATGACAAAGAGGGGTAATTTCTAAATTTCTAAGTATCAGAAAGTTATTGATCGCGAAAAAAAAAATAGAAACTGGCTTTTCTTATTATCGCCAGAAATAGTTATATTTAGAAAAATATGGACTCACAAATTCAGAGAAGTGAGTCGAAATTTAATGTGAAATCACATCCGATTTAAATAGCATAAATTGAAAGATATAAAAATTCTGCATTCGTGTTATAATAATGAATTTTTTAAACAACTTATAAGAGTATTTTAAATAAAAATAATTATTTTAAACTGCTCCTTTGAGGCATTCAATTCATTTAATCAGCTCGTTTGCTATAAGCGTTATATACAGTATTTCCTCTTAAGGCCCTTGCACTCTCTTCTTATAGGGCGTCCACAGGCGATTGTTTTTATATTCTATTCACGTCATTATTTTCCTAACATAAATTTTATTGTACGAGGGCTGTTTGATAAGTAACTGGCCTTGACAAGAAAAATACACTGTAAAAAATTTTTGTAAAATTCCAGTAGATGTACCGTAAATTTCACGGTACTACTACCATTTTCACTCTTTACGGTATGAATACCGTATTTCTAAGTTATATTAAGCGTAAAAAAATACAGTTTGTTCTCTTTCGATTGAAAGCGGTATTTACACAGTAAAATGATTGTTTCTCAGTAAAAACTCGGTATTTATACCGTAAAATAATTATTTTTCAGTAAGATAAATGTCATTCTAAACATTTTCGTAGCATTTCAATACATGCACCTAAATTTTACGGTGCTTCTACTGCTTTCATTCTTTACGATATGAGTACCGTATTTTTAAGGCATATTAGGTATAAAAAAAATCCAGTATCTATGCTATTTCGATTATAAACAGTATTTGTACCACAAAATAATGTTTTTTCATTAAAAACGCCATTTATACTGTAAAATACTTATATTTCAGTAAGGGAAAAAAATGGTATTCTCGCCTCGGTGAACGGCAGATGATGTTCTTGCTGCTTAATGAGTGCAGATCTGAGGAGAGAAGGGGTTGGGGGGGGGGGCAAATTGTTTGGAGGACCAAGAAGCTCAAAGGAGTCCAATGGTTACAATACACATTGTACATTTAATTTTTACGTATACCATAACGTAACAATAAAAAAGGAAAGTTCTATAATTACTTTTGTTAAATAATATGAATATCTAATTAGCATCTTTAAATTCAGGAAAATAAACAATTTAATTTATGAGAGACGAACAAAGTAGTCTTCAAAGTCGAGGAGGTCTTATTAAAGAATCACATGCTTTTTAGCTCACAGGCTATCATAGCCCGAGAGCTTATGTGCCCGTCCGTTCTGTATGTTCGTTCGTGCGTAATGCGATAACTCGTGATAAAAATATCCGATCCACTTGAAATTTTGTATGTAGGTATATCCTGACAAGGCGCTTCCCTGATTAGTTTTTGGAGTTCATTCGATATGTATAAGAGGGGGAACGGGGGGCTCATGCCCCTCCCCTTAATTGATATAAATGGGATTTTCATGCAGAATTAAGTTTTCGTTCAAAATTTAGATTAGGATCATTCTGATGAGGCGATTCCGTGACTGTTATTAGGTGTTCATTGAATAAGTATAAATAGGGGGAACAGGCGTTCTAATGCCTCCGCCCCTATATTTATATAAATGGGTTTTTCAAGCAGAATTTTCAGATTTCGTTCAAATTTCTGAATAGTTTTGGAAGTTTAATGGTTAAGTATAAAAAAGGGGGATAACTCCTTTTAAATTATATAAATGCTAAAGGGGTTTTTATTAAGAATTATCTAATTTGCTCTGAATTTTGGATACAGATTTTTTATATGATAAAGCATGTCTTTGATAGTATAGGAGGTTCAATGATTAAGTATAAAAAAGAGGAAAGGGAAGAGCTTTTTCCCCTTCTTATTTTTTTTTCGAACGGAATTAACCCTTGAAAATATAAGGCTTTAATGTACAATTAGTATTTGTAGCCTGTGAGCTCAATGCCATCAATTTAACTGGGCAGTACTTTTTTTATGTATCTTGAGAGTCTGCATAAGAGGGAAGGGCATGTGTGACTGATCCTGGGCACGTCACGGCTCTCGACGGCCTGGATAGATGTCTTTTTCTAGTGCGAAATTTCAATCTAATATATTGAATGAGTTCAACCAATCCTTAATTTTTATTGAAGAATTATAGCATTCGTAGAAGTGAAACTCTAGGATTTTAAACTAGTGTAATTAATCAGTCATTCAAAGTCATGTAATTAAAATTAAAATATTGTGTACCATTGAATATATACCAGTGATATACGTTAAAAGGATTTATTCATCTTTGTATGCTCTTTGTGTTTTATTCAGTTGGATCCTTTTACCGGATGTGCGAGACAAAGAAGTATGTAACATTTTAATTATTTTTAAGTGAAAGGAATTAGTATGCAAGTATTTTTATTACATTTTTAACTTGTATAAATTCTTAATAAAGTTCTTCTTTAATGTTATATATCTGTCTTATTAATTTATTTTAGCTCTAAAAAACATTTTTTTAGGTATGACAAATAAGAAATTTGCCAGCTAAAAATTACTTAAAATTCAAAATTTCTTGAAAAAACTAATAATACAATGTTAAAAATTTCCGTTCAAAGTTGAGTTAATTCATGAAGCAAAATAAACAGAAGCACCGAGATATGGTATATCTTATTTTTCGAAAATTCCAAGCTGGGCAGCACGATCTGTTTTACCATTTCTTTTTCCGTATTCAGCAAGACAATTCCTTAACGTTCCTTACAATACTAATGCATCGAAAGTCGCATCACTCAATATTGAAGATCGGTGGCTAGTACGTTGTCTGTTTAAGAAAAAAACGAAATGGTATCGGGTGTGCTCAGATGGTGAAATTTTGGAGACTATAAATACACACTTCCCTTGAATAACCCCTGTTAAAATTTAGACAAAATTATCATAAAAGCAGAAAAAAATACATGCTTATTAGAAAAATATATTAAAATACCAAACAGTCAGTTGGCTTAGATTTATGCATAATCCATCGGTAAAACTACAAACACCGGTCCCCTTTCCTCTACCATTCTCATAAGTAGCTAAAATTCAAAAATTATGCATACGTTGTTTAAATTTTAATGACCTCCTGCCACAATCTTGATGAGCTCAGAGATTTAGTAATTCTCAATCCTGTTGATCTAAATCTTAAAAAGGGGGAAAGTTTCAAAATCTCTAAAAATCTTAAATCAAAATTTTAGAACCTATCTCACTCAACATACTGACAATAATGCTATTTCGCCATACGGCGCAGTGTCGAATTCAGACATTTTTCTCCGGGAGGGACTTTAGTGGCTCCGGGGGGGGGGACATTATAGAATTCCGGAGGAAATGGCATTTTTTCATCAGTAAAAACACAAAAACTCTATTTTTCCGGCGGGGGACATTTCATTGCTTAGGAAATGGGTGTTCCCCCCTCCCGGGCACCTCATGAATTCAACACTGATACGGCGAGACTGCTATTTTCGTTAACGAAAGGGTCTCTCGTACGGTAACTCACTCTCTTTCACACCCCCCCCCTAAATTCTGGAGAATTCTAATATTAAAAACCATTTAGACAGTTAAAGTTAATTCTCAATCTTATGCGTATGTCTCTAAATCTTCGGCAATCCCCCCCCCTCCCCCGGTCGCTCTTCCGTCCGTCTTAGATAAATTATTCAGGCTAGATGGTAAATGATACTTTCAGGTTACTTCAGTGGTCATCATTCGAGTTTTGACACAAAAAGTACCATTGATGCTTTGCCTCCTACGCCTCCTATCAACACCCCCTATAGTGGGTGTTGCTCCTATCCGGATGGAACGATTAATCGACCTTGTTCTTCTTAACACACTGTTAAAGATGTCTGTAAAATAATGATTCTCTGATCGCATATTTTGCACTCAATTTACCATCTTTCAAGTAAATTATAGAAACACGATTAATTTACAAAAATTCCATTCGACCAGTAAGGGGCTAATTGTTAATTTTGGATCCCTACCTCCCTTTGGATATCATACGTTATCATCCATCAACTCCCCCCCCCCCCGATAATGATATCGTTATCAAAGTGTAAAAAATTTTTATTTTTAGGATTTAGTTCTTTTGTTTGGAGTAATATACAAAACTGGTTAAATTTATTTTTCGGAAACTTTATTGGTTCAAATGAAGATAATTTAATAAAATATCGCTTTATTCAAATAAAATTAAAAAAAAAAGGTGACTATTTAAAAGTATATTATTTTATAAGAGTTTTTCTTACATAGTGCATTTAACAGTAATTAAGTCTTGTTGAACTCTCCCTTCCAACGAAGGAGGGATGAGGGGGGGGGGCGAGGGGAGACGTAGAAATTCTTATCAACAGAACAAGTGGATAACATTCTTTCGCTTTTATTTATTAGGAAACACAAGCTGCATTTCAAAAAAAATTATTATAAGATTCCTCGATCCATGTTTATATATGCATACACATATGAATATGAATAGGAATGTCAAAACGTTGGGGTATACCATATTTTAGAATTAGATAATTTTATTATAATTTAGTGATTTTAATGATAGCTTTGTATTTTCATAAAAATAGATAACTGAATTAAAAAAAAACACATTGTAATTTTTTTTCAACAAAAATCCACATTACAAAGAAAAAAAAGTTTTGATTGGGTCAAAAATGATATTAATATCAAAAGGCAACACCCTCCCCCTCCCTAGAGATATCTTACGATATTATCTTTCAGACAACCCCTCCCCCCAAAATAATAATGTTATATATGTACAGCCCAGTGTGACCGTTTTTTCAAGCTCAAAGCAGGTAGATTTGCACTGACAACAAGCTAAAAATAAATTCGATGGTCCTGCCTTCTATTGATGGTCAATATACTGATAGACTGACAACTATCTTTTAGCCTGAGTTTTTAGCTTGATTTAGCTTGTTGTAAGTCCTACAACAGTCCAGATTTCTTACAACAATCCAAAAACGGTCACACTGGTACAGCCCCTAATAAAAAAATTATCATTCTTGTTTCTAGTAAAACCATCATAATTATTGACTAATCAAAACATTGTCCATGAAAATGTCTAGATTATAGGTAAGATAATGCAGTACACGAAATTTTGTTTTAGACGGAAGTACTGATATCAGATCTTCGAGTCAAAAGCCTCCTTTACGGGTAGTAGTATAAGTCTCAGTGTTTGCCAACCAACCAACCTAATGGTGTCAACTTGTTGATGTGGATCAATGGAAGCTTGCTCAGTTATTCAAAGTGAGTTATTCGGTTATATTTCTTTTTTTCCTATAACTTACATAATTAGATAAATAATTTGAATTATATATATTTTAAATTTCTTTGTCTTAAAAGTATGTAATTAATTTGTTTGTGTACACTACCTAAGAAATGGAAAATAAATCACAAAAGTGCGCGTTGGATTATTTTTTTTTCTTTTTAATTGGAAAATTGACGTCTGTAAGTTTTAGAATATTTTCTGTTCAACATTTCAACTATTTCTCTTTAAATTTAATCCTTTTAATTAGAATATTTGCATAATATTAGTAATTTACACTTATCTTATGTAAAAGAAGGAATTTGACTTATTTCATTCCTCCTTTTGCTAGACAGTCCCATTCCCCTCCACTATTGTTTTTATGTTAAACTGCTTATATAAACAACAGTGCTGCTGTTAAGTTTAGTTTAAATTATGGATAATATATAACATTAGGTTTTCTAAACAGGGGAACTATTACAGCTACACGTAAACAAGTCATTAATATACAGCAAACATTAAAATTAAATGAAGCAAATTTACTTTTTTTAATAAACAATTTTTTTAATACAAATCTAAGTTTATGTTGATCAGCAACTTTTTTCAACAGAATATAGCTGCATCTCAGTGGCGTAGCCAAAATAGGTGACACCCGGGGCGGATGTAAATTGTGTTACCCCCAGCCACCATGGTGTCATCCCCACCCCCCGCCGATTATATTTTTTCATTCACAATTGTACGCTATTATAACAAATTATTACATCATTCCTCATTTACCTTTTGCCTTTCACTACGAATGAAAAAAATAAAACAGAGCAACGGCTTTTTTTTAACCCATAATTCGCATAAATCAATGTGGTGTCTGTATGTAGAAGAAAATTCTTTCTTTTAAAGTTTGCTTTTCTTAGCCACTCGTTGGATAGGTTAGTTTTTGTTACCTGGTGCATATATCTTATTTAAACACTCCAGTCTGCATAAAATTTCAACTTCTCTAAGAAAAGAAAATTATCTCTATTTCGTCGTACGCTAGAAATTTAATTTTATTTCAGAATTCTTTTCCAAAATCACATAAGATTATATATATCTATTTGCAAATAAATATCGGGTAACACCCTTTAAAGGATAACACCCGGTTCGGACCGCCCCCACTAGCTATGCCACTCCGTTTATCTAGTATGTGATTGATGCTTAGAATAATGCATAACGAGAAAAAATTTCTGTCCTATTCCATCCCATTCTTCCTTACTAACTAATATTGTAATAAATTTTAGTACTATTTATTACTAATATTAGAACTAGTACTAACTAATATATCCCGTACTACTAATAACAATAATTAATTAAAGCTTGAAAACATAGTATATTAACACACGAAAAAAATCCTAAAACCCCGATTTAAGTTTAAAACAAAATCTGATTTAAATAAAAATATACATAGATATTTTTAAAACAATAATTGTTTTACACCTTAGTTGCTTTTTAAAAGTGTGCATATTCATTCATATGACATTCATAATGCTGATTTTAAAAATAGTGAGAAATGGTGTTTATATTAAGACTTTGTTTGGTTTTAAATGTTTATAAAATATAAAATAAGACTTGTAGATTAATTGCTCTTAAAAGTAAAGTCATCGTCTTGTTTAATTTTATAAAACGCAGAAAAAAAGAGGGGGGGGATGGGAATTAAGTCAATTTAAACCAGAATAAACTAATTTCTATGGAACTTTTAAAAATCAGCTGGCATATTTGCAATTATGATTACAATTCTCTGACAGCTCATATCTATGTGTTATTAACAGTATTTATGTTTTCACTAGTTAGAAACTGGGTTATTTATTAAATTCTAAGTCAATTAAATTTCATTTAAACTAATGTTTGACTAAATAGTCGATTCGGTATTTTGGGATTCAGCATGTTATACACGAATATAAGTGTCATTAAACTAATTAAAAAACACTTAAAAACGTGTTACTTATAATTCAAATACTTTGCTAAATAAATGCGAATTACGGCCAATATAGATCCCACCCCCTCCTCCCTAGGAAAAAAAAGCAAGCAGTTAAAGTCTAATTACTGGAGTGATATATATATTTTTAACACGTTCGCTGCCTGTCGCCCGAAAGTGCGTGGTATGGCGCCAACGTTAAGGGGCCACTCATGCGCCAGTGCGGTATGTGGGGTGATGTCCAATAGCCAGTCACGCGCTGGCGCGGGAAATTCTTTTACTGATTCTTTGTTATAAAAAGTAAATCGGCTTCTGAGAAAAACCCACTTCTACAGTGCGGCATTATCTTTCATCACATCTTTACGTAAGCGGCAGCGAACGTGTTGTCTTTTTTGCACACAGAGAGAGTTTATTAAATCGGATTTAAGTCTTTATGTTAAAGGTTTACTTTCTGTTAAACTCTTTTTTTTTTTTTTTTTTTTTTTTTTTTTTTTTTAATTTGGATGGTAAAAATAATGAAATGTCTGATTTTGTGAAGGGGCCTATTATTAAATGAATTTTTTTCTTAAATAGGCCCCAAATTTTGTTTTAATTGAGCCTGATTACGTAAATTTACATTCAAAATTTAGAGTTTTACATATTTAGATCTGAGACCAGGGGTGCAACAATATAGGCACCAGCAGAGTCAGTCACGCGCCACTAAAATTTAATAGCATTCTAGCAAGTAATGTGTACAAATTATTAGATGATACAAAACGAAATAAATTTTATAGTAATAGCATAGGAGCAACTAGAGGGAACAACTGGCGCAAAGTCTTTTAAAGAGAAACTTTGTGAAATATGCTTTAATTTATTTTTCTTCGGAAATGCATGAAAATAGCAGCTGTTTTGTTATTCAGAAACTGTCTAATTGCACTCAATTTTCTGTTTTTTAAAAAAATGCAATAGATCGTTTATAGCAAGCTTTCAAAATTGACATTTTTGAACACATTCCCCGACGAATGCAGAAAAACCGGTAGAAACGCTGGAGGAAAAAGGGTGATTACGTGATCGAAATAGCTAAGCGCTGGACAGGTAATTTACTTACATAAAATGGAAAATTAAGTTCGATTCGAAATCTATTCCATAGTCAGGCCTTCCAATTTTATATCTTTCTGTTAAAAATGAATTTGTATATGCGTCAAAATGTATTGCGCTTGTTGAGAGGAGCTGTTAAGAACTCCCTAGCCGTACCTTCCATTCCACATTTTATCACATCTTTTCAATATTGGAAGGTTTACGGGAAGTGTAAATTATAATTATCATCTATTTGGGATCTTCGAAATCAGCCTGCGTAATTTTTGTCATAAAATATTAATAACTGTAAAAACCATTGATTTACAGCATAACTATTTAGTTTCTTACGTACGCCAAAACCTTGTGTGATTTTTTTTTCAAATTGATTATTTAGAGAAGTGAAAGAATATGGTTTATATATATGTATATATTTTTTTATTACATTTTATTTTCGAAATGAGTAATTTTAATATGACGGAAAAGGGAGGGGTCTTCATCTGGTATTTTATTTATTTATTTATTTATTTTACAGTCATTATCGTCCAAACTCTTCAAAATTTTTTGGAATTAAAACATGTTTTCACAGTTTTTGACAAGCAATCCAGAAAAAATATTGATATTTGCTAATAAAATGGCTGGTATAAAGATTTTTTTCATTTGGTATATTTAAGTCATTAAGAAATAATATATGTTTATTTTCAATAACAGGAAATTTGAAATGGAGAAGGAATATGGCTACCCAGTTTCATTTTTGAAGTACGGTGGAGGAGTAGACTTGGAATTATCTACTATCCAGTGGCAAAAAATATCTCAATGGTCTGCGACATATAGACGGCAGAAAATAATCCATAGGTAAAATGTTTTGCAGTTGTAAAGTTAATTAAACACTTACTTGTAACGATTTTATTCGTTTTATTCACTTCTATTAATTACTAACTCAAGTTTTTGGATTAAGTAATAAAGCGTTAAATGTAATAGAGAGCAAAATAAATATTCATGAAAAAATAATCTACAAAGAAGAAAAAAAAAATCTGTAACACCCGTCTACATTCTTTAACTTTCTGGCAAATGGCTTGTTATATGAATAATAATTGCAACAAATAGTGGATATGACTGAATATCAGCACTTTTTTGTTGCATAAATACTAATCACAGTTTATTTTTTTAATTTTTCAAAAAGAAATACAATCAAACACAAATTAAAGTCGATATTTGATTTTTTTTTTTTATTAACGGCTTGATACATTTCTTATAATATTTCAAACCCATAATTCTTATGATAAAATAATGACTTTTAGTTATTACTAATAGCATAATTTTATTTGTAGGTACTTTAAAATTCACACATAATTCAGCTAAAATGGCGTCTCAGTATTATCATTGTTATACGCATACTTTTTATTTATTTCCAGTTAGAATTTAAAAGAAAAAAACTTTTTAACCTCTCCTCCATTCTCCAAGTAAACAGAGTTATTAAATTGATTTCTTTTCCATACCCTGCTCTTCATTATAATTACAGATTCACTGTCGTCAGATGCTACTCACGGCAAATTTTCCTGCGACTTGTAACTTCTGGTGTTTACGGGTGCGCGGGACACAAAAATATTAAAATTTTATTAAACAGTTTTATTGCATTAAAAATATTCTTCTTAAAATGACGTTTAAAACCTTTAACAATAAAACATTGTTTCTTTTTTTACTGAATTAAGAGATTTTTTTTTTTCGATTTGGTTTCTTTCTAAAATCTAGCTTTCAAAGCAATCGTTCTCATAGAAATGACTTTTTCCGAAAATACTTTTTTTTCTTGGTGAGTTTTTTTCACCATTTCTTGTATTTAAACTGCGATAACTGAAGAACTGTTAAAGAAAACTTGTTAAAATTTGGAACATGTCTTTTACAATTGTTTTATTTTAATTTTGATTCAGCAAATTTAAAAAAAAATATTTAAATTTGAAAGTATGATTTTAAAAAATTATATTTTTTCAATTTTTTACATTAAATATTTTTAAATTTTATTTAAATTAATATTTTTTAAACTCCTAAATCAGAATTAAATCTTATATATTTCTGTTCATATAAATGAAAAGAAATTCTACGAATAATATTTTGAGTTATAGATTTTAAATTACCCCCACTTTTTAATAACTATTAAATTTAAAAATTAAAAAACATTATGAGAAATTAAGTCACGTGCTTTTGTTTCTAAATGATATGGTAAACCATCAGAAAAAAAATTCAAAATTTTAACTCAATAAATAACAGTTACTTGAAAATATGTGCTTTATTGAGTGAATATATTAAATTAAGGATTTAAGCTCCGACATTTCCATTTTTGTTTAAACACATAGCCTACACTCGGCTGGGTAATAAATGTTCAATCTAATATTAATCCTGTGGTAGTGTTATTTACAGACCTCTTGCCCCCCTCCCCTTTTAATATTTTTATTATTATTATTCTTTTTTTTTTTACACAGGATGCAGTATCTATTTTTTACTATGCATTTCTACTTTTTCAACTGTTTGTTACAGCTTTTTTAATATGAGATGCTTCTACTTTGAAAGCAGTTCTGAAAATAAAATAAATAAATTGCAGAAATAAATTGTTACAAAAGTTGAAAAAGTGCATACACACAACAATAGATATCAATTTAAAGTATCACATCCAAAAAAATAATAATATAAACATATTAAAATACAAGTGAGAAATTTTTAAGATATTTCCCCGTGATTTTAAAATTAATATTGGAATTTAGCCACGGTACTGTTGTAGGTTCTTAAGAGTAATGGGAAGGTCCCACACCAGTCATGGGAAAAAATGAAAACACTAATGTAAATTCTGTGGGAGCGTTACTTTCAAATATTTAATTTGGATATTAATATTTTTAAATGATTTTTTGTAGGATAAATGAAGACGATCTACCCAGGGTAGTTTATAACTTTTAGATGTTTTCTTAATTTGTTCTTCACTTACAGAACTGGTTCTGAAATTGAAACTACCCAAATATACATAAAAAATCAATAATTAATGTAGGAAAAAGAAAACTAGCCCAGTTGTAGATCATCTTCATCTATTCTATGTAATATATATATATATATATATATATATACAGGGTGTTTCTAAATTCATATTCCAAACTTTAAGGGGTGATAGTACACATCAAGACAAACAATATTTAAATAGGAAACCAAGGGTCCCAAAGTCTTCCGGAGGAGATAGGCGCCACTAAAGTTTAGGGTCCAAAAATTCAAATGATTATGAAAAACAGAAAAATTGGTCGATTCGTTTGCGGTTTTCACTAAAATTATTCTTTATGTCAGTATTGTCTTGAAAATAAATTATAAAGATAAATTTCAAAAAATGACGATAGAGGGCGCTTTAGACTTTAGAGTAACGAACAACTATTTTTTACCGTTATTTTTTGCATCTCATTAAAGGTTTCGTAAGCTTAGACTTAAACTTAAATTTTGAGCTCAAAATCTGAATAGTTGGAAGCAGTTAAGTAGCACAAACTTAACTGTGTTCAGAGGGTTTTAAATTCAAATGATTATAAAAAACGGAAAAATTGGTCGATTGATTTGCGGTTTTCACTAAAACTATTCTTTATGTTGGTATTTTATTGAAAATGAATTATAAAGATAAATTTCAAAAAATGCCGACAGAGGGCGCTTTAGACTTTGGAGTAACGTACAACTATATTTTACCATTATTTTTCGCATCTCATAAATTTTTTTTAGAAGCTTAGACATAAACTTAAATTTCGAGATGAAAATCTGAATCGTTGGGAGTGGTTAAGTAGCGCAAACTGAACTGTGTTCAATGGGGGTGGGGAGGTTCAAATTTCAAATGATTATAAAAAACGGAAAAATTGTTCGATTCGTTTGCCATTTTCGCTAAAACTATTCTTTATATCAATATTTCCTTGAAAATAAATTTTTAAGATTAATTTTAAAAAATACCGTTAGAGGGCGCCTTAAACTTTAGAGTAGGCAACAACTATTTTTAACCGTTATTTTTTGTATCTAATTAAATGCTTGTAAAAGTTCAAACTTAAATTTTGAGCTCAAAATCTGCATCGTTTTGAGTAATTAAGCGCAGAAATTTGAAATGTGTTCGAGGGGTGGGGAGGGTAACATTTTAACTCCTGAACACTGTTTAGTTTCCGCTTCTTAACCCCTCCATCGATTTAGAATTTGAGCTCAAAATTTAAATCGAAGCATTTGCAAGCATTTAATTAGATACAAAAAATAACGCTTAAAAATAGTTGTTGGTTACTCTAAAGTTTAAGGCGCCCTCGATCGGTATTTTTTGAAATTAATCTTTAAAATTTATTTTCAAGGAAATATTGACATAAAGAATAGTTTTGGGGAAAACGGCAGACGAATCGACCAATTTTTCCGTTTTTTAAAGTAATTTGAAATTTGAACCTTCCCACAACCATTGAACACAGTTCAGTTTGCTCTACTTAATCACTCCCAACGATTCAGATTTTCATCTCAAAATTTAAATTTATGTATAAGCTTCTAAGAAAATTTTATGAGATGCGAAAAATAATGGTAAAATATAGTTGTACGTTACTCCAAAGTCTAAAGCGCCCTCTATCGGCATTTTTTGAAATTTATCTTTAAAATTCATTTTCAATAAAATACCGACATAAAGAATAGTTTTAGTGAAAACCGCAAATCAATCGACCAATTTTTCCGTTTTTTATAATCATTTGAATTTAAAACCCTCTGAACACAGTTAACCCTTTGCTTACGGGGTTGGGATATATGTCGTCCCAGAGACTATTTCTTTATTGTTTTCGCACCAATTTTTGAAAACTAGTCCCTATCATAAACTAATACTAGTGTAATTTCACGAGATAGCTAATACGAAGAATTTTTCTTCTAAATTGTGGTACGAATGAATATAAAAATAGTTGCCAGTTCTACTCCGTAATCTAAAGGTTAAGTTTGTGCTACTTAACTGCTTCCAACTATTCAGATTTTGAGCTCAAAATTTAAGTTTAAGTCTAAGCTTACGAAACCTTTAATGAGATGCAGAAAATAACGGTAAAAAATAGTTGTTCGTTACTCTAAAGTCTAAAGCGCCCTCTATCGTCATTTTTTGAAATTTATCTTTATAATTTATTTTCAAGACAATACTGACATAAAGAATAATTTTAGTGAAAACCGCAAACGAATCGACCAATTTTTCTGTTTTTCATAATCATTTGAATTTTTGGACCCTAAACTTTAATGGCGCCTATCGCCTTCGGAAGACTTTGGGACCCTTGGTTTCCTATTTAAATATTGTTTTTGTTGATGTGTACTATCACCAATTAAAGTTTTTACCATGAATTTAGAAACACCCTGTATATATATATATATATTAAAATCAAAGAGAAAAATTTGAAAATAACGCTCCCTTAGAACTATTATTAGCATTCTTGTTCCTTCTTCTGAATATTGAAATAACCTCTTAAGATAATTTTGTGAAACCATTTCTACAAATTACTTTTGTATTTTCTTCAATAATTTATTTTAATGCTTATACCCATGTTGAATGAATCTTTTTCTTTCAGGTATTTGATGTTGATCAACCCTGTGTTTGGTACAAACTACAACAAATCAATTGGCGGATAATAATAATGCTGAAATTGAACAAAACTATTGGATTTTGTAAATAAAAGTAAATGACACACTGTGTAAAAGAAAATAAATTGTATACATAAATATTATAAGTATGTATTATGATATAGTGTGTTAATGTAATTTAATCGTTGTAATAAATATCTTTTTTATATTTTATTTGCTTGTTTTAAATATGTCTGAATCATAATGATATTAATTTATTTTTTAAACGTTCCAAAACATTTATATTTTGAATTTTAATATGATTTTCCAACCCTCTCCTTAACAATGGAGAGCTTTGATACAATTTTAAATTTTTTTAAGCATGAATGTATAAATTTAGTCTTGACTATTTACCAATGTGGAATTAAATTACATTTTTCATTTTTATTAATTATTTTTCGCGTTATAAGCAATTTTGCCCACGACAACTAGTTTTTTACTTTTTTTGATCTGTGTGGAAAATTAAAGCTTGTTTTTAAGATTGTAAGCTATAAACTACATATCAATTCTTGTAAGAATAGCATAATACCACATTTCCATAAAAAAAAATCTATAAATAAAATAAAAAATACAAAAGCGGTGATTTGCTAGACAGTGGCATTCTAAACATTTAACTGAATGTAAGAAAATTTAGATTTGTGTGTTGAGAAAGAAAATAAAAATCCTAATTTCCAAGTAAATAACAAGAATATCAATGTATATAATTTTAACCACTTTTATTAATTTTACTTTATCTTTTAAAAATTTATGTGATTTGTATTCTCTTTACGCCCTTCTGATCCTTTAGTTTTTATAATTATGACTTTCAAACAACAAAAGAAGTGTGAAATAATTTTTCGTCTGTCAGTATTCTTGAATTATTTGTTAATATTTAATAAAACTTAATAAATTATTACAATTTAATAAAAATAATGTAAGATCTATTAATTATTTTAAGTTATAATAGTTTATAGAAATGTAAGAAAGAAATTTAATATTAGCATTTTATTTTATCAGATATCATCTCACATTATCATAGCGGTCACAAATGTACCATAATTTCGGGTGTATAAGCCGCAGCTCAAACAATTCTTTTTCGACCCAGAATTTTTTTAAAAACAAATATCACTAGTCAGATCGCCGTAAATATTTGTCTTCAATCACTAAATAAAATTTCTGGGTCCAAAAAGAATTGTTTGATCTGCGGCTTATACACCCGAAATTACGGTAAACACATTTTTGTAATTTTTTTTTTAATTCTCTATGTGCATACAACTTTTATAACATTTTTATATCTATATTTTAAAATAATATTTTTTGTTATATATTTAAACCTGAAATGTAACAGCAGTAACTGTTTTAAAATAGTGGTATGAAAAATAAATGTATAAAAAGGGGTAGAAGTTGGCAGCTATGTAAGTATAATTGCGCAATTCGACAAAAAAAACTTAACAAATAAAGAAAATTTAACATTTGTAAAAAAGAAATATAAAATATATTTTTTTGTTTTTTTACCAGTATACATATCTTTGCACAACTTGGTGACCCACAAATGGTATTATTAAAATTTTTATCAAATTTTCAATGTTCTATCAAATATCTTATTAAAAAACTTTTTAAATGTATCCTCACATATCTAATATTTTCCGCCAAAATAAATTTTTATAATAACTTAGACTTTGTATTCACTATATATATTCGGCGATTCTGATTAGAGAATAACACATAAAAATATCCCATGTTTTACAGGATAATATAAAACAAAAAAAGACTGTAAAGAGAAACTTGTCTGTTTTAAAATATACAATGGGTATGACAAGAGTTTAAAATGACTATGTTTTAGAAATGATGCTTGGTAAGACACTTTTCTGACGTCATTTCTGAAAAATAGTCATTTTAAACTCTCGTCATACTTATTCTATATTTTTAACAAATAAGTTTCTCATTGGAGTCGTTTGTGTTTTTTTATCCTGTCAAATGTGGGAGGGTATTTTTTTTTGGATCATTTTGTATTTTTACGGTATATATACCGTATATTTTATTTACGGTACACATGCTGATTATAACTGCTTTTACGGTACATATACCACACATATAATTTACGGTATATATGTTGTATAAATATTTTTTACGGTATACATACTGTATATTTAACATACGGTATATGTGCTGTATAAGTATTTTTTACGGTACATATACCATATATTTAATTTACGGTACAAATGCTGTAAGAATATTTTTTTAAGGTACAAGTACTTTAAATATTTTACGGTACATATACCGTTCAGTTAAATTACGGTACATATACTTTAAATATTTTACGGTACATATACCACAAAATGTTTTAATTTATGTTCAGTTAAATTACGGTACATGTACTTTAAGCATTTTACGGTATATATACCGTCCAGTAAAATTACGGTAAAAGGAAGTGGCACAAAGTTGACGGTATAACCACCGTGTTTTCTGACCAAAATTTTTTACAGTGTACATTTTTATGTCAAATATGTACTATAATGTTTTGTTCCACATAATCTCCTTTTAGTTCGAGTCCCACAGCCTAATGTTTTTCTGCTCTTTTTATCCCCTCTAAAAATTACAATTTATCCAATGACTCAAAAGAGGCATTTGTTTCACCAATAGCCTCATCGTTAGAGCCATTTTTTTTCACCGAGCTATATTTTCAAATTTGGAAACATATAGTAATCGCTAAATCTTGCTTATAGGGGATGCAAAAGCAGTTTATATCTTAATTCATAGAATCTTGCCATTGCAATAATACAGGTTTGCATGTGTGCAGTGTCTTGTTAAAAGTTTTTTAAACCAAATGCATATGTTTTTGTTTCACAAAATCGTAAGTAAGTTAACATAGTGTTCTCCATTTATAGTTTTGCCTTTTTCAAAGTAATTGACGAGGATTGTGTTGAATGCGTCCCAAAACTCAGTATTCTTGACTTTGATAACAGATAAAGCCATCTTAGCATTTTTTGACGCAAGCTGACTGAAAATCCTACTGTTTTAACTATAGTGACTGGTATGATGTGATGAATCTATGTTATGAATCGACACCAAAAGTCCTTTAAATTTCGCTTTAACTTCTCCAAACATTCTTTTGAAATTGACACTCGACTGTGTTTAATGTCAATAGAGAGCATTTGCGGCAGCCATTTCGCGGAAATTTTGTCAATATGCAAATGTGTCGTTAAAATATTTTACACTTACTCTGTTGAGATGCCCGCAGTCTCAGCAATCTAAGGCATTTTCACTCTCCAATCATTTGTTACAATATCGTGGATTTTTTCAATCAGTTCAAATGTCGTAACGTCAATTGGACGACCTGGGCGTTCTTCAACATAAATGCTTGTACGGCCGCATTTGTATTTCAGCTGTCCAATATATTATGGTTGATAACGAAGGTGCAGAGCCTGCATAAACTTTTTGAGTTCCTCCTTTAATCTTTTTTTTTTTTTTTTTTTTTTTTTTTTTTTTTTTTTTTTTTCAAAAACAGGCTTTTTGTCATTGCTCATTATTCATTTTTTGCCATTGTTAAAATATCACTAAAGTTGCTCTATTCAAATGGCTTCCAGTCACTAACTAAGCCATTTAGTTACTTGATAATATCATGTTCGATGCAAAATCTCATCTTTACTAAATAAATAATTTTTTTTCATCTAGGAGCACAACCTCTGGCCCAGGCTATGTACTTATCATATTGCCCACGTATATTTGTGTTGCAAATTTTGTCAAAGAGTGTTTTAAGGAATTATGTTTTAAAAAATTGTTGTAAATAAGAATTAAAATATAGTCGGCTGTAGTAGCCCTGAAGTTAGCAACAGCGACGATATTTATAAAAGTGGTGTTAAGATATAGTAAAGCAGTTGCTCATATATTCTCACATCTACACTGTAAAAAAAAAATTCAAGAGGTTACTAAAAATTTTTTGGTAAATTTGTTTTCCACAGAATTTTTTAGTAACCATTACAAACTTTTTTTTGCAAGTGAAACAAATATTTCTTTTGTAAATGTAACAAAATAATTTTTTGTATAACTAACTTAAAACTTTTTAGTGTGAGCCACTAAGCAAATTTTAGTAATAGCTCCAAAATTATTTTTAATAATAAGCCGCAATAGATGGCAGCACCAAACCTCGCTACCTGCTCCGACAGGACTTTCATAATTCCTTTATTTAAAGCGTACTTACACTGCATACATTCAAGGGCGTATTTGGTGGCGTTCAGCATCGAACCCGGAACCTTTCATCCTGGAGAACAATGATATGACGACTGGGCTATCATGGCCGCACCAAGTGAGTTTTAGTAATAGCTATTAAAAGTATAAAACTATTAATTCTATTCCTTGCTAGCTTTTTTTCTAGTAATTCTTACAGATTTTCTAGTAACCGAGTAAGATTACAAAAAATTTTTAGTAATTGCAAGGATCACTAAATTTTTTTTAGTAGATCGACCTTTTTTCTTTGACAGTAGTCCCATAAGCTCCCAACCATGCTTTTCCCTCATCCCCATTAAAACACTTTTAAAACTTCATCCCTCCAACCATAAATAAATTAATAAAGCATCTACGGTTCTGAAATTATGCATATAGTCATCTTAGGCTTTAGGCTGTGATATTCTGCATCAATCACCAAGGTACAAATATTTTATGTGCACTAAAGACATTAATTATTGAACCATCCTTGTTATTATTTCAGGTACAACTAGCTGTATTTTTTCCCATAAATAATATTAAGAAATATATATTATATATAGAAATACATATATACTTTTTTTGTACTTTTTTTGCAACAATTTATGACTGGTAAAAGTAAATGTACCTTAACGCATCAGAGATAAAACGCAAAAGTTAAGTCCAAAAAAAAATAAAAAAATATTTTACATTCTATAAATCCAAAGTTTCAGTGATTTAAAATTCTAGAAATGTTTTTACACGAATCTGTTACTGCCAACATAAAAAATATTTTAAAATGCGTTTCCTGAATTCAAATGAGAAGAGTGGCAATAAAGTTTAGACAAAAGATGATAAAGAAATGTAATGAAAAATTTTACAAACATAAAATTACGGTCGTAAATTTCACTTCATTATCTGAGACAGTGAGAGTAAGATTTGAAAAAACGGAGTCATAAAAATTGAGAATGAAACAGAATTATAATGTGACAAGGTTATTACTGAACAGTCTGAAATAAAAGAGTTCTGAAAACTTTTTATTACTCTTTTGATAAGTCAGACATGTATTTTTGTTCTTCAATAACTTGTCATAAAATGAGATTTTTTTTACTTCATTAGAAAAGGGTGGTCGCAATAGCTGCCACAGGCTTTTATTTTTATATTCTGTTCCCACCAGTATTTTTCTAATATAAAATTTGAAATACATTTTCCACTAAAATGTTGTCAAAATATATGTATGTTAAAGATTTCCGTCCCAATTAAATGCTGCTAATTAGAATTAAAAAATAGTGACAGTCTGTGACAGCCCTGAACATAGGAACATACGCTGCTATATTCATAAATGCGGTGTTTAGGTATAGTAGAACAGTGGCTCACAAACTCTCGCAAATATAGCCTCATTAAATCCAAACAAGCCTTTTTCTTTCATTCTCATCCCTTTAAAACTATTTCAGAACTTCATCCCTCTCTCAAAAAATGTGTTAATATAGCAGCTACGGCTCTCAAACTGGCTATATAGATATCTTAGACATTAGGTTTTGATAGTCAACATGAATCACCGCAATACAAATATTTTAAATACACAACTCTATACAAACAAAAGATCATTATTACACTTAAATTAATGTAATAATGCCAAATAAACTTTAAATCTACACTTTTTTCGGTAGTAGCTTCGTAAAAAGTGTAAAAATAATCTCATAATGATGGTATTTTATTCTTTAGTCACAATTATTGAAATGTGACACCAATTTCAGTGTAAGAAATTACCTTTCTGCCTCGATTACGAATCGCATTTTTGCAGATGATACGGCACCATTTTACTTTCGCATTTAATCATCCTTCCTAACTTTCGAAAAACAGGTGAAAAAGCAAATATAAGGTAAGCAATATTATTATTATTATTTGCAGATTTAAGATATAAGACTAAATAATGTTTGCAGGTGTTCTTTTTTTAATTAGATCACGCTTTTTATAATTCAGTAATGCACTGCCATTTTATGAACAATAGCAACATGGCCGAATTTAACGAGAAATATACCTTTAGTATAGCAGTTGTAACCAATATTTTTATACAGCTTTGTTTATTTGTTAGCTGGCATAGTTAAACATTTCTTATGTTATGCATTAAATTGTATAATTGTGAGGTAAATTCATGTCATATGTAGCTTATGTTTGTTATTTTCTTAAAAAAACTAGAAACTTATTAGTGATTATTAAATTTAGAGTTATAGCTACAAGTAATTATAATTTTTGCTACAAAAATACTTTATAACGTGTGACAAAGGCGTTTGCCAAATCTCTAACAAAAAATATTTTCACAAACAATTCGTTATTATATGTTTTTTAGCTGATTGGACGCATTAGTAATCTATGAAAAAGGTACTTTTAAGCATGTAAATATAGGAAATTTCGTTGTTTACCAACTAGTAATATGTTAAAAATGCGTTTTTTAATAAATTGTCTCAATTAAATGGAAGTTTCGCAGCATCTTTGCGACAAACTTTTTATTTTAAGTTATGGCTGTATTAAATTAAAAATGTAATCTCTAAATTAGTTTTTATTTTGCTGAAAAAGTATAAATATACAGGAAATTTCGTTGTTTACCATCTAGTAATCTGTATCAAATGTAGGTTATAGAAAATTGTTTCAAATGAAAGAAAATTTAACAGCCTCATTGCGTGGAACTATTCATTTTAAATTATGATTTTATTAAATTTAAAATGTAATCTTTAAATATATTTTTCATTTTGCCGTTAAAGTACACTAAATACGTGGTAGTGTGACTTTACACCAAGTATGGTACAACTAAGTTGCCATCAAAAGTGGTGTATATTTACGCCTGTCGGTTGTTGGTGGTTTATTAACCAACTTATCGGTGATGTTTTCATACACTATTTTTGGTGTAAAATAACACAATTTTTTTTACTGCTTAGGAGCAATTTTTATTAAAGAACCCTCGTAGTATTTCCGGTACAAATAGTTGTATATTTTTTCACATAAAGAATATTAATACGTATAAAATATATTTTTTTTAAATTTTTAATTCTTCAAAACGGAATAATGTATGACTAATAATAGAAAATTCATCTTAAGGTGACAAGGGACAATTTTTTTATTATTTTTTTATTTTTGAGCAGATTTCTTTGAAATTTTCAGAGAAAGTAAATATGCATGTAGCATAGCTAAATACAAATTTTTACAAAAAAATATGCATAACTTTTTAAGAAAAATTAAATTTAAAAGTTTAAAAATTTTAAATTTTAAATTGCTCCATGCGTCTCAAATAAAAAAAAAAGAAAAAAGCTACTTTATATGCTTATCAAGAGTATTTATAACAGTTTGTTGGGAGTAATTTTCTTAAATTTATTATTGAAATTTAATTATTTTGAAAAAATTGAATTTTAACCAATTTTTTTAAAACATTTTATCGATTTTAAAGATCAATATACAAAATTAAACATTCTAAAAAGAAAAAAAAATTCCCAACAATTTGTCAGAAATACCTTTATGAATAAAACTTGAAATTTTCAGAAAGATTTTTCAAAAAATAAGACGCATGGAACATTTTAAAGCGTTTAAAAATGCTAAAAATCGTAAACTGAGAAACAACAAAAGAGACATTTTTACCTCTCAAATCACCATTGTATTCAAATTTATGAAAATTGCTTGATAAAATCATCAAATATATTGTTTACTCCATAATTAATGAGCATAAATGATACGTAAAACAATAATAATAAAGAAATGATTGATTTCTTGAAAATAATATTTTTGACGATAATCGTGAAAAAGTGTAGTCAAAACAAATTTTCTTCTGCTGTACCTGTTTATACTTTAAAATTTAATTCAGGTTATTCCATAAATAATAAGCATAAATGAAATGTAACACAATAATAAAGAAATAATTGACTTCTAAACAATAATAATTGACGATAATCACAAAAAAGTGTAGCCAAAACAAACTTTCTTCTGCTGTACCTTTTTAATTAAAAATAATAATAATAATAATAACTATTTTATATGCTTTATCTACAGTATTTATAGCAATTTGTTGGGACTAATTTTCTTAGAATTGTTAATAGAATTTAATTATTTTAAAAAAATTGAAATTCCACATTTTTCGTTTTTTTTTTTTTTTTTTTTTTTTTTTTTTTTTTAATAAGCATTTATAAATTTTAAAGATCAATATACAAAATTAAACTTTCTAAAGAGAAAAAAACATTTCCAACAATTTCTTACAACTATCTTTCTGAATTAAATTGTGATATTTGGAAAGCTTTGTCAATAAATAACAAGCATAGAACATTTTAAAACTTTGAAAAATGCTAAAAATTGCTACCTGAGAAAAACAACAAAAAAGACGCTTACCTCTCAAATCATCATGGTATTCAAACTTATGAAAGTTGCTTGATAAAATCATCAAATATATTATTTACTCCATAATTAATGAGCATAAATGATACGTAAAACAATAATAATAAAGAATAATTGGTTTATGAAAAAATAATAATTTTGACGATAATCACGAAAAAGTGTAGTCAAAACAAACTTTCTTCTGCTGTACTTGTTTATACTTTAAAATTTAATTGAGGTTATTCCATAATTAATAAGCATAAATGATATGTAACACAATAATAAAGAAATAATTGATTTCTGAACAATCATAATTGACGATAATCACAAAAAAGTGTAGCCAAGACAAACTTTCACCTGCTGTGCTTGTTTATACTTTAAAATATTATTGAGATACTATTAAGTTTAAAATCCATCAGCAATGTATGAAGGCCCTTCTTTTGTTTTAATTTTCATGTTGTCTTTGTTTTTTTATATTTTTTATTTAGCCTTTTTTGCTTATATTCGCTCGACTGTCGATTTCTTTTCTGTGCTGCCCTGCGTTGATCTTTTTTTTCAGCTATAGCCAAAGACACATTTTCCGCCAATAAAGTATTTGAAGAACACAACTGAAGTGAAGCTGCACAACCAAGATTAAACTCACTAACCGCAGTTGTGACAGCAATATCCAATCGCGTTTTAGAAACAAACGTTTCTTTTGAAGATTTGTTCCAAATGCAGCTGTGTAAACACTCATTTGCATTTTGGGTTTTGCCTTGTGTGCACCTTTCTAAGAGTTTATCTGAGGCGAGCCTTTGATAAACAGGTAGAATTTTTGCTACAATATCCTCAGATAATCGTGTTTTCATCGTAGAATGTTTTTTCGGCCTTTCGCCGCATGCTATCGCACGTTGATAAAAACACCAAGATACTTTCCCAGTTGGGCATTTCTGATGCTGCGGCTTTTCATCTGTAGACATACAGTAAAATAAAGTAGCAAATATTGCAGTTTTCATTTGTGAAATTAAAGGAGCATTAGCTTTAATAGCTTTTTGATAAAATCCTTGCAATTTCACAATAGTCTCTTCTTTCAAACTGCCACACTTGCGACCGCCCAGTGTGACACCTTTAGCACGCCACTCTTTTACTTTATTACGAAGTCCTGTGCCAACTCTTTTGGCAACATGGTTCACGCATTCTTCTTTTTTTATAGTGTTATTTGAACCATACACATTGGAGCACACAATTGCATCGTAGGTTTTAGTATCTCCATCAGATAAAATAGTTGTGTATCTGAAGGAGTACTCTAGGGATCGTTTCCACAAACACAAAGCCGCACTCATTTCCATGCTGTTAGATGAGCCGTTAAAATTTTTTCACATTCTGCAGCATGTCCTTCACTTCATAATTTATATTCCATTGAATTTTCTCCGAGATCCTTCGCACAAGTAACCCACTCATGGCAATATTTCGACAAAATTTCAAAGTCAATTACGAGGCCAGTAAGTGTTTCAATGACAATGCCAATGCCATAAAGAGAAGTATGACCTCTCTTTTGCCACGTACCATCATAAGATACACTGAGGTCAATAATATCACCTTCCTTCATTGACGAGTAAGCTTCACGGTAAACTTTGCGCACTGTTTCTCGAGAAATTTCAAACATTTCAGCTTTTAATTTAGATTATTTTTCCACTACTGAGCTGAAACACCTTCGAAAAGTTTTGGAATCCATTGTTGGCATGCCCATAGCCATGGAAAAAGTTTCTAATGCACTGTACCCTTTCCCTATTTCAATAAAGGCAGACACCATTTTATTGTTTATGTCAAATCTATTACTGTTCACAGCACGCTGACTGCTGTAGGAGGTTCCAGCAATCAAGCCACAAGAAGAACAGTTTAGTGTAAGCTTCGAGCAGTAACCAAAGTTATTACTTGACGACGCCAAAGTCAAACTTTTCATTTTGCATCCACTACATTCGGCTTCTTGGAATAGATTTGATAAAGCTGTTATATCAACAACTTTATAGTCTTCAGTTTGTTTTGGAACATCTGTGCTTGAAGTTTCTTCATTTGATTGATAAACATTAGCCTTAAAAATGTTTAGCAAAGCTTTTTTACGTTTAGTTAGCCTACCTTTCGGTTTTCGCCAACGTGCACTAAATCTATCCATTGTAAAACGAATTAATAATAAAATAAATTTAAAAATAACTAACCATAAAACGTAATTAATAACAAGAAAAAATAAAATTAAAAAAATAATAATTTAGCAGTGAAAACTGCTGTTGTTTTTTAGAAATATCGATGAAATACTAGAAACAAAAGCTCAGAAAACACCCAAGTTTGCAAGTAAATAACGCTCCTAAATGTAAACATTATCTGAAATACAGTTACAGTTAAGTTGTGTTGCCAATCCAAAGTAGTATAATATATAACTCATTAACTAAAAAATAATATTAAGTATAAAAAAATATATATACAGTAAAAAATAAGACTAAAGCATCAAAATATAAAACCGAAACTAACATCAAACACAGTTTTTAAAACGTAAACAAAGGGGCGTGGTCTATGTTGCAATTTAGAAATTTGACTCTAACTCCATGAGTTTTCAACCGATTTTTAAAATTCTTTTTGCATTTTATTCTGTGCAATTTTTCCTTTCAATCTAAACTAAAATTAAAATTTCGATATTTTTGAAGAAATGTAACATTTTTGAAGTCCCTTGTCACCTTAACGCATTAGAGATGAAAGACAGAATTTAGATCCTAAAAATGAAAAATATTTTACGTTCGATCGTTACAATGTTTCGTTGATTAACAATTCTTGAAATATTTTTACACAAATCTGTTGCTACCATAAAATAAAAAAAAGTTTTATAACGTGTTGCCTGAATTAAAAGGAGCAGCGTGATGATAAAGTTAAGGCTAAAGTATGATAAAGAAATGTCACGAAAAATTTTATCAATATAAAATTATGGTCGTAAATTTTATTTCGTTATCTGTGACAGTAAGATTTGGTTTGATTTTGATTTATTTTGTGACGGCTGATTATCTACTCGGGGGATATGGGCCCTAAAGGGGGGGGGGGGTACGCTTTGTGAAGGAATTTCTAAGGGAACCTAACCCGTATTCGTAAGATTTAGAAATACGGAATCACAAAATTTGAGAATGGAGTAGAATCATAATGTGACATGGTTATTACTGTACAGTCTGAAATAAAAGAGTTTTGAAAACTTTTTATTACTCTTTTGATAAGCCGGACATATATTTTCGTTTTTAAATAACTTGTCATAAAATAACATTTTTTATTATTTTATTTTATAGCAAAAGTCTTAAACAGACCACGTTAGATTTATAAATATCTTATTGCCAAGTATTTTTGTTACTTTACAGTATGTTGTTTATTAGAAAGTTAGAATTTACTCTTTTTTAAGTCATGTTTGACAGTTAAATTACGGCTATATGTTTACAACACTATAAAGGAACTAAATTATGTTATTTAGAGATAATTTATAATTCAGACTTTAGTATAAATTAGAATTACCTACCTATTTTTGTTAAAAATATTTTATAAATATTTTAAAGAATTTAATACTAATTATAATATTATTACTAATTATTACTAATTATTATTACTAATTATAATATTATTACTGTTATATACATAATACTATTTTCTGCTTAAACTGTATACAATGTTCATATAAATGAGACATGGAGAGTAGATAGTTTAATAAGACGAAGAATAGCTAAATACATTGCTCAATACAGATATATATTTGCAAAAAAGTTCTTCATTTTGTGTCATGTTTTCCAGTAAATCTTTAACAAAAGTTCATTATTTAAGAAAAAAGTTAAATAATATAACTAAGTAACCATTTTTTTAAAAGTAAAATATTTAAAAATCTTATTTCAGCAATTATTTTACATATCTAAATATGTATTCCAACCCATTTAAATTTTTATCCCTCCCTCCAAAAGTAGGTTAATATAGTAGCTACGGTTCTGAAATTGAGCATATAGGCATCCAATACATTAGACTTCAATATTCCACACCAATCATCAGAATACAAATATTTTACATGCACTATAGACAACAATTATGAAACCACCCTCGTATTTTTTTTTTAAATACAACGAACTGTTGTTTTTTTCCATATGTTTTTTTTTTTTTTTTTTTTTTTTTTTTTTTACTTCTTGAAAATGGAATAATTTATGACTGATAAAAGAAAATAACACTTAACACATTAAAGATAAAAAGCAGAAGTTAGATCCTAAAAATAAAAGAAAATATTTTACATTCGTTACACAGTTTCGGTGATTTATAATTCTGGAAATGTTTTTTTACAGGAATCTATTGCTGCCATAAAAAAAGAATGTTTTAAAATGTGTTGCCTGAATTCAAATGGACAGAATGAGTTTAAGTTAAGGCTAAAGATGATAAAGAAATGTAAATAAAAATTTTATAAATTTAAATTATAATCATAAATTTTACGTTATCTGAGATAGTAAGACTTGGAAAAATGGAATAAAATTATAATGTGTCAAGATTATTACTGACCAGCTCGAAATGAAAGTGTTTTTGAAACATTGTATTTCTCTTTTGATAAGTCAGACATATATTTTCATTTTTAATAACTTGTCATAAAATAAGAAATTTTTATTTTACAACTAAAATCTTTAATATTTTCGAATTTATAAATATTTTATTGTCAAATATTTTTTGCTACTTTGGTACATGCTGTTTATATAAGAAATACAGGAAGTTAAAATGTACTCCTTTTTAAGTCATGTTTGAAGTTAGTCAATTTAATAGTCATTCCAATCAATAATCAATATATATAATCATAATAAATAGTCAAGTTTGAAGCTATCAATGAAGATAAATTACGGCTATAATTTTACAAGAAGATAAAGGAACTAAGTTATGCATTTTAAAAACAATTTAAAGTTCTGATATCAGTATAAATTGTAATTATCTACTTATTTTTTGTATCAAATACTTTTTAAGCATTTTAAGGAATTTAATACATATTTTCTCATTAAACTGCATACAAAGTACTTAAAAATAAAACTTAAAGAGCAAATAGGGGAGTAAGACGAAGAAAAGTCATTAATTAAATACATAACTCAGTACAAATATATATTTGTAAAATAAATTCTTGGTCTTATTAAAAATTCATGTATTAACGTAAAAAAAATAGTTTTTATTCGTGGAATATATGGTTATAAAAAATTATAATATACTGAATCTATGTATACGAGATAATTACCAAAAAGTTTTTAATGATCTTTGTCAGATCCATTATGATAAGCATAAAATTTATCAACTTTATGTGTGCTGTCAACACGATCATACTCGATAACTCCCTATTACAGGCTGACTGGCAAGGTGACCTTCTAATAATGGTCTATAAAGCTTAAATTTTTCTTCCTAATAAACTCTTTGAAATTCAAGAAAAGACAAATGTCTGTGATCAAAAAACAATCTAGTCTCTTAATGTGACAAGCATGTAGCATTTACCATTAAACTGTAAATATTATAGTAATACAGATAAATATCCTATATTAATACTTAACTAAAATTTTCTGTAATTTTAAAAACTAATAATCTTTACCATTAAATCCGCTTCTCTTATACATATTTCAGCAATTTTCTTTTCTCAGCAGTTTTTTCCCCACGGATGATTGAACGCGGATCACTGTCGGATGTACATATCCATTGCGAGCAATTCATTGCCGAACAAATCATCGCGGTAACAGTTCGTCGCATTAACAGTATTCGGCATCGTTAATTTGTCGTAATGTCAATTCTTCGCTGCATCATTTCATTATGATTTCGTAAAAATACTCAATGGTAATTTATTATCATTACTATTGTTATTTAATTTTTTAACACATGTTCTTATTTTTGTGTATACATTTTTGTGGTTTTACTTCAATAGAAGAAAGTATTGTGATCAAAATTTGTTTCGACTTCCGGTTTTCGGCGGATTTACACGTTTTAGAGGTCAGGGATTCCAAAAAATATATTTTTTACAAAATGTCTGTCTGTGTGTGTGTCCGTATATCGCCATTCTACCATCAAAAAGTTTATAAAGACTTGCATAGAATTGAACCAATTTTTTTAATGTTTTTGCTGTGGGAAGCAGGTCCTCCTTCAATTTTGAAATATAGTGCTGGAAGGGGCTGCTGTAATATCGATTTTTGTGCTATTTCCAATATACGCTACCGACTAAAAGTGATTGAAGTTATGCATCGAATTGAACCAAATTCTTTGTGTAAGTGTATGCTTATGGCTAGTTGGTCCTCCTAGAATTTGAAAAAAATCCGCCGAAAGGGGGCGCTGCAATAGCGATTTTTGTGCCAATTTTCAATATTGTACTCCCCAAAAGTGCATGAAGTTATGCATAGCATTGAACGAAATTTTTTGTGTAAGTGTTTAGCTATTGCTAGTAGGTCCGCCCTGAATTTAAAAAAGATCCACTGGAAAATGGTGCTATAATCACGATTTGAGTGAGATTTTCATGAATGAGATTTTCATTATCTTACCATCAATAAGTGAATGAAGTTATGCCTAAACTGAACTAAAATTTTTGTGGATGATTATTTTTGGGTACGGCAAGTAGGTTCTCTCTGAATTTGAAACAAAAATCTGCCTATCATTCCATTGTCCATCGGCTCGTGCAGAGACGGAAAATTATTTTTACTTCGATTTAAAAAAAGTTTTAGTTTATGATTTTCTTGACGGCAAATACTGAATACAGCTTTAAGGTGAATCGAATGCTTGGCATAGGAGTCGGAATAAACTATAAAATCATCGAAATAGTTGGTAACGAAGTTGATTTCATATTTATCCAGGATCTTTCTAACAGCTCTTGCAAACTGATACGGAGCATTTTTAGAGCCAAATGGAAGAACCAACCACTCGTAAAGGCCCAGATTGTTTACAAAGGCCAATTTTTCTGTATGTGAAGGGTTGTGGCGGACATGCCAGTAACCAGAGGCTAAATGTAGCGTCGAAAAATATTTGGCCTTGACAAGTTTGTCTAAAAGACAATCTCTTCATGGCAAAGGCTCCAAATCAGTAATGGAATTGATTTTTCGGTAATCAATACAGAGGCGTGTTTTACCTTCCCCGTTTTTATATGCCAGACTGACAGGAGATGAATAGGGGCTACAGGATTCTTAAATGAGTTTAGCATCCATTAACACTTCTACTTGTTTTTTAATTCCTGCATTGTTTTTTGGATATGCGCGGTAAGTTCTAAGTGAAAGAGGAACCTCCGAACTGAGAGTTAATATCTGGGGTTTCTATCTGACTCTACCCACGTCATATCGATTGCGTGCAAAAATATATTTGAAGTCGCTAAGACCTTCCTGTTGTAAGTTCTCTTGAGTTGTGTAATAAAATTTATATCATCATACTCTGAGGGGGATTGATTAGCAAGGCAACATTGTGAGGGAATGTCCCTTTGTAATAAAGGCACTCTAGTATTTTGAGTGAGATAGTGACGTCAATGTTCTAAAATGTGTGGCGCAAAAGCGACATCTATCCTTTATGCAACTTTAACTTTCCGGAATGTGTGTGGCGCCCTCGGTCTACAGTTAACTGCGGTTATGAGTTTTGTGCAAATTTCTAGCTGCGTCTTCAGTTTGCAATGGATAAAGCTGTGAGTTGGCGTGTGTGGTGTGTGTTGTGTGGCGCAGCCAGCAAAGTGTTGTGTGGCGTGGTGAGCCAGCGAAGTGTTGTGTTGTGTGGCGAGATGAGCCAGCAAAGTGTTGTGTTGTGTGGTAAGGTGAGCCGGGATAGCCTGAGAGTCTTTAAACTAAGAGTTGCCTAAGATTTGAAGGTGGAAGAGTCTCAGCAATCAAGTCGGGTAAGAGTCATTTAGCACTATGATTGTTTGAGAATAAAAGATTTTGTGCAGCCACTTACTTTTGGGCTGTTTTCTTACAGGTTAAAGTAAGATTAGACCGCGACCTGAAAAGGAGAGCCAGGGTTAGTGCTCTGAGCCGTACTTAGTCGTAAATGTGAGTATGACTTACAGTTTAATCTCATAGTATTCTGTTTAGTTGTCGGAAATATTGAACTTTGGCTCCACTCCCTATTTCCCAAATGCAGTAAATAAAAGTGTTGGATTTTAACTTTATTTAGACTATGTTAGCATTTGACCGACACGTCACCGGCGACACCCCAAGCCACGACACAACATTACCCCTGTTGAGACAAAATTACTTGTTTTGGTTTGGAAGGAGAATTAAGCGGCTTCTGACAATTGATATCATTCGTTAAAGTTATGGTATGGTTTAATGAGTTATGTGAAATTTGACCGGAAACGTTTTGGTCATATTTAAGAATGGCTCCATCTTGAGTCAGAGTACTTGAACAAAAATTAATCGAAATGTGAAATCTTGTACCTGCTTATGATACAAATCTAACTCTTCAAAAGTTACCAATTAATTTTCAATTTTGGGAATTATAATATGTTTTATGCGTGTATTTTTTAATTTCAGAACAGTTTTTTTGTTTTTTAATAATTCACATTTTAAATAAGTTTTATGATAACTTTCTAAAAATCTAAATATTATCACAACCTTAATGCTTGTCGAAGTGTTTAAATATTCTCAATATAATATCAACATGTGCATAAAACTGTCAGAAAAAAAAGCTAAAAATAATTAATTAAAGAAATAAGTACTTAAAAAGATGGACATGGATATCTTTTTTTCACTAAAGAAATTGCATTATTTATTAAAATTATGGCTTTTTTAATATTAATTTAATCTTCTTAATCCATGGCTTTTTTAATAATAAAAACATTAACATTAGAGATATATTACTTATTAAATCACCTACCTTAATCATTTATTTTTAAAATCAAAATTAAAAATAAACATGTACAATAATGTGGTAAGAAAATAAATAAAACTGGGATAACCCTTTGAACTCAAACATACTAAAATAAAACATTTCTTTAAAAAAATAGAAAAGAAAAATATTTCAGATTTTGATGCATTTCTTGCATGCATCCTTTAAAAATAATTATAAAAAAAGCACACACAGCCATTATTTTCTTTGTATGTAACATCTGTTACATATCGAAAATCAGGGCTAAATCACTGGAAAGCGTACACGCTTGTTCACGTCAAAAAGATTTACGCGTATCATCTGCAAATCACCGTATAAAAGCAAAAACTATTGCCACAGTGTACATTTTGTGGAACCAGAAGAACAAAAAAAACCGGCAAGGTTTGAAGAATGAAAGAAAAACAGCATCTAGGATATGATACACTTTTTGGATGAAAATACATGACGGAGACGTTACCACATTTTGGGGCCTATTTCGATGTTGAGTTAGGTGAATTGATCTCTGCTTTCTACTTAGATCCAGCATTTTCAATAATGTCTGTACCGTACCATCAAAGATTAGATTGTTTTCACGCATTGTCAGGTATTAGACCCTTCCGACTAGTATAACTGTCGCATTATGATTCAACGATAGAATACAGGACATTTGGCATTAATTAAGTTTTATTTAACTTCTCTAAAATATTGTGAGGTTTTTCCATAGTTGCTTACAGTATGGTATTCGGACAGCAAGTGCATAGAAGTATCTCTGAAATGTCTCATCTCCCTAGGGTTACCAGTTAGAAAAGGCCATGTGTTGTAATTAAATTAACGATAAAATAGAGTGTCTGGCTACCCTGTCAAACTCGTGATTATTAGTCATGGGGTATGTATCCAAATTAGAGGGCAATTTATTAAAAAACAAATTAACACTCCATCGGGTGCGATATATCTGAGAGATACATGCGTAAGAAATTCGTCGTTTTCGAAAAGAAAAGGGAGTTTCACGACCTTGACCTTCACAGTATCTGTTCTTCCGGTCATTTCCGTCCCTAGAATGCAGTGGTTTCAAATTTTTGTCCATAGGAATTTCCGGTTTCGCGCTTTATTAAGGATTTGTACAGGAAAAATTCGATCAGTTCGAATTAAAAATGTATTGCTTTATTCCAATTTTATTATTTTTTCTGTATTGATTAAATTGAATATTTCACATAATATGTTAACTTTGTTTTAAAAATATGTTCGTATGTTACCCATCATTATGCTATTGTATTTTAACATTTTCATTGTATATAAATTGTATTTTGTACTTAATTTAAATAAAGCGCAAAAAAATGGCGAGGAAAGGTCCAAGTGTAGGGGAGGTGGAGCCTGGAACTAAAAAGAAAAATAATATTTAAAAACTCATTTTTAAACAATATATGATGCTGAAATACAAAATGTATCTGTCAGATACAACGCGCCCGGTGGTGCAACTTTTAAGGCGCGCCCGACGGAGTGTTAATAGATTTGATTTTTATATTTTCTTACATATATATATATATATTAACAAGCAAAACAATTAATATCATTTATCACACGTTTAAAGTAATTTATTTCGTATCCTTACGAAAGAAAAATTGTAAAGTTTCTAGAAAGTATATTAATCACTAAGTTATTATCTATCAAAATTATTTTCAATCTTAATCGCCTTAAAACACATTTATGTTACGACGAATTGACACTGTGACGAATTGATCCCGCGAAGAATTGATGCCTTGGCAAAATGACCCGAATCGACCCCGGAACAAATTTACGTGACGATATTCAAAGAAGATGTCTTCATTCCTTGCAGTCCCAAGACTTTAAAAGATATGCTATTTCAATTTAAAACATTTCAATTCCCAATAAGACTTGCAATTGTAATAATATTCATCAAAGCTCATGGCCAATCTTTAGAATTTTGCTGTTTAGATCTAGACACGGATTGATTCTCTTAAGGACAATTTTATATTGCGTGTTCTAGAATACAGGCATTCTAGATAACCAGTCAAGTCAGAAGTCTCTATATCTACACAGATAATGGAGCTATAAGTTTTTTGTGTATACTCACAATCACTGCAAAATTAAACATGCTATAAACATGCGCATTATGTTTTCTTTCTTTTCCTTTCAACCACACTGGACCACGGCAATACGTAGCCATGTACATCTATCTAAAAATAACGTTCGAGAATAAACGTAAAAATGCTGAATAAAAAAAGATAAATATTCCATAAAATTTACTAATAGGAATAAATGTGGATTCTGTGTGCCACGAATACGGGGTAGTCATCGCAAAGAAATACAGAAGATAATTGTAATGCGTCTGAGATGAATGAATAGATTGGCGCCGGTTGTATTCAATCTAGGAATCTCATGATCAGGAGGCGAGAACGTTAGCGTCAAGCAAAAGACCAAACCAGTTACACTCAACTAGTAACTCCGTTATACTGATCAGCTGAGATGAGATCGCTACAGAAGTATCCCCCCAGTGAGAAAGATGTATCGCTGAAATCTGAAGAGCGATATGCACTCGTGAATGAATGCTGTCGTACGCATAATGTGATGCGTTAATGACAGGCTTTGCGCAGTGCAATTTTGTTTGGTGCTGCCTTCCTTTGAAAAACAAAAAGGGCAAGCCAATTACTCTCAGCTAGTATCTCGCTTTTTACTGATCAATTGATATGAACCTACAATCAATATTTAAAGGCGCCTCTTTATTTAAAAAAAATAAGGTACCCTGGGGTAATAACGCCACGTTAAGGTTCTAGCAATTTTTACGGCTCAGTTTTAGTTTGTATTTTTCAAACAAATATATGATTTGATACAGCAACTCATTGACTATCTATATAAAAAAAATAATTTAACAGATATGAATACATAAAATGTAATGGCGTGATTTCTTGACCAATGCTATTTGGCGTTATTACCCACCTATATGGGTAATAACGCCATGCAAACAAAACTATGAAATAAGTTGGAATAATTGCATGTAGATTGCCCAATTCTAAAAATACAAACTCTCAGCTCTAGAAATTGACAAATTGCATCCTAAGCTATTGAAAATGTTCATTTTTGTGTGAAAGTGTAAGAAAAATAAAGGTGTGGTGTAGGGAGGGGGTAATGAGGCAAAAGAATATCAGACAGTGAGCTTCTTTTTGCTTAAAAAACCGCTTAAATAGAATTATTAGATACATTGTACAGTTTTAACTGTGTTTATTTGAATCAGTATTTAGGATGTAGCTCGGCCACTGTAGGGAATCAACCGGGGTAAAAATTGCAAGGATTGGCGTTATTACCCCGTTATAGTTATTGCGCTGTACATTTTAAATTACAAATTATCTCGAGAAGATATCCAAAATCTTCAACAACATTTTGAAAGGCCATGAAATGTACTACAAATTTATGTAATTAACAAAGTATTTCCGGATAAAAAAAAATAGTCTTCACATCACAAAACATATCTCGCAAATTTTAGATCAAGCGTTAATTTTAACTGCTTGTAAAAACAATAAGATTTAAAAATGAAACAAATTAACTTGAAGCTGTTTTTTGCGATTTATATGACTCAAAACCCTTCTGCGCAGAACACATGGGTGTCATTTACCACATTATTTCATAATTGTGCAAAATATTAGCACTTGGCGTTATTACCCCGTCTGGCGTTATTACCCCAGGGTACCTTATATATCCAATTCTTGTGGTAAATTTAATGCAGTAAAAAACAGCAACTTTTAGTTACAAAAAGTTACTGCTTGATTAACATCCACACAAATATTTTTGAAAGAAGAGCATTAAAAATACTTTAAGTGATTTAATCTCACAAGAATTAACATTGATTTCTGTCAGCTATTGTAAACAATACGAAGTTTCTAAATTTCTTGTGTAAGTCAGTTTTAATTTTTTGTACAATATATATATATATCTTTAATTGAATATAGTTTGTGTAAACAAAATCCGTATTTGTTAGTGTTACGAATAAAATAACTACAAAGATACAATGAAGAAAATGTTTATTTCTGCAATGAAATATATATATGATACAGTAAAACTTGTGATGACTTTTGTTTGGCAAACCACAGGAAGGAAAGTTTAACAATTTTGTACTATACATTCAGTACAATGGGAATAAATTTAATTTATTGGATAATTTTACAATGTATTAAATTACATTTCCATATAAATATAAATTTCCATCTCATGAAACTGACTAGAAAATTATATAAATTTACTACAGTCGTAACTATAATTATGGTTATATTTTCAGTGTACAATTTAAGGTATATCAATTGTAATAAATATTTTACAGGAAAACATATTAACAAAACTGAAAAGAGAATAATAATTAAGAATATTGAAAATTTTAAACTACAGAAAAATAAGATAAAAATATTAACCTAATAAGAAATAAAAAATAATCGTGATAAATTAAAATATACTGCAGTGAAATTATTTATACTTTCTGAATATTTACATTTTAAACAATACGATAAATCTTTAATTTTACATTCCATATGGTCTACATAGTCTTTTAATAATCCAATTAATCCTTTTTATGCATACAATTTATCATGGTCAGTTATAGAAATAAGAAGATTTAACTCTGTTCTTTCACTACAATAACTTCATTTTTTGACGAATTTTTTACATTAGTTCGATGCACTGATTTCAACTTACGAAAATTATCTATAGCTTGTTGCATAATTTACATAATTTTTTAAGTAAATAGATGAAATTCTAATGTTTTTGCTAATTCATTTGTAATGGAACAATTATAAAACAGCATTGCATGAATAGTTGGAATATAGACAGAATATTTATGAATGAAAAGTATTTTTTGTATGTATGATACTATAAATTAAAAAAACAGGTAATTCAAACCTCATGGTGAAAAATTTTATTAGAGACGGAATACACCTACAGACGTATAAAACACTAGACTATGTATGTATTAAATTCTAGTTCTAAATCTCTAGAGGGTGCTTTATGATTATGGAAATAAATACTTGAAGCATAATATTTAATAAAAAATTGCAGCTTTTAGTAATTCTTGGTATTTTTTATTAAAACTTAAAATGAAGTATAATTACAAAATAAAGAACTTAAAGTAATGCTTTTTTATTTAACAAAAAGCTGCAAACATAAAAGAGGGGTGGTAATGGAAATGAATCAAGTTTCCTAATAGAAGAAATTGTCCTAAAATTATGTCGAACTTCCAAGAATTACTTCCAGAAAAATCATGGATTCTAATTCTCAGTTATGTGTAAAATTCATCAAAGTTATTATATAGTACTTAAAATAAGTTTTTAATTGAATCCTAAATAAATAAAATTTTTTTGTTATTTTAAAGCTGATGAGTGTTTGTTTAGGTATATTCCATCTACTTTCAAAATTTTTACCATGGTATTTGAAACATGCATATAAAGTTCTATAAATTTCAAATGAATCATTGATTTCAAAAACCACATAAGTTTAAGAATTCGTGATTTTTAGAATTAGTAAGAATTAAGTTAATTTAAGAAATAGTAAATTTATAAACATTTTTATTCTCAAAATATTTTAAAATTGTTAAATTTGTCCGTCGATTATCAGTTATTTGTTTTACGAAAATTAAAATTTAAAAGGAATTTTTTATGCTTTTTTACACTTAATAAGTTGTCGCAAATGACACAAACAAAACAAAAAAAATAATGCATACTTCCCTTTTAGTATTTGGCAAAATATGCGTAAAAATTGCAGAATATTAAAAACACCTGAATTTTAAATCTCAATTATTTGAACATGTTCAGGCAAAAAACTCTCTACGCGATATATTTTGTGTACCATGTATTTTAAAACTATTATGAAATTAAAATAATATTTTATAAGATTAACTTTAGATAAAATATTATTAATAGTAATACAATATTTCAAAAAAATTTTAACATTTGCTTTAAGAAATATATTAGTTTTTTTAAGTCCAATAATGTATAAAATACTGCAACGAGAGTTATTATGGATTTAAGACTGACATCAAGTCTATAGATGCCAACTATTACCAATTTCGAATAGTAATAGTCACCTTATTATTATCACCCTATTGTTTAATCACAAAATTTTGCAACTAAACAATGTGAAGATTGCCATTCGAAAACAGTGGTATTTATCATCTTTATTCCTTGATATCTATTTTTAAAGACGTATGTCATATTCACCACCATGTTCGAACATACATTTATTATTTTTATATTGTAGGTCATTATATTATATATTAGTATCTTTATTGCCTAATAGTATTTTTTCTTTCAATTAGCAACAATTTTAGCGAATTAAATAAAACACTTAGAGAGATAAATAATGATATGTAATTTTTGACAACACATGCAGCTCTAACTTAATATATATGTTTGCGACAAAATAAATGCATTTTGAAAAAAAAAGTACTCTTCGGTTATTCGGGCGCCAGCGTTATTAATATATATATACATAAATATGTCTGTACATGTATATATACCTCTGTGTACATACATGTATACTTAGATATATATGTATGTATATAATAAATATATGTATAGATACACGTATATATGTGTGTATATAACATTGTCGTCCGACTAACTTAAAAGTACCAAAAAAATTTTACTTATGTACTTTTGGAAATCATTGAATTAATTATATATAGGGGGAACTGGAAATCATTGAATTAATTATATGTAGGGGGACCTGGGGTACATTGATACTTGGGGCACATTGATACACCCCCTGTACTGCACACAGGGTCATTACAAGAAGTTATACAACAGCTCCAAAAGGTGATACTAGTGAAATTAGCAACATACAGAAAGTTTTGGAATGATTCAATAGTTTGATGAAATGGGATGGGTGATTAATTGTTTTTGTAGGTCAAAAGTAAATTTGAATTGTACAATTAAAATGGTATGATACAACTGTTCCAGTATTTTCAACCGAAAAGATTACCCTCCCTGGCAAGTAACGCTAATCTTTATCAGTTCTTCATTCTTTATTGTTAGATAAATTATGATGTGTTGGATTTGCGACTCATTTTATTTAAAATGGCTGCATGGGGCACAATGATACAGTCTTTGTCGGGGCACATTGATACAACCTAAATCCTTTTCTAGTTCATTTTTTCATTACTTTTTATTTTTATTTTTACGATACACTCCTTAATTCAACCATTTTTCGTCAAAAAATTCTACTATTAGTTTTTATTGAAGTGAAATAGCTCTAATTTCTTTATATTAGAACAGTTTATGATATTTTTGCAAACAGAAGACCTACAAACTTACTCAATGTCTAGTGCTAGTAGAATTAACAAAAGAAATGGACGGCAGCCTGGCAAATCTCAAATTTTTATCGATTCTCCAGAGAAAAAAGTATTATCGACATGAGAAATGCTAAGTAAGAGAAACAAGCTGCAGAACAGTACATGATAATTATATTATAAAAATAATTTTTTATATAATTATCCTTTATTTTCTGTTTGTAAACCGATTTATAAACAGAAAACCTGGTAATTCTTTCACCTTTCCTAAGAAAGAAGAAAATTCTGGGGTTAAAGTGCCAGATATGACAAAGTTACCACAGCCAACAAACAAACAAGGAGCAGCCAGGTCATTATACATTTCACATCAGGTCATTATACATTTCATTTTGATTGCTTTAATATCGCTTACAAATAAATTGTGTGCGATTTTAATGTCTATAAATATATATAAAAGGGTTTGCTAACTATTTTTCTGTGAAAAATATGCATTGGTGTTATTTTGTCTCCATTTCTCCCAGACGTTTCAAAGTGTATCAATCTGCCCCGGGGATGGGGCACTTTGATACAAATTACTTTTTTCGATTTTTTTTAAAATTACATGCAAAAATACTATATAAAACAACGATTGTACATTTTTGTAACACACAACACAGGTTTTGCTGACATCCCATAGAAATATAACTTGAAATTTCTGCTTTCTAGACACCAAAAATTTTTTTTGAAAAAAGCTGTATCAATGTCCCCCAGTTCCCTCTACGTAATATTCTTTTAAAAAGTTCACTGATTGTTTTAATATTATAAAAGGTCATAAATGAAACTAATTCTTTGCTAGTGTATTTTTCCGAAAAATATTGTTGAAAAGATGTCCAGAAAACTATTTTATTAATATAAATTTGTATAAAATTTTTTTTATAATAAATTCTTTTTAAACTTTTATTTTTTTACGTCAAATTTAGACTAGTCTTTTGTATTATGTAGTTTTAATAAAAAGTCAAATAATACATGTAAAGTGTATAAATTTCTCAGTCATCAGTTTCTCAGTGCTCGTCATCAAGTGCAAATAAAAGTTGTCATTTATTTCAATTTATTGTTATAGATTAAAATAAAAAATTCTAGTAAAATCCAAATTAATCATCTGCACAATTTTACATTTCTCTGAATTTGGCTTTAAGAATAAAAAATAAGTGAATATTTAAAAAAAAATTCTTGTTTTATTTATTTATTTACTTTTTACTGAATTTAAATGTTACTATGACATATTTCAAAACATCTTTTATTAAAAACTGTAATTTATTTTTAAATCTTAAAACATTTTTATACATAGTTCTGTGTAATTTTATTTAATGTCTGTAAAATATTTATATATCAGTACAATTTTATCAATTCAAAACATTATATCATGACATATAACTGTGCTAAAGGAATTATTATCAGATTTCATGTTTTTAAACATCTCATTTATATATTTTTAGCGCTTTTTATAAATTGCACTGACTTATATATATATAATAAAACCACCACAAAAGCAGCACAAAAAGCATATATAGAAGAAAACATAACTGATAAAAACAGCAACAATAAATTAAAATTTACATATTTACACTTCAAATGAGCAAACTTTAACAGGAAATATCATTAACAATTTGTTTTATTTAAGACAAAATATTTACACTGTCCTAGTGTACTGAATGTGATGTAACCCTTATAAGCTCAAAAAATGGGAGAAAACAGTTTAAAATAATTTTTTATTTTCTTCGACGGTGATGTTGGAACTTAATTATCACGACTTAATATCCATTGAAAGCATAGTGCAAGGTTCATTTAAGGGGACAAGAAACCCCCAAACTGTTTTTTTTTTTTCTTTTTGCGCTTTATATATTATTCAAAGGCACTCCATATAAATTACGCATCATACAAGAAATTTTAAAAAAATGAAGAAAAAAAAATAACTTTCTGAGTTCTTTATCATCTTTGAATCCTGAGTATCCGTTCGGGGACCTTCAGTTCTTTTCCTTATAAAAACTAAAATGTCCAATTTTTTTCATTTTTGCATCATTTTTTAACAGCTGAATGTTTTCGCGTTGAAATCAAACGAATAAATCGCTGTATCTAAACAGAATCCTTCAAAAAATAAATGTTATTTTCATAAGCGTTTGCAAAATGCTTAAAAATGTCCGAAAGACAATGGGATATATTTTCAAAAGTATTAAACTTAAATTTTTTTCAATAACTTTTTTAGGGATTTGTAGATTATTTACTTGTTGAAAGCTCTTTAATTTGCGATTGCGTTAATTTAGATTAATGTTTATTAAATTGGTGTTTCTAGGGAATTTGTAGCTTTAGATCCATATTTTTGAACCTAAATTACTAATCGCTTAAAGAATCAATTTCAGAAGACATATTTTTTTTGTTATTTATGATGTCATTTTGTCTTTAAAAAACTAATGAATAAATATTTGCATTATTCTTTTACCTTTGAAACAGAAGAGATTAAAGCGTTATGAAAAACTTTTTAAAATGTCCCATACGTGCTCCATATAAATTGAAGCACCAATATTTTTATGCCAGTTCGGTTTACGTAAACAAATAAAACTTCGCATCAAATGTTATGCACTATATGGCTAAAGGTGACCAGCCACTTGCGATTTTTGACGTATTGTTATATATCTCGAAAAATGCATGAGGAATTATCCTGAAACTCCAAGTATGTAACCATAATATTACAAGTCATACATTTCCGCGAAGATTTTTTCCCAAAATCCTATAGGGGACCATTAAGAAATTAACCTTCCAGCAAGCGCACTCAAAATACCAACACGAAAAGTCATGCATATTTCCCAGCTATGCTATTGTAAACTGTATACTGTAAAATGTAACTGCAAGTACGTTAAACGGAGAGAGAAGAATAGCCAACGTCAGTTTTCTGAAGTGCCCTCAGGTTTAAACTTATAATGCAAAATTCATCTCTAGTATATCTCTCATATTCACGGGCCTGCTGAATACTTAAAAAAAAATAATATATTTTGGAATACTTTGTCAAAACTAATGCAGCAAAAGCATTCAAACTGCAGATTATAATTTTGTGACTTATTGTAATAAACTGTGTTCATTTTATGAGAATAACATGTACATTCGTAAAAAAATTGAGGCTTTCCTAAAATCAGTATAGCCAAAGTCAGTTGTTTGAAGTGCCCTCAGGTTTAAACTTATAATGCAAAATTCATCTCTAGTATACCTCTCATGTACACGGGCATGCTGAATAATTAAAAAAATATATATACAGTGGAATACTTTGCCAAAACTAATGCAGCAAAAGCATTCAAACTGCAGATTATAATTTTGTGGCTTATTGTAATAAACTGTGTTCATTTTATGAGAATAACATGTATATTCGTAAAAAAATTGAGGCTTTCCTAAAATCAGTATAGCCAACGTCAGTTGTTTGAAGTGCCCTCAGGTTTAAACTTATAATGCAAAATTCATCTCTAGTATATCTCTCATATTCACGGGCCTGCTGAATACTTAAAAAAAAATAATATATTTTGGAATACTTTGTCAAAACTAATGCAGCAAAAGCATTCAAACTGCAGATTATAATTTTGTGACTTATTGTAATAAACTGTGTTCATTTTATGAGAATAACATGTACATTCGTAAAAAAATTGAGGCTTTCCTAAAATCAGTATAGCCAAAGTCAGTTGTTTGAAGTGCCCTCAGGTTTAAACTTATAATGCAAAATTCATCTCTAGTATACCTCTCATGTACACGGGCCTGCTGAATAATTAAAAAAATATATATACAGTGGAATACTTTGCCAAAACTAATGCAGCAAAAGCATTCAAACTGCAGATTATAATTTTGTGGCTTATTGTAATAAACTGTGTTCATTTTATGAGAATAACATGTATATTCGTAAAAAAATTGAGGCTTTCCTAAAATCAGTATAGCCAACGTCAGTTGTTTGAAGTGCCCTCAGGTTTAAACTTATAATGCAAAATTCATCTCTAGTGTACCTCTCATATACACGGGACTGCTGAATAATTAAAAAAATATATATATTGTGCAATACTTTGCCAAAACTAATGCAGCAAAAGCATTCAAACTGCAGATTATAATTTTGTGGCTTATTGTAATAAACTGTGTTCATTTTATGAGAATAACATGTATATTCGTAAAAAAATTGAGGTTTTCCTAAAATCAGTCCCAAAATTTGACATTTTTTTTCCTTTTAGTAGAATTTTTAACATAAAAAAATGTTCTATTCAGAAAGCATGACAAGCAATATTTTACGCAGTACCCTGTAATCATGTTTTTTTTTTTTTTTTAATAATAACAGTTAATTAATTTTTGCTTTGTGCATACGTGCAAACAATCAAAATATAATTAGCATAATGTATTACATAAATGTAAGGAGCAATGTGAAAATCTGTGAAAATCTCGAAAATATAGCTTGAAAATTCCGAAAATCATCGTTCATAGAATAATCTCAAAAATCGTTGATCCCAAAAGGAATAAAAATGATGAGCAGCCTTATCCAAATAAAGTAATACGTGCAGTATTGTGTATGCTGTATTGACACTATTCAATGGACATATGGGTACAGTTTCTCTTGCTTTTGCTTCCTTTCGTGAATTTTAATTGGTATGGGATGGGCGCGAAGCATTTTGAAAAGTGTGCTTAATACAGTAATTCGCTTCATAACGCCTAAAATATCCAGGAAAATTCCATACTTTCCTCGAAGAAATTTTTTTAAAATATCTTGTGTAATAATTCATATAGCGTGCCCAATAAATAGTATTTAATGTGCAATTTAAAATAAGTTAATAAATAATGTTTCGAAGGTCGCTTATCCCATTAACTTCTCTGCAGAATATTTAATATACATTACATTCAATAATAAAGTTAATCATTAATTATGCACAGTCTGCCTCAGAGCACTTAATACAAAATATTTTTTTTCTATCAACACTAAATTTCATGTATTAAAAATGAGATTTTATTCGTAAACTGATGTATTTTCTTTCGTAGCTGAAAATTGTATGAGTACAGTATGTATGGAATGAATAATTCACAAGAAGTTGAATTTTATGAATATAGTAAAAAATAAACATGCTGCCCCCTGAATGTCAATGTTTCAATTGACTACATTTTAATGTATTATGTAGCACATGGCATTTTTAAAAGGGTAGCAAAATTGGTAGGATTTAAATGTATTTTTAAGACATTTTTTGCGTTGTGTACTATTTCAGAAACAATTATCGAAACATTCGACAATACTTTTGCTCTAAAATACCTATAGATCAAACTTACTCCTGATATCCATTCATTATTCAAATATTTATAGTGTCTGATTTTTTTATTACTTTCTCACTATCAACACAAAACTGTTTAATATTTATATTGACATTGATTTTGTTTTCTTGTTGAATCGATTGCTTTTTATCTATATATAAGAAAAAATTATAGGAAGACAGGTAAGTAGAAATATATTGGCTGTGAAAAGTTCATAGTCTTAAAAAGTTTCAAATGTAATTTTCTCTCGTAATATAATCAAATTACTATATTCCTTTGGAAACTTGATGTAAATCAATCTGTAATGAAAACAGACAGAATAACAGATAAAATTGAGATCACAATGCACTGTCCTGGAAAACATGGATTCTTCAACAGTTTTCATAGTCTGCAAACCCGATGGACGTCTTAGAAGAATATTTATGATTTACATTGAAGACTGTCCAGTACTTGCTCAATGGCTATCCAAATTTTTGACTAGATCAGAATAAAATTTTATGTGATATCACCCCTTGGATTTTTTTATGTACTTGGAATTCCCGCTTTTTCTGCCGCATCCTAAAATAAAAAGTAAATGTGAAGATTTAGAACATCGTCATTGTGACAAGAATTAAATAACTTTATTATTGTAAATTTTATTTTTCATTAAAAATATGGAAAAAATAATATTTCGAGGTAAATTATCTGGACACATTTACCTATTCTAAATTATCTAATATATAATTTTCAATAATAAAAAATATATAATTTTATCATCTGCATAAACATTTCAGAATCAAAGTGTAAAGAGTAAATAAAACAGTATCAAGAGACATTTTGTTATACATTTAATGGGCTATGGCCATTTTATTGCAGTGATAGGATTGACAGACAGAATGATTTTTTTTTAAATCTTGGAAAATATAATAAAATCATTGTCAAAATTATACAATAAACTTACCCATTTTAACCCCTATTTCAAAGGGGATCTGTTACATTTTAGACATCTGATATACATATATTTTTATGATATACAGAATAATTTTAAAACAAGTTGATTAAACATACTATCGGAAATGTTTTTGAATATGTTTCATAGTGTAATAATCAATGTTTTTCCACCCAGAATATAGGTTTTAAGATGCTATGTATTTTCCAGTATGTATACTTCATATTCAGAAATTATGATTAATACACAAACACTATAAATTATCAATTTAACATCAGTATAAAAATTAATATTATTTTGTTACTCTTGCATTGAATTAAGCATCACTAATGTTTAACTAAATATTGATAGTATGCTAAAAAACACAATTCCGATTTAATAAAACTGAACAGAAAATTGTGTGGATAAGGAATTGTCAAAAAATTGCTTCATTTTCATCTGAACTTCATTTTGGGGATCCTTTTTCCATTTAATTATTTTCATGTTCTAAGATTCCATAAAAGACATTGGGACCCCATAAGGTCCTAGGGATCCTTAGGGCATGGCCCAGGGCCCCTGGAACTTTTTGTGCGCCAAGCATTTTCACCCCCTAAATATCTCACCTTCTCATTGCAAATCTTGAAAGTTGAGTCGCGGACTTTTCTTCCTGGAACAGCACCCTTATATTTTTATTGGGTCCCACGACTCTTTTTTTTTAATATTAAGTCAATCTTTTGTGCGTTTCTTTAAAATATTATTCCAACGAATGATTCATATCCTATGCTTCATTTTTACTAATAAAGATCTATAGCGCTAAGTACTAGGGAATTTTAGCAAGTTTTTATTTTAGGGCCGTATTGTTAATTTTAGTTGGCCACTTTTGGGCTCAGTATTATACATTCCTTAAAGAAACCCAATCCACTAGTGTTTTTTTTAACAATTCCTTATATCCTTCAACTATTATACGAACAACAAAAAAATTTCTCTGCTATCAGCTACCACCAATTTTGAATTTTAATTGCCTTCTATGAGCGCTTGATGCAGCTTCTTTAAAGATGATCCAAATTGCTTGCAATAATTCTTTGTAGCATATGCCGATTATTTCAAAAACTGCCAAAAAATATCTTTATACTCAACCACATGACTGTTAAGTACTAGCAACTTTGGGATACGCGCACCTCCTTGAAAATTGTACACCATAAATTGTTAATTATAACCCACTTCTATTCAGATCTTCATTTTTTGAATCCTTTTTTCTATTTTGATTTTTTGATGTTTCTACATTCTAGTTAAATGCCTGGGGCACACCAGAATCTCATAGGGCTCCTTGAATATTTTGTAATGTCTCAATTTTTCATATAATTTTCTTGCATCTCAATGCAAAATTTTAAAAATGAGTTTTGGATCTCATTGAGCCTTCGGCAAACATCTTTATACATTTTCTGGAACACCAAGGCCCAGTTCTAAGCATTTTCCTCCATTTTTACGCATTTCTAAAAAAATTGTTTAATGATAAATTCTTACCTATGTTTAATTTTGACTAATTGAATAGTTAAAATGCTGGGAACTAAAACCGTTTAACATATTTTCATGTTATTTTTCTACTGTAAACTGTTAGTCAGTCATTTTTCAATTCTGTTGTGTAGCTCCCTTATTAAAGGTCAGATTCACTAGCGTATTTTTTTGTTTCTAACAACTTTTAAGATAATCCAGCTACCTATTACATGAACGACAAACATGTTCCTCAGATATCATCTACCATCATTTTTTAATATTAATCTCCTTCTTCTGCGCTTTTTTGTAAATTTTTGAAACAGTTCCGATTTCATTACAGTTATCTGTAATATAGATTTAGCATCCTCTAACTACTTTAAAATTACCTGTTATACTAGTTAATATCCTGAACCCCATGACCCGGTCTTTCTTCTTATCACAGATAACACCTTTTCCAAACAATAATTTCCTTTTTGGGCAAAACTTACGTTTATGCAATACAGTTGTAAATTGAAAATCGCGTTACTTTAAAGGTAACTTTAGCTAAGAAATTTCATTCGTTTATTAAATGTCGTGTTAACGTTAAAAGTAACATGTTAAGTTTACTGGAGGGAGCACTTTCAACCGTTAGGAGTCGTATTGTTTAATGTTGTTCCAAGCCCCTAATTTCAGTGGGATTTGGTACATTCAACTTAGATAACAATTTGACTACTTTCTACATTATAAGTTTTATTTTAGATTTCAGCTACCAATATTTTCGAACATTAATGGGACATTCTCTTTTGGGCTCTATGGGCTTAATTTGCACGAGTTTTGTCTCACTCAACTTGGTTCTTGATTGTCTTTAGCACATGCGAAGCTTTTCCGCTGCATTCTGATTAGGTTGTGGAGACCCTTAAACCAGTTTCGTTCGGAAAGATTACCTTTGAAAACACACTAGAGACTGCGAAATTTAGTACGGTGTCCTAAACGAAATCCATTTAAAATCTTTTAAAAGATATAAAACCATACAAACTTGAGTTTTGCTTAAAGATTTTTGGTGTAGTTTAACTATAACGGGCCCCCGGCAACGCCAAGCGTGTCAACTAGTATTTCTATAAATCTTGAAAATATATTTATTTCTTAAGTATATTTTCTGTCTTAGTATGTTTATATTTTTGTATATTAAAAAGAGATTGTCTAACAGAAAAGATTTTTTTTAAATTGTACAGCATTGCGTTGCTTATATTTCTAACGTTACTTGATTTTTTGCAAAACTTAACCAATTATTTTTCTATAGAATATGAAATCATCAGAAACTCGCTTGAACGAAAAAAAATGAGCTTGGTACACATTGGTTTCGAGTAACTCATATCCCATGTTTTGCATTGAAATTGACATCATGTGTTTAGATTCCAAGACGCATGCTATTTTTAGTCGTGGATTAAAGAGATATGTTTGAAAAAAGACCAAACCAATAGCATACGAAAGCTTTATATGTAATGGTTCATTAATGCACTATATTTCTTTAGAATATAAAATTAACACGGCTTAATAATTTACTTTCTTGTTTTAGATAATGACGAAAAACATTAATTCATGTCAAGAATGAAACATTATTTTTAAAATGAATTATGTTTATACATATCAAATATTATATAAATTAGATATTGCATTGATAATGCGCATGTTCCTTCAATTCTTATTTAAATCTCCTTCATCTCCACCTTATCTATCCTCCTAACTATTTTTTGTTTATAAATACAATAGGAAAGTTCCACATAGCTGGTCTAAAATGTTTCTTCATTACCATGGTAAAATGACATTACGCCTTATGCATATATTTATAAGGAATAGAAATGCGTTGAAAAACCTGTGAAACGATCACAAGTGTTTATTTTTATCTTCTTCAATATTTCAAAACTCACAAGGTTTATTTTAAGAACACAGGGAATTCATAACTTCATTGAAATATATTTTCAATAAATATTGCATATTGCAGTTTTAATCAAAAAAGTTTAATTCATATGTTATTTACTTTTATTTAGCTTTTTTTAAGAATAATATTAAGTTCTAAAATTTAATATTTTAACCTATTAACTCAGAATTCGAACAATTTTCTATTCATCAACCTTATTTCTACATAGCATTACTCAAAAAGAATATTTTATGTAATCAAAATCAATTTTAACAACTATAGGCAAATTTTTATGGAGGAAATAAATTCACTTTAAAATTTCTAATCAAAATGCTTTAAAACCTGATATCTATTTTCATTTCAGGCATTATTATTCATGTATTATGCAGTCTTGCCTCAGGCAAACAATGCTTGTCTTAGACTGCGAAATTTTGCAAATTCTCAATTTAATATATATCTACCGACAAAATTTCAAGTTTTTAGTTTTTTTCTCGCAAATTCTCACTCATGAATAAGTATTAAACACATTTTTATTTTAGATAAATTTTGTTAGTGTACAGATTTTCCTAAGAATAAATGCAAAAAAAAAAAAAAAAAAAAAAAAAAAAAAAGGATTTTTGTATGTGAGTTGTATAGGCTGATAGATAGATAAATGAATATAGGAAGACATAGATAGATATAGATTGATATAAAGATGTATAGAATGTAAAGAAGTAATTTGTTGCGTACGGTGTTAATTTGCTTTTCGATAGCATATTAACTGAGCTTAAAGTGACAAAGCTTCTTAAATACATATATATACATATTTTTATTCTAAGTTTTGCATTACTTAAAGTCGGTTAGTATATAAGTTTTAATTCTACTAACATAAATCATTTATATTATTGTATAAAATATTACAATTTTAGCTTATTTCTGTATTTGCATGTAGCTCACTTTAGAATTACCATAATGAAAAGCCTCTAGTAGCTTGAAAATGCATGATCATATTTTTAAATATTACGAAAATGTCTTTTCTAAGTTAACATGTTCATCACAAGCATTAACTGTAGCTGAATAACCATTTTGATGTTCTTAGCTACATACTAAACAAAAATTATTTGATGACCGTAAAAACGTTGAATGTTTACATATTATCATGAATAAATATAAACTTCCATTATAAGAGACTATCGATACTATGGTTTTAAAGCTCAACCATTCCAAAGGAATAAATAAAATATTTTTCGATATAACACGGTAATACGAAACTTTGAAGTAACACCAAACTAATATCTGAAAGTTTTAAATGCAAATGTAAAACTTTTAACAACATAAATGAATATCGCCATGTCTGATAATGAATTATGTCGTTAGTTTGGTGAAAAATTAAAGCTGACATAGGTTCTTGTATACATATTGGCCATATAATCCTTTGTTAAAATATATTTTCTGCTTCATATGTTCATTTAAAAAAATTGTACTTTACAACAATAGGTGCCGTCATTGCTGCAGGCAACGCAGTTGTTGTAAAAATTACATGTTGCCATCTTTAAAAAAACTGTGAAATATTTTAAATCTGGAAAAAGTTACGTTGGTATTGGCTGCATAGTAAAGCATTCGACTTTTTCTTAAATTGTTGTTTGAATTCGCTTTCACAGAATCGGAGCTTGAAAAATTACAATATAAAGTGCAACAAAAATTATAATATTTTACAACAAAAAGCTCTGGCAGCCTGGCTGCTAACGCAATTTCTGTAAAATTTACAAATTGCTGTCTTTTCAATTCTCGGGAAAGTTTTACTGCTATTGACTGCGTGGTACACATGACACAAATTTATCAATTTGTATATCCCACGTTGCTGGAATTCGTTTTCAGCGAATGAATATTTAAATTATAGGTCGAACACTGAATTAAGAATCATAATGTTTTCAAAATTGTAAAAATGAAACATAAAGGTGCAGGAAGTATCACAGCATTTTTTACAGTGTTCTGCTATTTTAAATTATAAAGATGTATCATTACATTTAAAATAAGATAATTCAGAATGCACAATATGAAACTACGTCAACAATGAAATGTCTATAAAAGTTATTCTCACTAGGTATTTCTGGATGCGCTGCATGAGCAATTCGTCTTCTTCGCCTGTAGGCCCGTTTGCCGTGCCATTTTCGTTTAATTTTACCATCATGCCTCCATCTTTCGTACTGCCTGTTGTACCCTGATTACTCCTCTGTTCCGCTTCTAATAATAAGCCTAGAATAAAATGGGTTTGAAAGTTACCTGCATAATTTTGAAAATCGCCTTTCTCATTTAATAAAGAATATCTACATTGAAATAATTACACTTAGAGTCTTAAGGTATAAGCCTGCCCTCAAATCACTGTTTTTGCGAAAATTTTTGATTTATTATTATTATTATTATTATTATTATTATTATTAAATTAAAGTTCAAGTATTTGGGATTCGAAAAACATGCTTTGTCCTGCTACAAAACATGAAAATGAGTGAAAACAATCTTTTTTTTCATAAAAAGACTTAGTAGTATATTAATACATTTTACAATACATAACAGTAGATTCGTTTTTAAAACGGATTTACCCAAAACCAGAATGGGATGAGATTTATTCTACGCGTGTACTAACGTTACAAAAGTAGACGGATGTGCATGTGTTAAGTAATATAATCAAATTTTAATTTGAAGTATTATCTGATGAACTATTACATAAAAAGAAATCAACTATTTATTTTAAAATAATTCTAGGTTTTAATATTTAAATCTAATTTTAAAAACCCGGTGGTTTGCAGCTGTACAAATATAGAAAATAACTTTTGAATTTCCATTTATAGTTATTTCCTTTTTTAAATATTTTCTCGGTGTATTCTTCATATTTAAAAAAAAACAAAATTATTCTTACAATAATGCATTTATGTATGCATTGTATTGAGAAATTGCATGTCAGCAGCTAAAAATTTCTGCTCTGAAAACTGGAAGTTGAACTCATGTGGTAATTTTTAGATTCTGATTTTTTTCATCGCTTTCTTCGAACCCTTTGTATATATGATTAAGGCTACTTAGAAAAACTCCCGTTGATGGCAAAGTTATTTATTAGGTGAGTCATTACTGCGTTTAGTTTATTACATTTAATCTATTTTCTTAATAATAAAGTCTCTAATTTTTTGTATCATTAGCCTCAATATAAACTTCGAATAAATTTTTTAATTTATCATGTATAGTTAATCAATAAGATTTAACACTTGGATTAAAGTATCATGATTGTGTACTAGATACCAATTTTACGGTTACATTAAGTTTAAAAATCATTAATTCATGTTAGCAGTAGTTTAATTTATGTCATACTATATTAGAAATCTAAAATTAGAAAGGAAGAAAGAAAATAGAACTAAGTGTAGGAGAAAGGAAATAAAAATTAGAACATAAGTTAGTGGAAACTTTAAAAAAAATAAATGTAGCTTTTTGTAGACAAATATCTTTTTCGAAAATTTAAAATATATTTATTCTTCTTTAACTGAAGATTTATATGCATCACATTACTGACCGAATTAAAATTAAAGTCAACAATGTGACAAAAGAATAACCTGTTCAACTAAAATATACTGAAAATTTCTTATAATACATGTTCACATTTAATGAATGTTTAATATATAAGGTATCCTGGAGTAATAACGCCACGTTAAGGTTCTACCAATTTTCACGGCTTAGTTTTAGATTGTATTTTTCAAAAAATATAGGATTTGATACAGCAACTCATTGACTATCTGTAAAAAAAAATAATTAACACATATGTATTCATAAAATGTAATGGCGTGATTTCGAGACCAATACTATTTGGCGTTATTACCCATATAGGTGGGTAATAACGCCATGCAAATAAAACTATAAAATAAGATAAAATAATGGCATGTGTATTGCCCAATTCTAAAAATACAAATTCTACAGCTCTAGAAATTGACAAAACGCATTCTAAGCTATTGAAAATGTTCAATTTTTTTTAAGTGTAAGAAAAAGAAATGTGTGGTTGGGGGGGGGGGGGAGGCAAAAGAATATCAGATTCTAATCTACTTTAACTTAAAAAGGACCGTTTAAATAGAATAATTAGAAACATTGCACGGTTTTAACTGTGTTTATTTGAATCAGTATTTACATTCCTATGTATGCATTCTATGCGATAGAAAATATTCAATTTTTTGTGAAAGTGAAAGAAAAAGGATTGAGGGAGAACTGCAACAGAATATAATACCCTGTGCCTCTCTTTGCTTTAAAACCCCCACTTAAATATAATTATAAGAAACATTGCATGGGTTTAACCATTTATAATGCAATATTTTAACCATGTGAAATTTTATAATAACTAGAGTTATATGTAATAAATATTTTTGTTATTATTATTATAGTAGTCTTTTAAATAGTTTTTAACTCATAACTCCACACTAATACGAATTTTCCAAACCTAAAGTTAAACTGTCGGCATAATTTAATAAATTTTTAATTAATTAAATAACATTTTTGATAAAAAATATTATGTCAATGAGATCGCGTATTAAATTTTAATCATGATCCATGTGATTATACATCATTATCTCTATATTAGAAACAAAATTAACCTCCGCCCCAAATTTTAGAGTTTAACTGGTATTTTCCAGTTAAACTATCGATATAACTGAAATTCTCTTTCGTGTGAAATCCTCCTACTATTGTTAGAAATATTTGAATATATTAAATTTAGTTAAAATTAATTATGTACAAAAGAATTGTGCAGGATCAGTATTCCATGATTTTTAATCATTGATCAACTTTTAACTTTCAACTAATATTACCAGTCTCACAGACCACTGTTTTTCTTTTCTTTTTTATAGTTTAACTTGAAATTTTCAGTTTAACTATAAACACTACCGAAATTTAGTTTCATTTGGAACTTTAGTACTATCACCAGATACTTTTAAATAGGTTAATATTATGTATAATAGTCTTGTATAATAAGATTAGTACAAAAACACAATCCTATGAGTTACTCCCGGCTTTCATTCATCATTCAATCTTGCGGTCTCACGAACCGCTTCACATAAGTTACGTTACAATTTCTGTCACATCGGTTGAAGGTTAGATTTGTAAAATTTTTAAAAACCAAAAGCTGAGAAAGCGAACAATTAAAATTTAGAAATCAATTGAACAATCCAGTGGAAATTTAATAGAAATCTGACTTTGAAGATGTTCGAATTAGATTATCGAAACACTTTGATATAGTTTTATTTATAAGAGTTTAAAACTATTTTTTACATTTGTATTTTAAAAAAAAGAGAGATTTGTTTTGGGTCTTGCCCCCCCCCCCAGATTAATCTTACCATTTCGACAAGGATAATAATGTTGTCCCATATTTATAAATAAACCCCCTTCGGATGTAGTTCGGCTACTATTGGGAATCAACCGGGGTAATAACGCCATCCCTTGGCGTTATTTCCCCGGTATACTTATAGCGCAGTACATTTTAAACTACAAATTATATCGAGAAGAAATCCAAAATCTTCTTCAACATTTTAAAAGTACATGAAATGCACTACAAATTTATGTAATAACCAAAATATTTTTGGATAAAAAATATAGTCTTCACATCCCAAAACTTATCTCGCAAATTTTAGATCAAGCGTTAATTTTAGTTTCTTGTAAAAACAATAAGACCTACAAATGGAACAAATAAACTTTAAGCTGATTTTTGCGATTTATATGACTCAAAAACCGTTCTGCGCAGAGCACATTGGTGTCACTTACCGAATTATTTCATAATTATGCATAATATTAGCACTTGGCGTTATTACCCCGCCTGGCGTTACTACACCAGAGCACCTTACTTCACAATCAATATACAGTTTTCATTAAAAAAAATATCCAACGTTTATGAAATACTAAATGAAAAATAAATGAATTATAAAATTATAAAGATATAGTAGAAAACATTTTTTTGTCAATATCATCTTGCAAAATACCAAATATTAACGATAATATACTGACCCTTTATGACCCTACCATGTTGCTTAAACATTTATCCGATCAAGACTTCCTGTTTCCATATTGTTTAAAAGTAAGAAACTAAAACTAATGTTTAAACTTTTGGAAAAAAAAAATCAAAGGTATATCAAAGCTAATAAAACAGTGATTTCATATAAATTTTGGCATGAAAATATTTATATATATGCGTTTTAACAAAATTTTAATTTTTAGCTTAAAAAAAAAAGAAAAAAAAACCTTAGGAAGTTAGTTTAGTGTGTTCGTTTTCAATACTTTATTATAATTCATTAAATATTGGCTTTTACTTGGAGAATTTTATTTTACATTTCACTTTAATTTTTTTTTCAGGTAAGTTATTTGCAATTATATGATTTTTACTGCGTGTCTAAAAAACTTCATAGGTTTGGTTTTGTCTCATTTCGAACGATACTACAATATTTTATTTGGTTAATTTCGATACTCTTCTAAAATTTCACAAATTTAAATTTTTGATGTTATATTCCTTTTTCTAAACGTACTTGTGGAGAAGGTTGTAGTAAATTTCAAATACCAAAAATAGATATTGACAGACCAGACTTAAATAGTACTGACTTGCAGAACTTAACCGCAATTGAAAGATTTTAAAAAGTTTATCATGCAAATTTGTAAGTTTTTCCAATAACTGATCAATCGCGACCATAATTTTCATAACAATATGTATGCATATAAGTGTGTAGGTATGCATATTCAAAATATACATTGTTTCATAAATTTTTAAAATATGTAGAGATGGATATATATTTTTTTTTAAATGTCAGTTTAAAACAAATTTTTAAAAATATCACAAAACTTAAGATTGTATTACTAAAGCGATTATTACTTCGAATACCTGGGCAGTGATATATGTGTCCGTCTGACCTAGGAGGCCTGGGTGTCCTCTTTACTGTTGCATATAGTGGTTCCTCCTGCAACTAACAAATTACAAATGACATAAACTTATAAAATATATACATAAATCTAAAAAATGTCTCTAGACATAATTCCTAACACCTTAAAGTGTATTTATTTACTATTATTATTATTATTATTAGAAAAAATTAACAGGATACTTTAGAATTCGGTATATTTTATTAGTTACCAATGTTGTATTTATCAATATAATTACAGTGTAGCTGCAAATAATATGGATGATACGTTTGTTGTTTGATAATTTATTGCTTGCAGCCTTGCTGTTTCCAATTTTATGGGGTACTTTAACAGATGTGACCGGGGTAACATTTTAATGTTACACCAGTAATAGATGTCTAAGTTATTCTATTGTATAAGGAAAAAAATACTTCAAAAATTGAAGGCAGCAGCTGCCAACAATTTTATGGAGTAACGTTACATAAATTTTAGCGTATATCATGCATTAAATATTATTACTTTTTTAAACTGTGTCAAGGGCCTAAAACTCTAAGCTGTTCGTTATTAATTATAGTTAATAATTTTAGTGACTCTCAGTAATTGGTTATCAATTAATAGTGGTATAAAATTTATAATAAATATTTTATGACTTAAAATAAATTATGTTATTGAATTTTTATTTTTATTAATGGTGAAATACTAAATAATAAATCCTATTTTTGGTATGTGACTTAATGAAAAATGCCTTTTATATATGTGTTAAGTCAACAAATATTTGATATAGAATATAATTCAATTAAATGCTGGAATAAACAAATCAGAAATAATTGATTTATCGATATGTCTAACAGAATCCATCATATAATTAAAAGAATGGCTGTTAATTTAACTAGATTTTGTGCAAAATTTACTCTGGTATGCAACACATGATAGTAATCCATATTAATTATGAAATACATATTGCTTCATAGTAGCAAAGCTGAAATCACGCAATCGAATATTTTGCAAGAAACTCATCAAATTAAATTAATGAATTTCATTCTACTATGATGCAGTAAAACCTAATTTTATTGTTGATTTCCTAATATAGGACGTAATGAAAGAACCTTTCGGCGCTTTAATAAGTATTTCTATAATGTATATTGTTGGATATTATTAGTACTTGCTGAAAGATATTCTATTATTCTATTAGCAATAATAAATGCTCAGGAAATTATGCTCAAATGATTAATGTAAAATAGAAATATATTGACAAGTTAATAAATATTTTAGTATTCTGTAATTCTACACTGATAATAAAATTTCAGTGTCTATGTACAATTAAAAAAACACGTATTTCTAAGTAGTTAATTAAATAAATAACAGATTTTAGACAATGTATAATCTTTAATTAAATATAAATGTTTTTAATTTGTCTATTTTTATTGTCCGAAATCTATTTAATAACAGACACATGACAAAACACGAAATTTAAAAGTAACCGATAGAGAATATTTCAGGTTATAATATTAGATTAGTTGAATTCCAATAGTTAAAATAGTTTTTTTGAAAATTTCGGAATTATCAGTCAGTTAACCAATTTTCGGTGAAATGTTTTTAAAGAATCACATTATTATTCAAAAATTTAATTAAAATGTAATAATGATCATCCTAATTACAGTTTACACTTTCTAGTATTTAAAACAGTTTTGGAGGAAATATGGAAAAAAGTTGGACAAGCTTTGCTATTCTAGGATACCATAGGGGCCATTCTTTGTCTTCAGTCCTTTCGGCATGCGCAATTTTCGACACGCAACTAGCTGAGCACACGTGTATTTTGCCCAACTTGAACTGAATTCGAGGTAATCCTTTCTTCACCTCCCATCTGCAGTCTATTGACAATAGAAAATGGAGATATTACAATGGCTCAAGAGATAACTTTCTCATACATAAGGGAAAGTCCCCGGTTCTATAGTTGACGTTTTCCTTCCTTGACACCAGGGATGTATAATATAGATGCACGCACGCCGTGCGCAAAAAAAAATTATTAATTTTGCAGAAAATTTTAGGAAATAAACAAGTTTTATTTTTGTAACTTTTTTTAAGAACCAAAAAATAAAAATATTTCCCCAATTTTAAGAAGCAATTATTTACTATAAGCGCACAATTAAAAACAGGCCCGATTTTCGAATTTTCCGAAAATTTACGGCATTTCTTTCCAAAAACTAAAAATTCATCAATCCGAAATTTCGTACACAAACAATCGCGAATTGTGACAAACGGTTCTTGTAAACTATCAATTTCATCAATCGTTCGCAGAAAAAATCTCCAATTTCGTCAAATTATAGCGAAAAAAAATGAGAAAATAGACAAAGTTCTGTGGAAAAACGCAAAATAAAATCGAAGGATAAAAAGAAAACGCAAATTTTGTCAAAGAATAGCGGAAAAAACGCATTTCGTCAAATGATCGTGAGAAAAATAGTAATTTCATCAAATGACTTTGAAAAAAATAACGAATTTCAACGAAGAATTGCAGGAAAATTGCATATTTTGACAAGAAACCTCGCGAAAAATGCAAGTTTTGTCAAAAAACCATGTATTTCGCTCACTGGCCACGTAAAAAATACGAATTTCGTTCACAGGCAGCGTAAAAAAAACGCGAATTTCGTCCACCAACCGCAAAAAGGCAAATTTTTTGCATGAATCTGGCGAAAGCGCAAGTTTCGTCTAAAAACGGTTTTAAAAATGTGAATTTTGTCCAAAAACCGCGTAAAAAACGCGAAAAATTTGCGAAAAATTTTATGTTGAATCGCTTAAAAAACGCTAATTTCGTGCATGAATTGCATAAAAAAGCAAATTTTGTCGACAGATTGCTCTAAAAACGCAAATTTTATCCATGAGTTGCATAAAAAATGCAAATTACGTGTACAGATTGCTGAAAAAAATGCGAATTTCGTCTTTGAATTGCATTAAAAACGCAAATTTCATTGACAGATCGCTCAAAAAATGCAAATTACGTCCATGAATTGCATAAAAAAATTCGTCCATGTCAAAATTATGTAATACATAATCTTAATAAACAGTTAATTAATTTTCAGAAAACTTTTTGACCCAATATTTATGTGTGCAGAAATTTTTTGTTTTATACAAGTCTGCTGTACACGTAAAAATCATTATACATAAAACACGCTACCTGCGAGCATAAAATATGCCGACTTCTAAGAGCAAAATGAGTTAGTATGTGTCCGCACTTTACTCTCCGTTCAAATAGAAAAACTTCCATAGCTATAGAAATAGCATTCTGAAGGCGAATGAGAAATCCTCGTGTATCACGATCTTTTATTACGAAATTAATTTGCATAATTTTGTTGAATCTCTCGCATTTTAGCGTAAATACGGGTTAGGTTCCCTTAGAAAGACCCCCACGGAGGGCACTCCCCCTGGTCCTATATCCCTAGCGTAGATAATCGGACGACAAAAATCAACCAACCAACCTCTCGCATTTTAGCGCAACGACAGGTGATTTTTTTCAGTGAAACTTTATTTACTATTAAACAAATCCTGACTACCTTGTAATCACTCTTTTATAACTTACTGAACCTAAGTTCTTTATTATTATTCCTGCGAAAGTGTTAACCAACTTTTGGCTCGCCCGGTACTTATTCTAATATCACTGGCTATCGGTTTGAAATCAGAATTTTGATGATGACTTTAAATCATCAAAATTAATCAAGTATATATTTTTACCGTCTGTATATAATTAATACAATGCGTAAAAGTAACATAATGTTGTAAAATTCGAAACAAAGTTCCTAATTATTTAGAAATATTAAATTATTTATGCAAATCTTAAAGGAATGTATGCGCATTTTTATGCGCGTGAAGATAAATGCATTTAAACGCAGTTTGAATAAACAATAACCAATCTTGAATTCGTCACAGCAAGATTTTTATAAAATTATCATATTTTCATGAGGCTTGCGTCATATTATTTTTAAATATATTTTCAACAAAATAAAAAAATAAATGGAGATCTGTTTGGATATTTGTGTTGAGGTCAACTTTAGCGAAGAATACATATGATTAAATTAATTTAAACTCACGATTAAAATCACGTATGCTTTCTTTATGTAAAATTTTCACAGCAATTGATTGCAGAAATGTGAAATACCTTACTAAATTAATTTTCAATTTTAAATGCTTACATAATTATAACATATATTAAAAAATTCTTTATATTTTCTGACAATTATTTTTATATATCCATCTAAAAGCACATATTTATTTACCATATCAAATATCAAAAAGTTTTTTTTTTTTTTTTTTTTTTTTTTTTTTTTTTTTTTTTTTTTACAATAATTGAAATTTTTTCACAGTTGAATAAATTACGAAAAGATATGTTACATTTTATTAAAACTAATAATCAATACCTTAAGAATAAAAAAAATCTATCCTAAATTGAAACAAAAATGTCAAGAATAAAGTCGAAAATTTCCAATAACTTAACTACTAATAAATGGTCAACCGCTTTATCGGAGCAAATATTCTAGAACCACCGTCTCCCAATTAAATGGAAACCACTGTGAATCAAAATCAATTATCTCCACGCGAAGATAAATGGCAATGTCATCATTAATATCATTATAGAAAATGTGCTCTTACCTGATGATAGCCGGAGTCCGTTCCATCTTCGCTCCTCCCTCTCCCGGATAAATGAGTCGTGGCATAAGGCTGGGGATAATAGGATGAGACAGAAGATGAATGTTTTTTGTTCTTCTCCATATCTGACAGTCGCATAGCTTCATTTGCACTCCCTTTTCTCCCGTCGTACGGTCCTGTACCTAAAAGAAGTCATTCATTCTGTCAAATTGTAACATCAGACGATATTCATTATTCCAATATAATTTGTTTCTGGGTAACAGAGATACTTTATTAGCATTTTTTTAGTTTAATACATTTAATGCAAGGGTGACAGATACTTTTTGTTTAGGCTGCGTCAATCCCTACTGAATGACAGTGCAAAATGTGCTATAAAATTAAAAAGTGATAAATTGTTTTAAGCAATTATTAAGAAAGTGTAATCCTGTAAATGTTTTGTACAATTAGTCCTATAAAAGTTATGTAATTAAAAAAATCAGTATTTATTTAAAATAATATATTTTTTATGTTTTATGTCATATTTTAGACTGTCAATCATCGGTGACGGACGCAGCCTAAACGGAAATTTCAGTATCATTCACCGGTGAGTGGCATAGCATTTAACGTGTTAAAAAATTAATAAATTAGCACATTTTCATATATTTTTGTTCTTAATTTAAATATCTATAATTATATTATATTTAAAGATAAGGACAAACATAGATATTTTCAAATTTAAAAGAATGAGACACAATATGAACTCTTATTGTGTTTTTCCATATCTGACACTGGCATATTTTCATTTGATCTCCCTTATCTATTTATCGGACAGCCATGTACCTAAATGAATTCATTCCATTCCTTCGAACAAAACTGGTAATCAACATTAACTCGACATTGGTTATCGATTGATAATGCAAAATAATAGTTATTTTAATTCCAAATGGCTATTTTAAACAACAGAGAAACTAGAAAAACTTCACTAATTATTAAAATAATTTGAATTTCTATAATTGTATTATTTTGAAGATATTTATTAGGATAAAAATAATTCGAATAGATGTTTAATTCAAATTGGACCGATGTCATAACAAATATTGGAATATTGCTATCTGCTGTGCCATTCTATAATCACTTAAAATCCCCTTTATTTTTAATAGTAAACTCATGTAGATAAGATTTAAATTATAAACTTTTTATAAGCTTTGATGTTACTGTTTAATGTCTAATTAGTTCTAGAACTTTTTATATAGTCATTAATGAAAGTTTTAGATCCATCCATGCTTATAACAATATTTAAAACGATTTTCTATTTCTCATGGCAATCCAATTACTTCTCTTAAAAACCTATGCACGGTCCGCAGATTTACAATTACTCAAGCAGTAGATCTTTTTCAACAAAACCCCTAAATGAACCTTAACCACTTTAATATACAGTTATTTACCGTTTGATATAGTCATCTCAAGAAATTGTTGTTTTGTTTTACATGATACAGTCAAACCTCGATAACATGTACACGCTTCACGTGAATTACTGCTAACATGAATTGTTTTCACAGTCCGCTATAAAGACAAATACAAAAAAAATGATATTGATAACATGAGTTACTGTTAACATGAACTAAATTTCATTTTCCCGTGTGGTTCATGTTAACGAGGTTCGACTATATTTACGTTCGGGTAAATACCCAATCTAAAAAAATTTTAAGCAAAATTGCTATACATAATTTCTTGGCAAAGTGCGAAATAGATGAGATATTTACTGCTGGAGGGGAGGGGAATGATTAACACGCCCCACAGAAAAACGTTTAAAGAAGATCCTGTTAGTTATTGTAAGAAACTTTCTTTTCGGCAGAAATAAATTTAACTTAATGATCATATGACATGTTTAAAAAAGAAATTTAGATCATCATCATGAATATCGAGTTGTCTTAAATGTTGCCATACAACATCGACTGGTATTAAACTTTTTATTAATGAGAGTATTAGCTTTGAATGGATTTTTAAAAATGGAATCTGCTGTATAATTTTGCTAACAAGACTATTTGCAAACAAAAGTACTAGATGGATATGAACAATGGATATTTATAATAATGGATATTAAAAACAATTATTTATATAAATATTTTTTTTAATAATGTAGTTTAAATTATAAGTCAATTTAAATAAAATGAGTTTATTTACAAAATACTCATTGCATGATAATCACATAACATAACTTAAGACACAAATTCGTGTTTGTTAATGCTGTTAATGAGATTTTACTTCTCTACTCCATAAAGCCACTAAGCACTATTTCAACTATTTTTCTTTCTCTTTTACACAAGCTCTTTCCTTGGTGATCCAATAAAATATTATAAATTGCACAAACAAATGTGGATATTAAATTTACAAACAATATATGCTTCTTTTTCTTCAGCAAGTCAAGAAAAATAAAAGCGACTCTTTAAAAACAATAAAAAAATGAATCATAAAGGCGTCTTCCATCAAGAAAAGTTATGTTTTTAAATAAGCTAAGCACATCAAGTTACAGACAATAAGCAATTTATAAGGAAATACTATAAATTATCATATTTATAATATTAGAATTCTAACCGTCAATCTTTACTTTTCTGCTACAAAAAACTACTAAGGTGGTATGGGGTAATAACGCCAGGCGGGGTAATAACGCCAAGTGCTAATATTTTGCATAATTATGAAATAATCTGGTAAATGACACCCATGTGCTCTGCGCAGAAGGGTTTTGAGTCATATAAATCGCAAAAAACAGCTTCAAGTTAATTTGTTTCATTTTTAGGTCTTATTGTTTTTACAAGCGACTAAAATTAACGCTTGATCTAAAATTTGAGAGATACGTTTTGTGATGTGAAGACTATTTTTTTATCCGGAAATACTTTGTTAATTACATAAATTTGTAGTACATTTCGAGGACTTTCAAAATATTGTTGAAGATTTTGGATACCTTCTCGAGATAATTTGTAATTTAAAATGTACAGTGCAATAACTATAACGGGGTAATAACGCCAATCCTTGGCATTACTACCCCAGTTGATTTCCTACAGTAGCCGGGTTACATCCTAAATACTGATTCAAATAAACACAGTTAAAACTGTGCAATGTTTCTAATAATTATATTTAAGTGGTCCTTTTTAAGCAAAAAGAAGCTCACGGTCTGATATTCTTTTGCCTCATCCTCCCTCCCCCCCCCCCGCACACCACACCTTTATTTTTCTTACACTTTCACAAAAAAAATGAACATTTTCAATAGCTTAGAATGCAATTTGTCAATTTCTAAGTTTGTAGAGTTTATATTTTTAGAATTGGGCAATCTACATGCAATTATTCCATCTTATTTCATAGTTTTGTTTGCATGGCGTTATTACCCATATAGGTGGGTAATAACGCCAAATAGCATTGGTCAAGAAATCACGCTATTACATTTTATGAATACATATCTGTTAAATTATTTTTTTTATATAGATAGTCAATGAGTTGCTGTATTAAATCATATATTTGTTTGAGAAATACAAACTAAAACTGAGCCGTGAAAATTGGTAGAACCTTAACGTGGCGTTATTACCCCAGGGTACCTTAATAAAAGTAAAATCCTCATAACATCCGTTTATTTGCTTTGCATCCCTATTTATGTCAAGGGACATTTTCTTTATTTTGTCATGGTTCCGAAAATAAAATTTATTCCAAAAAGGAATTGCAGAAGTTTTATGCAAACAAAATTTCTGTAAACAATGCACCAAGCAATGTTATGTTTTTAAGTGATTTAAACAAATTAGGTTTCAGATAATAGGCTATTTATAATCAAATACTATAAATTATGAAAATTCTAATATTAGAACTGCGACCCGCCAATTAGATGCATATTTTTCTGCTGCAAAAAAACTGTAAATAAAAACAAAAGCCTCATGATATTCGTTTATTTGCTTCTACATCCCTATTTATGTCAAGTGGCATTTTCTACATTTTCTCGTGGTTCGAAAGATAAGATTTATTCTAAAAGGGAATTACGGAATCTTTATGTCAAAAAAATTGTTTTTCTTTTATTCATATTTGAAATCCAAGAATTTGATTTAAAAAACAAATATATTCCGAAAGAACAACAATAAACACAGCTCTCTCCTGGACGAGACGCACTTCCATTTTGTAGTTCAGAACGAGTGATAAATAAATATATATGTGATTGAGTCGGTATAGCGTAAAAAAAATAAATCTGTATTTTGCATTCTTCCGCATTCATATTTGTCTTATTTTACAAAAAAATGCGTTTCGTAAAGCCTAGATTTTTGAGCATTTCAAATAAATATTTTATGAAACATTTTTCATAAGCATTCAATTTCAGCAAAACTTTGCCTACTATTTGAAATCTTGAAAATAAAAAAATTGACAAGTAATGTAAAATACAAACGGACAAATATTCGAGTTGAAAATCGGATTGCCTTTTGATGTGAATTTCAACAGGAGTTCAAAAACATAAATCTGAAATTAAAATTTAATAAGCATTTTGGTAACATTTATGCTGGTAAGTAAGAATCACGTACTTTTTTTTTGTTAATTAAGCCTTAATATCCTAAACTATGAATTTAAACAGGTATCTATTGAAAAGTTTTTACTTTACATGTGTATAATGTGTTAGAAAATATATGCAGTAAAAATTAAATATTAAATTATTTTTGTTAATTACGGCTAATTGCTTCATCTGTTATTTCAAAGAACTATCGGTTCATAATCCTTTTAAAAACTCGAGACTTGGAAAAAACGATAACGAATATTTTATTTTATTTTTATTCATATATCTAGATGTATATATGACTGTCAGATATGTATGACTAGATAATGCTGCAATTTGTAGATCATCGGTGAGTACTTAATGATTAAAAGAATATTCCATAGTTGTAACGCCAATGAATATCTGAAAAACGCTTGCCTTTATAGTTGTAGAACACTGAATATGATTTATAAAAATGCTAAAATGTAGTTTTTTGTTTTTCGAATCTGTATTTATTTTTACAATAATCTACAACATTTGTTCTAAACATAAAATAATATATATAATACTTGTCTATATGTCAATCTCTTAACTTTCGAAAGCAAATTCTGCAAAAACTAAAAGCTCTTGTATATGTCTTGATATATCATCTTCAAATTTGCATAAAACCAAACTAAAAATGCCTTTTTAATGCAAAATTGTAATAAGTAAATCAAAATAAATCATTGAAAAAAATTACATGCTAAGTTATTATTATTTGTATATTTTTTGTTTTATTTTATTATACATACACATAAAGAGCCAGAACATTGCAATATTTGAGGGGTTTATTTTCTTTTTTTATATATTTGCTCCTGTATAAGTCGACCCCACCAATTTACTTGCATAAAATTATCAGAAACTCCTCGATTTATGCGCAAGTATATACGGTATTTATACATATGTATATATATATCGTATTCATTATTCATGTGTCTAACTTAATTTGCATTGCAATCCACATGTACCCACACATGCTTAGTATATGTATGTGTTTTATGCATCATATGTTATCAAACTATATAAATTCCTATAAATCTAGTTTATACGAGGTTCAAAGAAACTGCTTTGAGAAATGCTTCATAAAGCAAGAAACACTTTTTTGCCATAACATATTCTAAAGTGGTCTATTTAAAACAATAAAAATATATATCATAGACTTAGCAATAAAATTTAAGATGCCTCTAAGCAAATGTTAGGGCTACTGATGTCACACCGAACAATGAAACAAAATTGAGACACTCACGCAGCAAAAAGGCCTCCTTAACAGCTTCGAATATCTTGGAACAACTGTTGAAATCTAGTTAGGATCAAGGGAGGTATTTACTATTATTTCATAAATGCATCATTGCGAAGCACTCTATGCTTGTGTTTCTTTGTAATTTAAAAACCTAACAATTATCAGAAACTCCTCGACTTATGCACAAGTATTAATGCACGAGTAATATGCACGAGCATAATGGAATGCGACTCGGGCATAATTTATTAAGTAAAATTAATGTGAGAAAATAACTGTTAACACCAATGAATAACTGAAAAAACAACACTGAGGTCGGTAAGCTAAATGCTATACCGAAACCTCTCTGCTTTTAATGTAATACAATTGGTACGTTAAACGTTATTACTTTTGCATTTATATTATGTTGTCTTATTTCCCATGAGTCCAACATCAATTTTAAAATAATCACGTCGTAGTTTATTTAAAAAATAAAGTTATATGAAAGAAGTTTTCCAAAAGTTTATTTTATATGATTATTTGTTGGAAATAACACTGTTGCATATCTTTCTCAAGTGGCAATTTTTTACTTTCGTCCATGCAATTTTTATTTATTAATTCCTATTGTTAGCAATAACATTTTCATGATATCAGTATATCTTATTAGTCTTTAACGATATTTTTCTAGCAAAAACTTAGAAACTAAGTAGTAATTTGTATTATTTAAAAGGTATTCATACAAACTTTATCAACTTGCATTTAAAATAATAAAAAAAAAATCATTTCATCATGAAACTCAACTTAATAATATTTTTAATTCAGATATTTTGCATAGGGCATATGAATAATACCATTTTGCAATTATTGATAGTCCAGAAAAATTCTATAAATTTCCAAATTGGAATTTTTAATTTACACCTATAAGCATTAAGAAATATAAGATAAATTTATTGGATCTAATTTATTTAATTAGAAATTATTAGTAAAATATATTAAGAATCTTAAAAATCAAATTTCGAAAATTGCAAAAGAAATTAAATATTTCAAAAATTCAATTAACAAGAATATTCATTATAAAAAATGTGTTCTTTGCCATCGATTTTCAGATCATTCAACAAATTGTTCCATTTGGTATATTTCCTCGCAATCACTTGCACGCTCGTCCTTCCAAAAAGAATTATTAAAGCAGCATGAATTTATGAAATTGATTTACTTTTATTTCCTTCAAGTCGCATTCCTATTAATATCTCAAGATTCTAGTTTATACGTATAAACACACACACACATATATATATACCGCTAAAAAACAATGGAATTTCAATTTGTGAAAAATTGATTTTTATTATTTCATGTTTCAAACTGAAAAATCTGATTTATAGAAAATATGTTATCCAAATAAATAACAATGGAAAATATACTTAGCACAATATAGATGTATACAGTTTTTTAGAAAATGTTATAAGTTAATATACGTCGAACTGAATCGAGTTGGTAAAAATTGATAAATATCGATTGTACGGTCTTCTGAAAACAATCAATTTTGTTCATTCTCAAAAAGAAACTTTTCGGAATAAATACATTGTCGATAAATTGAAATACATATTTCATGAAATGGGTTTCAAAAACTTCCGTAGAGTTTCATGATACTTTAGAGAAATTTAAAATATTAAAATCGGTAAAAATACGCCGTATGCAACGTTATTGACAAATAAGCTTGTAGTATAGGCTTGTAAATTATTTTTTTTTTTTTTGATTTATAGGAATACGAAAAAGTCAATCCTGAAAAATAAATGTAATCCGATTAAATATTCTGTTACAAAATTTATACGTACATATTAAACAATCTTTTGTTATAATTTTAAATAATTTTTAAACTAAATAACAGAGAAGAAATTACTCTTGAAATCATAGAATATTTAACAAGTAAATTGTCACATTGCTAGATAAGCGTCGAATTAAATGAGTGAAAAATGTGCTGTGCCATGTGTCATATCTGGCACACATATAAAAACACTATAAATCTCAGAATGTGTCATGAATTTGGCCAATATGATCGCAATAACTGATCAAGAAATGTCTAAAGAATGGAATAACATTTTTTTTGTCCATGCCAGATGGCTACATTTGATGAAATAATGGAATTTGTTCTTCAGAAACAAAAAAAAAAAAAAAAAAAAAAAAAAAAAATCGATCAAGTTATTAAGGCGAGATATACTTTTATTTTTTTCTTAAATTCTTAAAAATATAAATGTAAACAAAGTTGCAGGGTCTTAAACAAATAAAAGGCATTAATTTTAAGCCCATTTAATTGCAAAACATCGCAATACAATATTAAAAAACCTTAACTATGTACACAGGATACACGCCATAAAATATAAAATTTTAGCTGAAAATTTTATATTATTATTATTATTATTATTATTATTATTATTATTATTATTATTATTATTTTACTCTTTTTTCCATTATTAGACTGATATAAAGATTTCAATTTTTTTTTTCATAAAAATCGAAAAAATCGTAGAATGAAGAGTTAAAACTATTAAAAAATATGTTTTTATACTCCCTGATACACAGTAATTATTCATTTATTTTGTTTGAAAATATAGACATGAAACCATAGAATAAAAAGTAATAAAATTTTCCGACCTACTTTTAGCAATTAAATAATTTATTTTAAATAATAATTGTACAACGATAAATTGAAGTAATTGCCTTTAAAAAAAAAAAAAAAAAAATCTACAACTGTATATTGTTATTTAGTCAAGCAAAAATCACTCAAATTTTTACTGCGATATTTCAACCTTACGTAAATAACGATATTTTCAATTTTATGTTTGTAAAAAATAATAAATGGAATAAATTGAACAGAAATATAGCGTGAACACTTTTTGAAAGATAAAAGATAAATTTTTGTCCATGAAAATCTCGAGTAATATTATATAATCTCAACAATTATTATATACAACCGCAACTTAAGCATTACTAGATGTTCGGCAACGGGTTCTGCACCTTTAGAAACCCAACAATCCAACAAAATAATATCCTGGCAAGTGGACGAGAGGTTAAGCCTTAGAAACTCATATAGAGAAGATACTGGGTTTGAATCCAATCGCGCTCGTCTTGGCTGTTTTCTGAGATTTTCTTTAAACCTTGTATTTCCTTGCATAAATGCCGGTTTAGTTCTCTCAGAAACACCTCTACGGAGAGCACCCCTTATTATAGGGCTTTTATCTCTCATGTTGTTAGTTAGCCCACATAAACCCAACAAATCAATATGATTTACAAAATAATAATCTATGTTTTTATTTTATTTTATTTTATTTTATTTTATTTGCTACCTGTGATTTTCGGAAACGTTTCACAGTAGCTTTAATACACACACACACATGTGTATGTGTATATATATATATATATATTAAGATTAGTACATTTTAAAATATATAATTTCGTGCAATTTTGAGAAGTTTAAGCTAATTTATTTCACAAACAATTCGTAGCAGTATGCTGTATAATTTTATCGTTTAATAAGTTAATTATTTTGAGAGAGATTAAATAAAATGTGCAAATTCGTGTAAAGTTTATAGTTAAAACTGAATTTATTTTACATTTTTATGTTTCTTTTTTCTTTTTCTTTTTTTACCTTGTTGTAAATTTGATGCTTAGTTTTATCAAATAGGCCATAAGGGAAAAAAGAGAGTTAATTGAAAAATATGCATAAAAGTTTTATCTAGTTTTATGCCTATTCGCCGAAAACACCGAAGCTGTGAAAATTTGGTTTTAACCCAGCAGGACGCGCTCCGTAAAATATAACATTAGGACAGGCCTGCGGTAGCAACACACTCCAAACATTTTTTATAATAAGAGATATAAAAAATAAGAAATAAATAAACAACATAAGGCATGATTTAAGGCATAAATAAGAAATAAAATCTTTTTTTAATTAAATCTGTTAATGAAAATTATGATATCTCTTTAAACATGCCTACTCACCGAAAACACGGAAGATATGAAAATTCGGACGCGGACCGTAAAATGTAATGTTAGGACAGGCCTGAGATGGCAACACACTCCAAGGATTTTAAATGGCATAAATAAGAAACAAAATCTTTGAAATTAAATCTGTTAATGAAATTCATGATAATGTGTCTCTATTATGAAAAATATTTACTTAAATGTTAAATATTGTTTAATTTAAAAAAAATAATAAAAAATAAATTAAAAGCTTCCATCTTTATTTTCCATATTCGAAAATCTTAATTTTTTCCCTTGTAGCACTTAATGATTTTTCTTTTCAAATTTCATAATAAGATTATACATTATTGTGGATAAGAATACTAAGATTTGTCAATTTTCATGAAAATAAGAATATACATAGATCAGAAACTTTAGATTTTTTTTTAATGTCTGCACACCTAAAATCGTTCTATAAGACAAGAGAATAGTCTGAATTCGCTGTTTCTATACCCTACGCGTAGAAGGTGAACTTGAATGCAAAATACTGATGGACTATTTTTAGGCATGGGGTGCCAAAACATTCGGTCTGTCGGGTTAAGTGGATTGTAGCATTTAAATGTACAGCGATGTAATAAAACTGTTTTAAACTGTATTTATAATATTTAGATATTTACGAGACTTCATCAGAATGTACTAAGGATAACACAGTATAAATTAAACAAAAAATTAAAAAGTTAATGTTTTTGTGATTTTTCACCGAATGACTGTTATTGAGCCCCATTAACTAACATGAGAAGTTAACAGCATTAACAGTAAAATCAATAGTAATTTGTTATTATCGCATGTAAAAAATCAGATAAGCAATTAAAAATGTTTAATTGAGAATTAACATCATCCTGAAAACCGATGTTCCAATTTGGGAAAGTTACGTAAGGGTCGTTCCATGCAAAATCAACAAATCGGGTATGAGTGTCATCTCACAGAAATTAATGAAAATCATCATATAAATAGATCATATTTATTCAAAAGTATACGCAAAATAATGGATATCAGACTTGTTTATTTCATTACAAAAAATTACATTTAAATGTTCATTCAAAATCGAAATCTTGTGTACATGCTGGAAATGTCAAGTTTGATTATTAGCCGTAGGAACGGAAAGACTGTATTAAGAATTATTTACACTTAAGAAGAAACAATAAGTGACAAATTAGCGAAAGTTAGTAATTGTGTTTTTATTCTGTAATTTAAAAATAAATAATAAAAAAAATGTAGAAAATATTATACATTTCAATTACTTGTCTTACATCGAAAAACACCTGTTGCAGCTTCTCTCTCTCTCTTTTTTTTTTCTTTACTTTATAACTAGCGGTATATATTTACTTCACTAAATTTTCATTCTTGCCTTTTTAAATCCTTAATAAAAAAAACTGTCAAAACTGTTGATTGAAAAATTCACTATTTTTAGCATTTGTTTAGACACTAAGAAATGCTTTCAAAACATTTAAAATCTTTGATATTACAAATGAAAATATATAGTTTAAATATATAAATTTTTATTCTTGCTTTCAGTTTACTTTTCTCTTAAGAATATTTAAATTAGAGTAAAAGAAAAAAGATTCATTTTGACAAATAAATTTATGTAATTTTAAAATCAATTAGCGAAAGTAGATGAGAGCACACATCTTTTTTCTGCAATAATTTAAAAAAATGTGCGTTTTTTTTTTTTTTTTTTTTTTTTTTTTTTTTAAGGTGAAAAAAAATAAATAATAACTTTCAAATTTTGCAAAATTTGATATTCATATGTAATACTACATTAGGCATTAATTTCAAAGATATTTTTTAAGTCTTAATTTTTATAGCGCCTCTAATTTTTTTAAAATGTAAAAGATTTTCATTATTTACAACCAATTTAGGATTAATTATTGTATTACCAGATTATTAATACTCAATAAATATAAAGATTGATTTTCAGAGATTGTAAAATTATTTTAAAAACTTCATTTCTGTTAAATAGGTTTCAAGATACAGAACTTCAAACTTGCAACTTTTGATAATTGCACGCATACCATTCTACAACACACAAGTTTTTTAAATGTCCAAAGCAGCTAAAATAATTAATTTTTCGTCAAGATAGTTTGCAGATCTACATTTGAGTATGAATCGAATATGTGCATCAAATTTCATTAAAATCGGCTTCTATGCTGCCACGACTTTTTTTTTTTTTTTTTTTTTTTTTTTTTTTTTTTTTTAAGGTAAAAAAAAATAAATAATAACTTTCAAATTTTGCAAAATTTGATATTCATATGTAATACTACATTAGGCATCAATTTCAAAGATATTTTTTAAGTCTTAATTTTTATAGCGCCTCTAATTTTTTAAAATGTAAAAGTTTTTCATTATTTACAACCAATTTAGGATTAATTATTGTATTACCAGATTATTAATACTCAATAAATATAAAGATTGATTTTCAGAGATTGTAAAATTATTTTAAAAACTTCATTTCTGTTAAATAGGTTTCAAGATACAGAACCTCAAACTTGCAACTTTTGATAATTGCACGCATACCATTCTACAACACACAAGTTTTTAAAATGTCCAAAGCAGCTAAAATAATTAATTTTTCGTCAAGATAGTTTGCAGATCTACATTTGAGTATGAATCGAATATGTGCATCAAATTTCATTAAAATCGGCTTCTATGCTGCCACGACGTTTTTTTTTTTTTTTTTTTTTTTTTTTTTTTTTTTTTTTTTAAGGTGAAAAAAAATAAATAATAACTTTCAAATTTTGCAAAATTTGATATTCACATGTAATACTACATTAGGCATCAATTTCAAAGATATTTTTTAAGTCTTAATTTTTATAGCGCCTCTAATTTTTTTAAAATGTAAAAGTTTTTCATTATTTACAACCAATTTAGGATTAATTATTGTATTACCAGATTATTAATACTCAATAAATATAAAGATTGATTTTCAGAGATTGTAAAATTATTTTAAAAACTTCATTTCTGTTAAATAGGCTTCAAGATACAGAACTTCAAACTTGCAACTTTTGATAATTGCACGCATACCATTCTACAACACACAAGTTTTTTAAATGTCCAAAGCAGCTAAAATAATTAATTTTTCGTCAAGATAGTTTGCAGATCTACATTTTAGTATAAATCGAATATGTGCATCAAATTTCATTAAAATCGGCTTCTATGCTGCCACGACGTTTTTTTTTTTTTTTTTTTTTTTTATACATCTTTGCTTATTTTAAGTAGAATGACCCATAATTTACATTAAAAACCACTAAGAAACGTTTGCAAATATCAATGGCGAGGGGGAAAAGCTTGTTTTTATAAATTATTCCTTAAATTTCGAAAATATGTTCGCTTCTAAAACCTTTAACCCTTTCGGGTCTGGTGTACTATTGATACTACATATATTTTCATCGAATGTTATTTCATCTTAACAATTATTTTGTAACTTTCTACATGTAGAAATGGTAGTATGTGTCTATGCCTTTCTTATTATGATTTCATTTATATTTTGAGATTTAGCAATAACAATAATGATAAAAGTTTACTTAATTCTCTTTACACAGTTGACGATTCCTTTATTTTGTACAATATTTTAAGCTGTATAGTTAAATTATTCATTATTTTTCTGAACGAATCCTATGTGATAAACCGCAAAATAAAAAAAAACATTAGAAAATTATTATATCTGTTAAACCCTGTTGTAATACGATATTTTCCAAACGTGTAACAAAAATTTTTCTTTTCTATTATCATATACGAGGTGAAACCCGTCGAAATTCGACGAAAGAAAATGTTTAAGAAGGAACTGTTCAATTGATTTATAATAAATCTACAAAATTAGTTACAATAAAAAATGCATTTTATATTGATCAGTCTAACTCTCAAATAAATATAATAAAAATTACTTCTTATACTGATCAATTTAACCCTCAAAAATATTATTTTAAGCCAAGATTAACAAAATACTATAAAACTCAGTTGTCCAAATTTTAAAAAATTAAACTTTAATTGCATATATAATCAGTAAAATATAATAAAGATCAGTTATTATGATGAAGTTATCAATTCAGGTCTTTATGTTTGGTATAAATGCGAAAAGAAAAAAATAATCCAAATTGACACGATCATAGAATTTCAAGCGAAATTAAAACCCGTCATCATTTTCGTCGTCTCAAAATGTATACATGTGCACTTCTCATATTCATATTCACTATGTTAAAAAAAATATTTTTTAATTTGATTGTTTTAAAATCACTTTAACTCAAAATTTTATGTCATTAAATTGATTTAATTGATGAATAAAAATGAAATAAAACCGAAATTATCGAATTTTATAACAGACGATATTTTTGACAAATTGAACTCATTTTAATTTCTATTTCTTTCTTTCTTTATTTATTTTACAATTTTAAGAGAAAATGGATTGATTCTGATGCCACAATTACAAAATTCGTACTAAAACTATCAAAAAATCAATATCTCAAAAACAAATTGAGACACAGCTTTCAAACAAATTGCATTTAAAAGTGCATTTTTTTCTCTATTCGACGGTGTAGAAATTTACAATGTACTATGTCTAGAAGTGAAAAATTTGCAGTAGCGACAATTACAAAACCGAAATTGCATGGGAAAGTGTTGCCATTTTCAAAATGACGTATGCGTTACGCACATATACGTTTGGTCTTTATAATATAGAAATAAGCATTGAATAGTACACAAAATAAGTTCATTTGTTGCATAGAAATTCAGAAAACGAGATAATCTTTAAGTATCAATAAGTATATTTGGAGAACTACGATTAACATCATAAATTAATAATAATTTTATTCTCAAAAAGGAAAATAAAATCGGTCCCGAAATGGGTTTAAAAAAGTATGGTTTTAGAAATCATGCTTTCATATCAAGAGGTTATTGAATATTTTTGTTCATTGCTATATTATATTTTGCTTTATTGAAAAACCATTGCAAACTTTACAGAGAAATAAAGTTTTGTGAAATTGTTTTATTCAATTCAAATCCGTTTTTGATCTTTGCAATGTTTCGATCTCATGTGTTTTGTTTCTGGACAGCAAGATTTATCACAGACAAAACAATAAAAATCTGTTATTTGTAAAAGCGTTCTTTTTATACTTTTTTGAAATTGAAAAATTTGTGCCGCAAGATTTTTCTCGCAGTAAAAAAAATATAAATTGTATTGGAGTATTGCGACAGAATTGTATAGGAGTGTAAGGTTATAAATAATAAATATACATATATGCATGTACTAGCGGCCTTCGCCCGCTACGCTGGTCGGTTTATCTAAAGAAATCTTGAAGAAGTAGTTAGATAAGGTTCAGACATACATTAAAAAAAAAAAGCAAGTCGATCATTCAAAAAACGTTGGGAAATATCAAATATTTACTGTAATTTTTTAAGAAAAACAAAGTTTCGAAAAAAAAAATTAAATCGAAAAAAAAATTACACTGACATATTAATGCAAGGAAATTTTCCCAGAGAGAAAATTCGCCTTGAATACAATATTTCAAATTCTTTTAATTGCTTATAGGCGTTAATGCCAACATAGTGAAAAAAAATTCCATGCTGGGAATCGAACCCGGGCCATCAGTATGGCGCACTGACGTTCTACCGACTAAACCACATGGAACGACAGCCAGCTTGAAACTTTCTCATACTTAAGTAGACTGGCGAAAACATAACGATAGCGCGTTTTAAAATCGCACAGTGACATCTATTGGATTTTATATGTACTAAAAAACGTTATGTACTAAAAAACGTGAGCAGCGCACCTAATAGTTTCTTTTGTTTCTTTTTGTTACTTTTTTGTCTGTTGTCCGATTTTGATGAAACAAAGCCTATACACTGCCCGGGAGTGTGCATTCTTCATTAGTGAAAACCGCATAAAAATCCATTCAGTAGTTACGAAGATAACCTCGAACAAACAGACAGACAGACAGACAGACAAAAAATTCAAAAAAAATTTTTTTGTGTTTCATTGGTTTTCTTTTATTGCCCTGACTCCATTTTTGTCAATTATCTTCAATGTACAGACACACCGGGTCCTACTGTTTTATTATATGTATAGATGATGTTTGAATCAATGTGTATGCATATATATATTTATGTTGTATATATTTATGTGATCATTTTTGTGTATTTTGAAAAGATTTTTTTTCAGACGCGCCACGTTTTTGATCATTTGAAATAAACGAGTCTTTTTTTTTTCAGAATATCGTTTTAAACTTTTTTATACATTGAAATACGAAAATGAAAAGCTAAGTAAATCATAAGTAGTATTACCGAGATATATAAAAATACTTAGTTTTAAAATTGAATTTTCAATTTATGAAAGCAAAAATGCTTGAGATTTTATGTATTTTAAATTTAGAGTAAAATAAATATTTTCCATTTTTGTGTTTCATACTGCCCAGTGATTAAGATTCTGCGAATAGCTTTATACTTGTGCCATTTAAAATGCTTCAAAATGATTTTTTTTTTTTTTCAAATTCTAAGTTATTTCGCTTGTTATTTCAAACAATGCTACTACTTCAAATAATTACTACTTAGGGTCTACTAGATAGATTTTACTTCATTCGTTTGTTTTTAGCTGCTAATCTCTATAATAATATCCTAAGTCATGCGACTGTCATCAACAGTACCGGTTGACCGCTTTGCTTTTTATAAGCCAGGCTGCTATATTAATACTTTAGCTGATTTGAGCATGGCTAACATAATAGTACCAAAACTAACTTTGCAGTCATGGGGTATACATACATATATATTTATATGTATATATATATATATATATATATATATAAAGCGCAGCCGTGAACCTGGAGCTGTTGATGATTGTCACATGATGTAGGCTATAATTTTAGAGACGTAGACTATTACACGATAAATATAATGATTATAGAACAGTATCTGGCGACTTGTTTCCTACGCTTGGCTAAAGTCACCAGAAGAGTCGCCGAAGACAGATAATATATTAGATAAGTAAGTAAGACTTGAAACTTATGAATAAAAGAAAACAGTACTTAGAAGAAAATGCCAGTTTTATTCGGTTTTATCAAAAATAAGTATCAAATCAGTTTTCATATTGTTTGAACAATAGATTTTTTTTCTATTTAAAATTTTTAAAAGTATTTTCTTATGTACCACATTATTTGTCGTGATACTTTTTGAATCTGTTTGTACTTACAAATTTTTAAAGGATTATACTTGAGACATAGCGAGATATAGCTGTCCGTGGTTAAAAACTGGTTCGAGTAAATAAATACAAACACACACGTTTCGTACAATTAATTTGGTCCCATTTAAAAAACATTGGCAAAACATATAAATTGCATGGTTAAATTGCAGTAGCTCCACGTTTTAAGGTGCAAATATGTAGTGGAAAATCACTTAATTGTAAGCTATTTAAAAATTCAATTGGAAATTGAAGGATTTCTTTTTCATTTTCATTTATTAAGATATTTACAATGCCGTTTTTACTGAGACATTAAGTTTCTAACTCTGTGATAAATTTCATAACAATGCTCGAATTTTGGAGCTAGAATTGAAACTTTAGAAAATTCTGTGACACTAATCTGTGTATCTAAAAATGCAATCCCTTTTTCATAATAAATAAATAGAAAAATAACAACTTTTAATAACAAAATTGTTATTTTACACTTACAGCGACTATTTGGAAAATGATATTTTCAAAGAAATTCTATATATAATTTAATAATAATAATAACACCATTTTTAGGATGATTATAACAAATCATATATTACGTACGCCGTGCATTAAACATTAATATTCCTAGACCATTGATTAAAAAACATTAATTTATAGATAGACAATTTTAACTATTTAAAATTTGCATTTTTATTTGATGGAAATAATCAGACTGACTTCTGAACGCCTCATATTTCGTACGGCAAGGATTAAAATTCCTGGACTCATCACAAACAAATTTTTGAATGAAATTTCAGTTTTACAATTTTTGGAATTGCAAATTTTTAAACTTCTAAACATCCCACATTTAACATTTTTACACATTTGCGTAGAGAAAAAAAATTACTTTTCAATAAAATTAATTTAAAATCTCTATCACAATTTGTTTTTAAATTATTAATTTTATTAAATACTAGCAGGCTATGCCCGCTTCGCTGGTCCGTATTTCCAAACGAACCTTGAACAAAATGGTGATTTAAAAATTTTATTTTAAAGCAGTATAGACCACCTTCGAATGTCCTTCCGTATTGCTGAAAGTCATGCCAACGCCATTGCAATATTGTACTATTGTAAGTCTTGGCGAAAATTTGGGTAATTAAGCACCATCTCTTTTATTTTGTCATTTACAGTAGAGTTTCGTATGAACATGAGACCGTTATGACAACAGGAATTAAAATGTTCTCGAGTCATCACACTATTACATTAGAGGGCATTGGAATGATTAGTGAGATTGATTAGCAAATTCTATTAACTTTCCGATTGTACATTATCATTTCTTAGTTCTTAAAATTCCGACATCTGAATTTGCACTATATGTAGTTCTGGTAGCCTACATACAATGTCATTTCATGTTACCTTTTTTAATAAACGTCCTCTTCTAGCAGGTCTACTGTAGTTTCCTATCTACCTTGATATGTTCCAGCAAAAATGCATAGAGTAAAAAATGTAAAGAATTATTGATAGTTAAAGAAGAGATTTTGTTTGTTTGTATTTATGACGGCCATTTATCTACACGTGGGATATAGACCCTAAGGAAAAGGGTCCCCTCCTGGGGGGTGGCAGATGAAGAAAGGTGTTTCACTTATATATTTATTAGAACAATGAAGAATAAAAAGTGTGTTTTAAAGCTGAATTATTTGAATAACATTAAAATTACATCAGTTTCACTGCCTCTTCCTTTTATAAAACAGTTGTAAACATGTAGCCGTTAAATCGGGAATAATCTTGATGACTAAATTTTGTAGAAAAATAAATCTTTAGTTTGCATCTAATAAAAGTTTTGTACATTCTGTAATCGATTCCATTATGATTTTTAGTGTCAAACATTAGAAGTGCTAGAAACGATATTGTTGCAAATGTACCAGACTTATTTCATGTTTGTCCTCAAATAAATGTGAAATTTAAGATCATCCTCATCCATTTATGGCATTTGATCTTATAGCTTGACGATAGTTTTTTGTTCGACGGGTTAATGAAGTAATGTCTAATAGTTTAATATTTGACAAAGTTCTGTTGATATGGCTCATCGTTAATTAAAACTGCTAAGTAATTATGAAAAACAAAATTTTCAGTTGTCGAGATTTCATGTAAATTTTTTTCTTAACCAATTTTAAAGTATATTTATTTTTCTTACAATTTTTTTAATTGTAATGAATGATAAATTAATTAAAAATATCTTTTCATTATAATGATTTTTCCGATACATTGAAAATATTGCGTTTTTGGTGATAGTGAAATAACTGCAGATGAAAAAGATATAATAGTAAGATTAAAACACAGATTTAACGACTGCTTGGCGTTTGACTTGGCGGGGGGCCGATAAGTACACTAATTCTAACAATTTAAATATCCAGATAGAATGTAAACATATAATGGGTACTACTTGATTATTCCGTCGATGAATTTCGCCAAATTATACAAATGGACATAATTTTTATTTTAAATAACCAGAGAATCAATAAATTACGAAAATGTTAATAGAAATACAAATAAACATCGAATTAAAATTGGTTGATGACGGAACAATTACGTATAACAAATTTAATGTCAAATAAATGTGACATTTACGATCATCCATTGTCATTTAACCTTATACTTTGGCGATAGTTTTTTTGGTGGATGGGATTATCAAGTATTACCAAATAATATAAACAAATTGTATAAACAATAATATTGCCCATAATATTTAGGTGCAGGTGTCATCTACGGATACCGTTGGCGCGATTGCAGCAAACTGCGATTTTATGCCTCACGTGGTAACCCGGTAATAGTTGATTATTTTTGAGTAAACTATTTCATTATTTTTCTTTTCTCTTTTAAAATTATATAAATTCTTTTTTGTTCCATAATTATTTATTGACTTAGTTTATTATTATTATTTCCTTTTTAAAATAATAGAAAATAAATAAAAATAATATAAATGTAATTGGTATTTGAAAATGCAGTGTTATCCAAATTGGCATCATAAAAAAATCACGCCAAGGTGATGAGTGTATAAAAATGGAAAAATGTTTGCAATAATATAAACAAAAAAACGTAAACAAATAATTAAAAATTAGCCATCTCGATAGTCTTTTAAAATAACATCAAGCATAAAATCAAATAACATCAAGGTTAATTCTCCACTCAGGCAGCAATAGTAAATTTTCTTGTCGGCGCGATAATTTTTTACACTAATTTGGCGGAAACATCGTTTTTGAATGATAGTTTCATATATACATTTAAATTATTTTCTATTATTTAAAAAAATAATAACAATTAGTAAAAAAAGTTTAAATAATAAGTATAGAACAAAACAGTTTACATAATTTTAAAGAAGAGAAAGGAAAAAAAACAATTTTATTAATAATTAAATAACAATAGTCGGGTTACTATGCCAGGCAAAATAACATCAATTTAGTGTCCATTAGTTACCTCGGTGTGTATATGATATCTGTGCAAACAAAACTTCCGATAATATAATAAATGACGTCATATTTATTTTCCTTTAAATTTTTTTTATTTTAATTTTTCACGTGGATACTGTTCAACTGAAAATTAATTGCCAAGGAGAAATTATTGTTCCATATTTTGATTTTCTTGGCAACGGGAAAGAAAATGGTTATTTTTTATCGGAAAATTTTTAATTGATTCTGTATGAAGATTAATGAAATTTTGAAATATTAAGGAAAATATTTGAATAAATCAATTAAAAATTAGCCTATGTTCACCGAAAATAGTGTAGCTTTCCAGCGGTGAAAGAATTTTTCAAAACCGTCAAGTAGTTTCGGAGCCTATTCAATTCAAACAAACAAACAAATCTTTCCTCTTTATAATATTAGTATAGATTAAACTTTTTATTAAACTTTTTTCATCATGGCAACAGAAATATTCCCTTTTTGGAAATTAAACTTGAACCATTTAAACCTTTACACTGTTAAGTGTTAAAAACAATAAAATGTAAAAATGTAAAAATGAAATTTTTACATTTTAATTCGTAAAAATTTACGAATTAAAATGATTCGTAAATTTTTACGAATCATTTCAAAAAAATGATTCGTTTTTAATTTTATGAAAACGAATAAAATAAAAAACAGGAATATTCTATTTTTGGATATTAAACTTGGACCAATTAGGAAACGAATTAAATAAAATAAGTTGCGCAGCTCAAGCAAAAAATTGATTCAGATATACTTCAGATTTCTCAATTATCTACCAAGAACAACAACATTTTTTTTTCAAATAGTCAATAAATAAATAAAGTAATAGTCGGTGACGATTTTATTTTCTGCTGTAACAGATGCTGATAAATCTACTTTATTTGAGTCTTTATTGAATTTCTCAATCAAAAAAAAAAAAAAAAAAAAAAAAAAAAAATCTGTTACTTATTTTAAGCAGGAGTTTCGAAAACCCGAATTCTTCTCCTAATAGTCACATTTTTCTTTTTCTTTATCAATTTAAATACTTTAAATTTTCATTAAAGAGTATAAATCTTAATGAAGTTTTGAACTAGTTTTGTCTTGAAACATGTGGAACCACTGGTAGAACTTGTCTAAAATTATCTCCAAGGAGAATTACTTTTCCAGCATTGTATTCATAATGTCTCGCAAACGTCCATTCACACACAAAAATGCATATGCATAGGCCACGGTTTCGTCATCCCTTATAATTAGTCATGCAGACTTAATGTCAGATTTCTCAGACTTACTATTGATGTTTAAAGATCCTATAGAAGTCTCATCTCGATTTAAAGGTAACTTATGCAATAAAATAAATACTACATGACTTGTATATTCACTATCCAGGGACATCAAATTTTCGTAATCAACAGAATTAGTTACCGGAATCCTGAAAGAGTTATCACCCATTATTAAATTTTCATAATATTCCAAATTACATTTGAATATTTTGACTACTTGTAATCGAAGTTCACAATGATATGTATAAGACTAAGGAATTTCAATCGTTTTGATGCAGGAATGTAAGTCAGTGAATATGACGTCATCACGGATTCATCTATAACAACATATATTATATTCATGGAGCAAATTTGTCTGTTTTCTAAATGAAATCAATTTCTCCTTCTGAAACATTTCGCTTTAGATATTACTTTTTATCATATACTAGATAATGCCTGTCAAGTTTTGATGATAAATAATTTGAATGTTTCATCAGAAAAATTCTTGAATTTTCAATTAGTTGCTTTTAATCGGGGCGGACGCGGGGAGGGCCTAAAAGACCCAGAGTACGTTTGATTTTTACAATTGCAACCACTAATTTTTAAAAGTAATCTTCAGCATTTTTCATCGCAAAATTTGTAAGAATTTTCTCCGTCTAAATAAAGTGACTGTTTTAATTTGAGTTTATTGGTGACAAAGTTAAATAATTCATACCCTGGGCAGGCGCGCGTTCTCCCGGGTTAAATTTGTCTATTCAAATTGTGAAGTTTATTATTTGCAACTAATTATGTTTGTATTTTATCAGAAATTTAACTAAAAATACTGTATAAGGTATTTATTTTTGCTTACTTCGGCCTATTTCTTTCTGCCCCACCCCCCTCTCAACTAAAAATACTTACGCGACTATTCAAAGCTGCCATGACTTTTATTTTTATCATTGGTTGGAATAGATTAATATTATATACAAGCGGTGGATATTATATACAAGATATTATATACAAGCGGTGGAGTGCGTTGCAACAAAATACAGCAGATTTTTAACAGTGTATATTCGATCTTATTGTAAAAAAGCTCTTCTTTTTATCACAAAGTTATTATTTATCTCTTTCAGTGTTATTAACAATTCAAAAATATGATTTATTTCGGAAGGTGTCGTACTTCACATACAAGAAAAACTGAATGATCTGAGGCTAAAAGTTACGACTGATAATCCTATTTATAAATTACCGTTACACACGAAGATTGGAAATGTTAGCTTCATTCTCTAAAATCCTAAATTTGGAATTTGATGCAGCTAACTATTTATAATATTTTTATTACTTGAATTTTCTTATACATTTTTATACATCTTTTTAAATATTAAATCATGGGTATTAATGTAATTTATTTGATAGCTGTTATACTATTTTTTTTTTTTTTTTTTTTTTTTTTTTTACTAATTGACAAACTTTTCTTTCTTACAGACATTTATAATATTGATAATGATAGAAAAAAATGTAACGAAAATTATAGATCAGTTCAATTTAGGTAATTGATAATTGCATGTAAAATATTTTAGATTAAGTATTTTAAATATAAAATAATTATTTTTTTTTTCAAGATATTGTTCAGTGTTAAATTTTGTTTAATTATAAAGCATTCAAATAGTAATAATAATAAAAATCTTAAAACTTTTCAACTAATAAAATATGTTATTGAAATGAATTATTGACAAAAATCATTTGGCCGGGTTTGGATTCGAACCTGTATCCTCTACACAAACGCAAAGCAAAGCAAATAACTGCATTACCCCATTACGCTACCAGGAACAAGCGGAGTAATCTTCTATAATGGAGAAGTTCTATAATCAGTTGACGCATGCGCAATTGTCTAGAATTTGGATTTTAATTTTACAGAAACTGTTTTGTGTTTTAATGTTTATGATAACTTATTTATTTATTTATTTATTTATTTATTTATTTTGATACATTGATATCAGCTACAACTTAAAATACTAGCATTTCCAATCTTCGTGTGTAACGGTAATTTATAAAAAGGATTATCAGTCGTAACTTTTAGCCTCAGATCATTCAGTTTATCTTCTATGTGTAGTACGACACCTTCCGAAATAAGTCATATTTTTGAATTGTTAATAACACTGAAAGAGACAAATAATAACTTTGTGATAAAAAGAAGAGTTTTTTACAATAAGATCGAATATACACTGTTAAAAATCTCCTGCATATTGTTGCAAAGCACTCCACCGCTTGTATATAATATCTCTATTCCAACCAATGGCAAAGCTCCATTTCACGGCCAAGTAACCGTTTTCTATACAAGAAGGGGAGTGCGTTGCAACAAAATGCAGCAGATTTTTAACAATGTATTATATTTGAGATGTAGACGCATTTAAAAACTAAACTTCTAGCTGTAAAGTGGTAGTTCAACTGAGCGAGAATCTCTACGCATGTGCAGTGCATCACTCCAAAGGCAGACTTTTACTTATGTACTACGCATGCGCATACGTGAAATTTTAATTGAAAATTGTGCTAATTAATAAAATTTTTGAACAAACAAATGTACGATAACAAATCTGTGGCCAAATACGTTTCGTTTAATAAAAGACCGGTGTGATTTGATGCAGTAGTTTGCTCTCACGGACTGTCGAAAAGGAAATTCTTAGCATTTTAAATATATAGATTATTTTCTGTTATTTTACTTTCATTTAATAGTAAATATTTATTCTGAGTAAATAATATACGTATTGTACCACAGTTAGTGTGTAATTATACGCAAACATTTTATTATGGGTATATTTTGCGAAAACCATTTTTTTCCTTTTAAATGGGATAAATCATTCCCCGATAAAACCAAGCTTATGATTAGTGTAAATTAATAAAGCAAAATAAATTTTTATTATACAGCAAAAAGCTTAGCCTTATTGCCAATGTTCTGATGACATTTTATAAAAAAGCTTTTAAAATTTAAAATAAAATATAGAAATGGAAATAAATTAAAAAATAGCTAAAATGGGCACATCTACAAATGAACAACTTTCATTTTAAAAAATAATTATTGAAATCGGTTCAGCAGAAAGCTCAGGGCTGACGAATAAAAAAACAGCCAGATCTTTTAAATATATAGATTTTTGATTTATATAATTTCCAATAGGAAATTTAAAACATTAATTTCTGTTGATTAATTCTCTGATTAATAAATCAATTTTCTAAACCCACGTACTTAAAATATCCTTGAGAGTTTATTTTAAATTACACATTTCAATATCTTAAATTAAAATGATGCAGTGATTTTAAAGATGTCAAATAATCATTTATTAATAAAAGAATGGATTGTTATTAAATATCCTGCTGTCTGTGGAATCTTTAAAGTTTTGTTTAAAAACCGAAATACCACTTTCATTCACAATATTTTACAAAAAGAAAGATTTATTTCATAAGTAATCCAAAATCTTCTTTTTTATATTTATTCTTGACTTTTAACTTTTCAAAAAGAAAGTTTATAACAATGCTTCATTTTGAGTAATTCTGTGATTAATATGTCAAAATGCATTTTTTTAATCGACATACTTTAAATATTCTTGAAATATTATATTAAATTGCACTTTTACAATATCTCAAATTGAAGTAGAATTGAAGAGATATTTAATAGTTTTAGGTGTTCATTTATTATAGAAGCAATGAACTGATATTAGATTTTCTGATAAATGCAAACTTTCTAACATTTAGTTTTTTAAAGACTCCTTTTTTTTTTTTTTTTTTTTTTTTTTTTTTTTTTTTTTGAGGTAAAACATTTAGTTTTTTAAAGATTCCCCCTTTTTTTTTTTTTTTTTTTTGAGGCGCATTTATTTTTGATTTCAATTAAATTTGATTACACAGAAAATTATGATTAATAAGTCCACTTCAAGTTTAGCAAGTGAGATGCGTTTTACTGTAACGAAGTTTTGAAAATATACTTCGGATGCAGTATAGCAGAGCCAAAATCTTTTGTGTGTTTCTGTAAATATTATCTTCATTCCAAAAAAATTCGTTAAATTTACAGCAAAAACTGTTGCCAGAAATGTTGATAGCAGTTTTTGACGCAAAAATTGCAGTAAAATTAGATGTAAGTTTTTTATTGCATATAATTTTACTGCAATTTTTATGGCAAAAAATGCTGGCAACAATGCTGCCAGCAGTTTTTGCCATAAATTTAGCGGATTTTTTTTACAGTATGCTTTTTACTATACAGCAAGTAACTTGTAGGAATCCTCAGAAGTGTATATGACATACATAAAATGTGAAACAGCTTAATATTATTTAAAGAATATTATAATAAATTTAAATTTCATTTCATATATTTATGTTTAATTTAGATAATTAAATTTCTGGCCATATCATAATTTTAATTTCAATATTATACTTCAGTAATTTTTTTACAGATTTCTCTTCTTTAGATTATGGTAACTAACATAATTATCGGCTTTTTCTTTTTATTTATCGTCCACACATATTAATATTTATATGAAAAGTTTTCGAAAGCATCGCGACAAATGGAAATATAAACTATCGTTGGAGGGCCACCTTAATACTTATCCATCATGGATATGCAAGTATAAAATATGAAAATAAAACATATGTAAACTATTTACAAACAGTCAAAATATATTAAGCAAGCGAAATAATCTCCTTGGCAAGAAATACTACATTAATGGAAGTGATAAGTTCTTAATGCAGCATTTCGACATTCGAGTAGTGACCTTCAGTTTGGATATAGCCCCTAAAATATACTCATTATAAAATAATTATTTTATCGGCAATTTTGAAGCTAATTGAAGGGTGTAGAATTTATTTATGGTCAACTTGGATACTGCTGCTGAAAACTAGTCGTTTGGGGCCACCGTAATACTTAACCATCATAGATATGCATAATATATGAAAATAAAACATGTGAAAACTATTTACACAATTCATTGCAATTTTTCAAAACAAAATTTAAACGTATATTTAAATATTTCTAATACGTAGTAATTCTCTATTAATGAATTTAGGATTAACCTATTTCGAAAAATTATATAAAACGCCAAATTACTCAAGCAGTATCGAATTGAGTAAAAGAAACATCCTTATAATTGCAAAAATAATAATCATATTAACTTATAATTTATTGCTCCGGATTAAGCGTCTCATTTTCAATTAAAATATATCTTTGAATTGAAATTTGAATGAAATACAGAGTCATGAAAAATCAAAGAATGTGGAAAACAGTATTAGAAATATCTCGACAACTAATGATTTGTTTCACTTTTTTTTTTCTTTTTTTTTTTTTTTTGCAATATTTGTGTTATATTATTGCCTTTTACGTCCTTTTTTTAAATAAAAAATTTCGAAAACTTTTATGTACCTTTCATCAGAACGAATTCTTCTAGAGTCCAAAAAATAATATATCCGGATAATAGAGGTTGCTGATATTAAATAGGCTTCGTCTAATTCTTACAAACAAAGCACACACCAAATTTCAAGTCTCTATCTCAATCTGTTAGACTGTTTACAGGCAGACACACACACACACAGACTGACGTGCGGCATTTTTTTTCTAAAAATATGTTTTTCGTAATCTCCAGTATCTGAAACGTCTAAATTATTCAAAAAATACTTTTGATTTTCAAAATGATTGCATGACTTACCCTATACTACGTATGATGGGTAAGCAAAACAAGTTTACAATTGACTTTAAAATATAGTTATCTATTAGAGCGGACGGCGCGACACAAATGACTACATCATCGAGTTACGGGAGGAAATCATGATGTAAGAGAAGATTATTAGGTGTAGATTAAGGAATGACTGATCTGCCTCAGCATTTCTTGGTACGATATAAATAACAGCGCTCGCCAACTCTCCATTTTGGAGTCACTATCACAATATCAAGTTAAGAGACAAAATTAGTGAAAAATTAAAGGTAGAATAAAGTATTTTAAGAATATTTTGATCTGCCTGCGCATATCCTAGAACAAACCCTCAGCAGACTGAAATTTATAGCAGAAAATGACGTTATTATGTATACTACAAACCCTATAGACATACTAATTTACATTACATTTCTTCGCAATCGACTTTCACGCTAAATTAATGGTTTAGGAAATGATTCTTATTAGTAAGCGAGAAAACGACCGATTCGGCATATCTTGGTTTGTTTTGCATATTATGACGCCTTTTTTATTATAAATTTTAGTCTGCAGAGGGTTTGTGACAGGATAAGTGCAAGCAGACCAAAATATTCTTAAAATAATTCATTTTATCTTTAATTTGGCACCAATTTCGTCTCGTAACTCGATGACGTGATACTGACGCCAAAATGGCAAGTTGACGCCAGCTGTTACTCACATCGTACAAAGAAATGCCAAACAGACCAGTCATTCCTTAATCCACAACTAATAATCTTGTCCTACATCATAATTTAATCCATTACTCGATGACGTAGTCATTGAGTTGTTACATTTTAACGTCATTTTTTTTATACATTTCAGTGTGCCGAGGATTTGTACCAGGATATTCACCGGCAGACTAACATATTCTTAAAATACTTTATTTTACCTTTGATTTCGGACCAATTTCGTCCCGTAACTCGATGATGTGATAGTGATGCCGAAATGACGAATTGGTGTCCGCTGTTACTCATATCGTATCAAGAAATGCCGAGGCAGACCAGTCATTCCTTAATCTACACCTAATAATCTTGTCCTACATCATGATTTCATCCCGTAACTCGATGAAGCAGTCATTGAGTTATTACATTATAACGTCATTTTTTTATAAATTTCAGTCTGCCGAGGGTTTGTACCAGGTTATGCGCAAGCAGATCAAAATATTCTTAAAATACTTTATTTTATCTTTAATTTGGCACCAATTTCGTATCGTAACACAATGACGTGATAGTGATGGCAAAATGGCGAGTTGGCGCCCGCTATTACTCATATCTTACCAAGAAATGCCGAGGCAGACCAGTCATTCCTTAATCTACACATAATAAATAATCTTGTCCTACATCATAAATTCATCCTGTAACTAGATGACGCAGTCTTTGAGTTGTTACATTTTAACGTCATTTTTATTTTATTTTATTTTAGTCTGCTGAGGGTTTGTACTAGGATATGAGCAGGCAGACCAAAATATTCTTAAAATACTTTATTTTAAATTTAATTTGACATCAATTTCATCTCGTAACTCAATGACGGGATAGTGACGCGAAAATGGCGAGTTGGCACCCGCGGTTACTCATATCGTACCTAGAAATGCCGTGCAGACTAGTCATTCCTTAATCTACACCTTATAATCTTGTCCTACATCATGATTTCATCCCGTAACTCGATGACGTAGTCATTCATGTCGCCGCCGCCCGGTCTTTTATATATATTTCCTTAGAATAAAAAGTTATCTTCTTTCTAATAAATGGCATATACGTTTATATATAATTATACATAACGTTACATCTAATGATAATTTTTTTCCTATCATTAGCATACTTCGACACTACGCTGTTCGGTTTTTACAGAGGATTCTTTAACCAAACAAACTGCATAAATGAATTTAATATCTTGCTTTAAAGGAACATTTTGACATTTACTTAAAATTTCCTTCTGCATTGCTGAAAACGATATGAACTCCATTGTGCTGTTATATTTTTATAATTTATGAGAAAAAGCCTATTGAGAACATTTCTTTCATTTGATTATTTACAGTAGGCTGTGGCAAAGAACGATACAACAATATGAAATAGTATAGATCACCCAGTGGTTAAAAAAAGTTGCAATAAAAACGAAATTTTTTAATCCGTCCCTATGACGTCATCTTTACTCACTCACATTATTTGTTTTGTAATATTGACAGATATGGTTAAGTATTATTAATAAACGAAATACATCTTACAAGCCGAAAAAATATAACGTACCCTGGGGTAATAACGCCACGTTAAGGTTCTAGCAATTTTCACGGCTCAGTTTTAGTTTGTATTTTTCAAACAAATATATGATTTGATACAGCAGCTCATTGACTATCTATATAAAAAAAATAATTTAACAGATATGTATTCATGAAATGTAATGTCGTGATTTCTTGACCAATGCTATTTGGCGTTATTACTCACCTATATGGGTAATAACGCCATGCAAACAAAACTATGAAATAAGTTGGAATAATTGCATGTAGATTGCCCAATTCTAAAAATACAAACTCTCAGCTCTAGAAATTGACAAATTGTATCCTAAGCTATTGAAATTGTTCATTTATTTTGTGAAAGTGTAAGAAAAATAAAGGTGTGGTGTGGGGAGGGGGGATGAGGCAAATAATATCAGACCGTGAGCTTCTTTTTGCTTAAAAAACCGCTTAAATAGAATTATTAGAAACATTGCACAGTTTTAACTGTGTTTATTTGAATCAGTATTTAGGATGTAGCTGGTCCACTGTAGGGAATCAACCGGGGTAAAAGTTGCAAGGATTGGCGTTGTTACCCCCTTATAGTTAATGCGCTGTACATTTTAAATTACAATTTTTCTCGCGAAGATATCAAAATCTTCAACAACATTTTCAAAGGCCAGGACATGTACTACAAATTTATGTAATTAACAAAGTATTTCCGGATAAAAAAAAAAATAGTCTTCACATCACAAAACGTATCTCGCAAATTTTAGATCAAGCGTTAATTTTAGCTGCTTGTAAAAACAATAAGACCTAAAAATGAAATAAATTAACTTGAAGCTGTTTTTTGCGATTTATATGACTCAAAACCCTTCTGCGCAGAACACATGGGTGTCATTTACCAAATTATTTCATAATTATGCAAAATATTAGCACTTGGCGTTATTACCCCGTCTGGCGTTATTACCCCAGGGTACCTTACCATATTTCTTTGAAGATTCAATAAAATATCGTTTGTGAAGTTACACAATTTAATTTGTTATTCACTGTTATTAACTACTTCCGTAATAAATTAAATACGTAGTACCTATTGTCGTCGTTCAGTCTGTCTGCCCGCATATAACAGAGCAAAACTCTAGATTCGAATCGTTTGAAATTTCAAATATATAATTTATTCATAACTATGTCGAATCATTTAAAATATTATTCAAAATAGGATGTACAGTTTAATTACAGGGACAATTCAAAGTATTCCGTTTGATGACAGCCAATGGAAAAAAATAATTTTAAGTGCATTTTAATGCAAAACTCTTTTGAGCATAATAAAATTTATATGCATATAGGAAGTATTTATTGAAATATGCATCCTGTACAATCTGTGGTGCAAAAAATATTTGTTATTAATTTACAGAGTCACCCAGAAATTACCATTACCTAATGATATTGGGGGAAATAATTTTTGGGACGAAATTTTATTATTAATAACAATTAATTATAGCGTAACTGAATTTAAAGTTCAATGAAATGATTAGTTATTGGGAGAGAGCTATTGCGGAAATCGTAAAAAATTTGCATAGCAGTGCTGGGCGATTTACTCCAAAAGCTAATCAGGACCAATTAATATATCAGGGACCGACTTAATCTTTTACGGAAAAGGATTAATCCATAAAATTCCCATTAAGAATTATAAATATATTTTCATTCAAATCATAAAATAACCTTCATTGCACTATGGCTTATTTTAAACATTTGTACAATAAAGTCAAATTATTGAATGATCTTGTTGATGGTAATTTCATATATAATTACAAAAAAAAAAAAAAAAAAAAAAAAAAAAAAAAAAGAAATTAGTACTAACGATTTCTTAAAAAATATTAAATTAGAATACATCAGTATTTTATAGATTATTTAGTACATTTTATTTTCTTATTAATTAATCTTATTATTTAAATATACTGTGACTTGGCATTAATTTAAAGCACTTTATTTGCAAACTTAAATTATTCGTTCAACAAAGCGAAAGATAAACAAATCCAACATACTTTGCATTTATTAAAATAAATTGTTTTTAAAGGAGATTTCTATATATTTTTATAGCTTTTTATTATTTAATCGTTTCTAAAACAATTCAAAACTTTTGTAAACTTGTCAATCTACGTTTTGCATATCTTCAGCTTTAGAATATCAAAGAACTATGTTCTAAATTTTCATCACTGGCAATATCTCACTCGTATACTATGCTCGTTTAATCGAATGTCATTTAATGTTGCTGGCGACATGCAACGAGTTATGTTTTCACGAGACAAAAATTTCTTTCAAAGATAGTTGCACTTAGAGATGGGCACTGAATACGTAATGAGAAAGTCTTATCTTGTAATATCTTAAAGCGGCTATTTTCAAAATGCCTCTGCTATGAAGTTAGCTGGTTCTTTTTTCTACTGCTGTCACATAATTTTCATTTTACATACAAAGAAGGAAAATTAAAAAAAATATATTTTGCGAAAGTCTAACATTTTTTGTATAATCTGTCTCCTTGCGTGTCAAGAATCATTTGACTAAGATGCAAATATTATATTTAAAGAATAGGAGCTATTTTAGGCTGTATATCTTATAGAAAAAGATGCTTTTTAGATTAGAATTGAACTAATTAACATAGACAATTTAAAAACACACATAATAGTTTTGAATGTTTTAAATTTTCTTTTTTATATTAAATAATTGTTTTAATTTCCTAAACATAACATATAATTTAAAATAATAAAGTAATCAGGAAATAAATAAATAAAATGCTAAACTGATCTTTTACGAAGGGTTATCTTAAAAATTATGCGATATGTAAACTACTTAAAAAGATGACATAAAATATTTAAAAACATGATAAATTACTTTAACAAGTTCGCTGCCGCTTACGTGAAGATGTGACGATAGTTAATGCCGCACTGTATAAGTGGGTTTTTCCTAGAAGCCATTTTACTTTTTATAACAAAGAATCAGCAACAGTTTTTCCCGCGCCAGCGCATGATTTTATATTGGACACACCCACATCACGCGCTGACGCGTGAGCGGAAGCGAACGTGTTAATTCTTAGTACTTTCATCTGTAAACACAACTTTCGTCAGAGAATACAAAAAATATTGTTATTAACGTCTTATTTTTCACATGTTACGTAGTTGGTGTCAAAAAAGCGTGAAATTGGATGACAATTTTTAGATCCGGAAAAGATTGGAAAAAAAAAATAGATATTGAGAAAAATGGAATATGATTTGCTTTATGATTCTTTAAACAAAAGGTGATCCAAATTCTGAATATTTTGTAAGATAATATGTCATTACAAACAACATTTTCTTTGATAATAATTTCTATTGATTCTTGGATGTTTAATTCACGGTAATTCTTCAAGGAACATATGACTTTTTCATCTTCGAAATTAACTTACATATTTTGCTTCTGGTTGAATCTTGAAAGAGCTGTTGTTGGTCGATTGTATTTTAAATCCTGACATGTTCTTTAATATATCTTTAAATTTACCAGAAATCATTCCTATGTATTCGAGATAATAACTTTCTGTTTTTAGTGATATTACATATACTCCCGAAATTTCATCTTTTGAGATCGGGTATATTTAAGCGTAAATGCGGTTAAGTTATCTTACAAAGACTCCCACGGAACCCCCCACTCTGCCTCTTCGGACCAATGTACCTCGTGTAGATAATGTTTTTTATAAAGAACATCATACCGCCAGCTAATTTTTAATTACAAAAAATGTTTTAAGTTTTATTTCACGGAAACAAATAAATCCATGAAATTCAATTCAATCATTGTCTTTCGTTAATCATTCGGATTTTCCCCTGATTTCGTCAAACCTTGGAGATCCCTGTGTAAATACGGATTAAACTCCCTTAGAAAGGCTCTCACGGAAGCCACCCCTCTCCCACTTCGGCCGAATAGACCTCGCCTATATAATTGGCCGTGATAAACACCCCAACTCTATTTCATTTTTAATTTTTAAAAACTGTTTAAGTTTTGCTTTATGGAAATAGATTAATTCACAAAATCCAAATTAAAAATAAACAACATATTTACAATCAAATAATAATATAACCTTCATTGTATTACGGCTTATTTAAAACTCTGCTATACAATAAAATCAAATCACTGAGACATCACATTGATGGAAACATTATGTATGGTTCATAGAAAGAAATAACAATGTGATAAAACAGAGAATGGGGGTTAACGATAAAATAAAAAATACTAAATTAGAATATCTCAGTTTTTTAACCATTTTTAGTACATTATTTCTTAATAATTAATTAGTTAAATATATCTTGAATCAACATTAATCTAGAGAACATATTAAACGTAATTTATTTGCAAACTTAATTTATTTCGTTCAGAAAAACAAAAGACAAACTAAACTTATAAACTTCAAATTTATTGAAATAAATTGTTTTTGAATTATTTATGTGCAAAAAAATCATAGCTTTTTATTATTTAGCCATTTCCAAAGAATTCCAAACCTTTTGTAAAGATTTCAAAATATTTTCAGCGTCACTTCAGCTTTAAATTGTCCATGTGCCGTGCTCTACATTTTCATCACTGACAACAGCTTCCTCATATATTGTGCTTGTTTAATCGAATGTCATTTAATGTTGCTAGCGACAGACTACGTGCAATGTTTTCGCGAAACAAAAATTCCTTTCAAAGATAAGTTGCACTGAGAAATGGCCACTGAATATGTAATGAGAGTGCTTTTCCTTTTAGTATCTTAAAACGGTGATTTTCAAAATGTCTGTGCAACGCAGTTAGCTGGTTCTTTTTTCTGTCGCAGTCACATAATTTTACATAAAAAGAAAGGAAAAGACAAAAGAAAAAAAGTAATATTTTATTAAAAACGTTACGTCTTTTATGCATTATCTATCTCTTTACGCATCAAGAATCTTTTGAATAGAATAAAATACACATACTTTGTTTAATGAAAAGGAAATATTTTCGGCTATATATCTTTTTAAGAAAACACATTTTTATAATAAAATTGAAGCGATTTTCATAAAAAAAGTTAAAAACATTCCTAACCATTTTAAATATGCTAGTTTTTCGTTATTTTAAATTTAGAAAAAAAATGCTATCATTTCTTTGTGTCTGAAGACAACGATAGATTTAACAAATTAATTAATTAGTTTCAAAATAACGGCAATAAAACGCATTTAGGTAGTAAGTAGAACAGATACAAAAACTACAAAAATAATTTCAGAAACAAATAAATAAATATTTACAAAATATTTCAAAAATGGATAAAGATGTAAAAATAAATTATCTTTGTAAATTAAATTGGTATACAAAACTTCAAAGCTAGTAAGAAGGTTATTGTTAAGATAGATTTTAAAATCTCCAAATATAAGCTCGTTAAAAAAAAATCCACGCTTTTCAAAATCAACCATTAAAGACAAAACGATTGGAGTAGCGTAAAAACAGGGAGGGCATCAAGGCATTTAAAAACCTTAAAAAAAACATTTACTATTATTCTTATTCAATACAGAGTCTAGTGATAGAATGAAAGCAATATACATCAAACTATTAAAAGTAAGCAAAAATATATGTCAATCATAGATTACGAAACATTTTCCAAATTTTACGGAATACGTAAACAAAACCTATTCTTCCTATTTCTTTGTTCACATCTGTACATGATTTATATGTTTATATATTTCACATAGTATGCTAAAGTTTAGACTAGTTACAAAACACGCAACGAAGCTTAAATTTCGTCATAATGAAAAAGTTGATAGCTATTACACATATAATGATGCTTATACCCAACGTTTTACGAAGATTAATTCACTTAGAATACGATTAGAACTGTTTATTTTAACATGATATACAAAGTGTTTAAATATATATAGGTAGTTCTATTTACAATTGAATTTCAACTTTTTAGACGAATTTTAAAAATTAATAATTCGAAAACATATCAATGAACAAAGATACAGTTTGCATTAAACGAATGGAAAAGAAACCGGTTTTGTGTGGCAATGAAAAAAAAGTTCTGTTGTCCATCAACAGATGGCGCTTTAGTGTTTTATTGCACCAAAAGATAATTTACAATTGAAAATTTTTGAAAACTTCCAAGTCAGCTTAATTACAGTTAATTAGTACTATAGTAAATGTTCAATGTACTGTCCATCATTCAGAAATACGGCTGTGAGACGAGACACTACACCGTTCGCAGCATACAGTAGCATTTCTTGTGTTAAGGTGATCCATTTTGGTGGATAGCAGCTTTCAGTGCTGCTAGTGATGCCGGTTAGTCGCGGTACACTTTTGACTTCAAGAGTCCTCACAGCCAAAAGTCACAGGGTGTCAGATTGGCAGATCTTTGAGGCCATGAGTGATTAAAGTAGCAACTGAGAGTGCGTTCCTCGCCAAATGTTGAGGGTAGCAGTCGTTGCAGAAGCACAGCAGTATGAGATGGTGTTCCATATTGTATAAAGGTGACTGTTTGGAATGATTGCCACTGTTACAGTTCAGAATAATATTGTTCTGTAACGCTGCTACATATCGCTGACCAGTTTTTGAAAGATGGAACTGTGTGACTTCCTCGAAAAACAAACCAATTTTGAAATCAACAGTGGAGCCACACCAGACTGTCACTTCGGCAATTGCAAGGATTGCAAGGATACAAGGATTGCAAGGATTTTCTGTGGTACACACTCAACAACTGGGGATGTTAAAAGCATCAGAGAGTGTGAAATGTGCTTCATCTGTCCAAAGCACAGTGTGAAGCCAGTTGTGCTGCTCTTCCATCTTACTAAATACCAAATTCACAAAATCTTGGCTAGAGTCGAAATCAGGAGGTTTCAGTTATTGGTTGTCTTGCAACTTGTAGGGATACTTTTGCAAAGTTTTTCGCAGTGTTCTCCCGACACTTACGTACGACACTTTTGTCTGCCTCGAAACTTCTCGAGCACTGCACTCCCCAAGTGCAGCCACCTTTGATATGGATTGCACCGCCTGTAGTCCGTTTTCTAATTACATCCCGTGTGCAATTTTATGATTAAGTATAGTGAGTGGTCTCATTTTGTTCCTTATGTCTTGTAGACTAAGAAAAGCGATGGTGGACATCCGGGACCCGCGACTGGGGAGGGGGAGGGGGAGGGGAAGGGTAAAAAAATGGAAGGGGAAAAAATTCCATTTCATAAATAATAAAGAAATTTATCAATAAATATTAATGTTTAAAACATTTATAGATTAGGAAAAATATTTGTGGACATCCAGGACCCGCGATTGGGGAGGGAGAGGGGGAGGGGAAGGGTTGAAAAGTGCAAGAGAAAAAAATTTCATTTCTTAAAATATAAAGACAATTATGTATAAATATTAATGTTTAAAACATTTAAAGATTAGGAAAAACATTTGTGGACATCCAGGAGCCGCGACTGGGGAGGGGGAGGGGGATGGGGAGGGGTGGAGGAGGGGTGGGGGAGGGGAAGAGTTGCAAAGTGCAAGGAAAAAATTCCATTTCATAAAAAATAAAGAAAATTATGTATAAATATTAATGTTTAAAACATTTATAGATTAGGAAAAACATTTGTGGACATGCGGAACACGCAACTGGGGAGGGGCAGGGAGAGGGGAAGGGTTGAAAAGTGCAAGGAAAAAAATCCATTTCATAAAAAATAAAGAAAATTATGCATAAATATTAATGCTTAAAACATTTATAGATTAGGAAAAACATTTGTGGACATCCAGGACACGCGACTGGGGAGGAGAAGGGGAAGGGTTGAAAATTGCAAGAGAGAAAAATTCCATTTCATAAAAAATAAAGAAAATTATGAATAAATATTAATGTTTAAAACATTTATAGATTAGGAAAAACATTTTTGGACATCCAGGAGCAGCGAATGAGGAGGGGGAGAGGGAGGGGGAGGGGAAGAGTTGCAAAGTGCATGGGAAAAAATTCCATTTCATAAAAAATAAAGAAAATTATGTATAAATATTAATGTTTAAAACATGTATAGATTAGGAAAAACATTTGTGGACATCCGGGACCCGCGACTGGATAGGGGGAGAGGAAGGGGAAGGGTTGAAAAGTGCAAGGGAAAAAAAAGTAATAAAGGTAATTGAAAAGGAAGTGAGTGATGATAAATACTAAATGATACAAATTTTGTAGCGCTAAATATTATTTGTTATCTTTGTATTGTTATTCTATATTATACATCATATACCAAAATAGTAAAACTTTCAAATTTTAAACTGCAAGTAAAAGTTTAACTTCAGAACAAAGTAGGATCATCGGTACCACTGTCATCATAATTTACATCATCAAGGCCTCCAACATTATCACATTTATTAGCCTCACCCGAGCATGAACACATTTCAGTTACAAGGTAATCCATTTTGTGAACATTTACAGGATGCTACACATCTTCACTTGACACACGAACAACGCACCGATTAAACCAGTTCTTGAGGAGCACATGGCATGTTACACATGACAGGTAGGTATTATTTTTCCTTTATTATCCAACCAAAATCAGTTGGGGGTGGAATATTAGTTTTTAAAATGTGTGCTCTTTGCCATATTATTGCTTGGTAATGCACTCTTATGGCTGGGTAAAGGGCAGCTTGAGTTGGAGGCATATTTGTTCCTTCAACTTGGTTTTTTGCAAATAACCACCATCTTAGCTCACTGAATGTTTTAATGTTTAATTTTGGCATGTGCACTTAACATATATATTCTTCAAGTGCAATATATCTTTCACTCTCAAGGATATTTGTTTGACCTTATACGGCAAGTGCTTTCAGAATTCTGTCATCAACATTTATGAAGCTCTTCCAAAAACTGGTTTTTGATTTACCACTGAATGAACCAGTGGTGTTAGATCCAAAAAGAGAAGGCAGTCCCACTAAAGCTTCAGATCTTTTTTCTTGCCCTTTTCAATCCTTTCCCCTTTCCTTCCCCTCCCCCTAGCCTAGTTGCGGATCCCGCCCTCATAGCATGCATGTTCACAGTGACGTCACAATGACGTCACTGTGAGTCACTTTGGTCACATCACATCTGTGACGAAAATACCACCACTCAGTGACGTCACAATGTGACTAAGATGCGACTTTCTAAAAAAATTTTCACAGTTCGTCACAATGTTAATGTCAAAGTAGTCACAAATGACACACTTTTCACAAATTGGTCACATTGTGACGTCACAAAGTGGTCACAATGTGACGTCACAAAAAAGCTCTAAAACGGCCATAACGACTTCACATTTTAGTCACCGTGACTTCACATCGACGTCACGTGACGTCACATCGACAATCGATGGTCACAAAGTCACAATGTGACTTCACAACGACGTTGCAGTGACGTCACCATGTCTTACGGGCGGATGCCCACTATTGCTTTTCTTATTCTATAAAAGATTTAAATACTAATATATATATATATATATATATATATATATATAATTAAGTGGCATTTTTTTCTTGCCTCTTTCAACACTTTCCACTCCCCTCCCCTCCCCTCCTCTTCCCTTACCTCCGTCTTCCTAATCACAAGTACCGAGTATCCTTCAATGCTACTCTCATTCTATAGACGTTTTAAACTTTGATATTTATGCATACTTTTTTAAACAGAATTTTTTATTGCCCCTTTCAAATTCCTCTCCTCCCCCTTTCCTCCTCCCCAGTCGCGAGTCCCGGATGTCCACAAATGTTTTTTTCTAATTTATAAATGTTTTAAACATTCATCTTTATACATAATTTTCTTTATTTTTTATGAAATGGAATTTTTGTCCCTTGCAATTTTTAACCCTTCCCCTTCCCCTCCCCCTCCCCCTCCCTTTCCCCCGTCGCGGGTCCTGGATATCCACAAATGTTTTTCCTATTCTATAAATATTTTAAATATTAATATTTATGCATAATTTTCTTTATTTTTTATGAAATGGAATTTTGTTCCCCTGCACTTTTCAACCCTTCCTCTCCGCCTCCCTCTCTCCAATCGCTTGTCCCGAATGTCCACAAATGTTTTTCCTAATCTATAATTGTTTCAAACATTAATATTTACACATAATTTTCTTTATTTTCTATGAAATAGAATTTTTTCAATTGCACTTTGCAAATCTTCCCTTCCCCCACCCCTCCCCCTCCCCTCCCCCTCCCTAGTCCCAGCTCCTGGTTGTCCACAAATGTTTTTCCTAATCTATAAATATTTTAAACATTAATATGTTTGCATAATTTTCTTAATTTTTATGAAATGCAATTTTTTTGCCTTGCACTTTTCAACCCCTCCTCTTCCCCTCCCCCTCTATAGTCGCGGATCCCGGATGTCCACAAATGTTTTTCCTAATCTATAAATGTTTTAAACATTAATATTTTTCGATAATTTTCTTTATTTTTAATGAAATGGAATTTTTTTCCCTTGCACTTTTCAACCCTTCCCCTCCTCCTCCCCCTCCCCAGTCGCGGGTCCCAGATGTCCACCATCGCTTTTCTTTGTCTACAATACATAAGGAACAAAATGAGACCACTCACGATACTTAATCATAAAATTGCACACGGACCTATGAAAAGCTGTAATTAGAAAACGGACTACTGCTCCACTCACATGGCAACGAAAGTGGCTATTGAGAGGCGTCCACTTCTTTAACTTGACGCCAAAGAGCCTGTAGCTTCAAATTTCTTCATCAATTTGTTCAATGCAGAAGACGTTATGATCCTTTTCTATCTCGCATTCCTTTCGAGCAGCGATATGCTCGCAATGCAGCATTGACACTTTCCGAATTCTTACAATGCAATTTAACTAAGAGGACTTCCGCAAAATTTGGACAGCATTTCGACGCATACAAGTTTCGACTACCATTACTGCTGGAGTTGCTCCTTTTTATATTGTTTGTTTCTTTGCATAAACATAAATCAGATATCCAAACGCGCTATCTGTTGGTCGCCAAAAGAACTATTTTTTCGTTGCCACACAAAATCCGCTTTCTTTAACATTCGTTTGGTGCAAACTATATATTTGTATTTGGATTCGAATTCGAATTATTTATTTTTAAAGTTCGTCCTGACTTTTGGATCACCAGGTTTATACTAAATGTGAAAAATCAGATTTGGTTCAAATTTTTTTCTAGATTGATTCTGATAAGGCGCTTCTTTGATTAATTTTTAGGGTTCGTTGGTTAAGAGTTGCTAATCCCCTCCCCCGCTCTTAATTTAGATTATTTTTTTTCATACAGAAATATTGGATTTGCATCAAAGCCTATGCACCAATTTTATTAAAAAAGAGCTTCCCTGATTAGATTTGGAAGTTCATTAAGTATAAAGAATAGGAAAGGGAGGACAAGTCCCTCATTATTAAAAATTCATGGGTTCGTAATGCAAAAATTTTCTATTTGCTTCAAGTTTCGTATTGCAGTTTATTATGTCAAGGAGCTTCTTTCATTAGATTTGAGGTTCATTGATTAAGTATAAAGGGGGGGGGCGAGCGCCTCCTTTTGATTTAGATAAATGGGTTTTTCACGACTATGGATCGAAACAGCAATAGCTCCCTATAGATATTTACTGCGCATGCTCATTTAGTGCTAAAATAGTAATCAGGACTGGCAGTACAGCGTTAAAAAGAATTGTCAAATATACAGGCGAATCCAGTGTCGATTTATTCAACATTTTTAGCTCCGGATTTTTTCATTTATATAATATTTTTAGCTCCGGATTTTTCGATTAATTCAAAATCGGGATAGCGCATGCGCGGTGATAGTGTTCGCAGGGAGCTATTGCTGTTTGGATCCACTAGTTTTTTCACGCAAAACTGTTCGATTTGCATCAATTTGATATGCAGGTTGCTAATCGTCCTTTTTGAGGGATATTAATCTTTAAAATAAAAGTGTAATATACAATTAGAGTGAATAGCCTGTGAGCTCAATGCCACCAATTTAACCAACAACTTTTCTTTTTATTATTTTTGTGCAACACCAGCAATTTTTGTTGTCTTTAATCAATATTCGGATAAAGTGGAACTCAGAAGCAGGGACCATCTTTATTATTAAACTGTGATTTGAAGGAAATTTATTCCAAAAAAGCATATTTTTAATTATATTAGGATATTAGCAGTAAACGAGAGGGGGGAGATAATCTTATTTAATTAAGATAAATGGGTATTTCGGACAAAACTATTAGATTTGCTTCAATTTTTATGTATGGTTTTTCATTATAAGACGCTTTCTTATTGAGATTTGGATGTTCATTAGTATAAAGGTATAAAAAGGTATAAAGATCGCTCTTATTTTAGATAAATAGGTGTTCATGCAGAATTATTCGATTTACTTTAATTCCGGTATAACAGTTTATTCTGATAAAAAGTTTTCCTAGTTAGATTCGTATAATCATTGGTAAGGTTTAAAGAGGGTAAAGGGAGCTTGATCCCAATCCCGTTATTTTAGATAAAAATTATTCTCAAGCAGAATTATTCCATTTATTTTAAATTTGGAATACCAGTTTATTCAGTCGAGGAATTTACTTAATTAAATTTAAAAAGTTTTTTTTTTTTTTTTTTTTTTTGTAAAGTATAAATGTAGAACAAGTGCTAATCCTCTTTACCTTTAATTTAGATAAATGGGTTTTAAGTTTGATATAACGGTTTATTCCGATCAGGTGTTTCCTTGGAAGTTTGTTAAGTGTAAAATAGGGGAAATCGGGGACTAGTCCAAGCTCACTTAATTTAGATAAAAGGGTTCATGCAAAGTTACTCGATTTTTTTTTCAATTTTGGTATTGCGGTTTATAATCTTAAGAATCTTTTTCGATTATATTTTGAGGTTCATTTGTTAAATATGTATGAATACTGGGGTACACTGTTAAAAAAATTCTGAAATTCACGAATATTTTTTTCCTGAATTTCACAGAAAAAGTCCCTTTTCACAACAAAAGGGCATTACCCATTACAAATCAGCAAATCCCACCATATTTCCTGAAAATAACGAAATGGGTGGAAATAAAAACAAAAAACGGAGACACTCCGTTGTGTAACTGGCTCCGTGGCCGAGTGGTCAAGGAACCATACCGCTAATTGCCTGCGAGCGCAGATTGTGGGTTCGTATTCCACTGGCGGCAAGAAATAATGAAAACATAAAAAGTCCCTTTTAATATACATTTTTTCTGTTTATTTTTCTCTTATTTCTTATTAAAAAATCTTTTAATTAATTAGCCAATAAACAAATAGTGTACGACAATTTCAAAGAAATTGTCTATAACATTATTTTTCTAAAAAAAAGTTGTTAATAAAAAGTTTTTTTCATTCATTCATTCATTCAAAAAAAACAGTGGCTTTAAACAGTGATTTTTTTTATTTAAACTATTTTAAAAATAAAAATTGATTTTAAAAAATAATAAGCATTATGCATCAATCTAAAATAAAATAAAATAAACTGTTTACAAATATTATAACGAATGTATTTAAAAGGAAATCTTTAAAAAGCACAACAGATTTTCCCACTAACTCATAAAAGACATATTCTGTAGAACCCGGCATCAGCAGCTTTAGCTCGGTTAGTAAGAATTTATTCCGCTATCAAAAGGTCCCGAGTTCGATCCTGAGGACGGCGTGAGCTAAATTGTGCAATAAAAATAATACGTAAAATAACATAGCAGCTTAAGATCACTCGGTAATTTCGAATTCTTTGACAATTAATCGATTTATTAATTTTAAAAATTATATTAAATTATTATCATTAAAAATCAGACTTTGTAACAGAAAGTTACCGCTTCTTCAAACGGAGTTTTCCTTTCTTGTATGGCCCCACCAGTGGCCGAGAGGATTAGACCTCTCAACTGGTAGACTGCAGGTGCTGGGTTCGAACCCAATCGCGGCCGTCGGCCTAACCGTTCGGAGTTTTCGTGGTTTTCTTCGAACCTTGCGTAAATACGGGTTAGGTTCCCTTAGAAAGACCCCCACGAAGGGCACTCCACCCAGGTCCTATATCCCTAGTGTAGATAATCGGACGACACCAACTAAACCAACCAAACCAAACCTTTCTTGTATGTCCCACAACGGAAAATCTACTTACGGAACGGTAACAGTTCGGCTACATTGCTGCCGGCAGTTTCACCTGGAATTCACAGATTTATTTTTAACAGTGTAGCTTTCCTCTGTAATTTTGATAAATAGGTTTTCCCTGCGTAATTATTCGATTTGCTTTAATTTCGATATACTCGTTTATTCCGATATGGCGCTTCGTTCATTCTGTTTGGAGGTTAAGTGGTTAACCCTTTGGGGACGACCGACATGTAGACCTGCCGTAAAAAGTCTTAAGAACCCGCGTTTATACCCACCAGTAAAATTTTATGGTAAAATTTGCCTTATTTAATTGGAGCATTTTCTCGATTCAATAAGGCACAAATTTCTGTTTTAAAAAACCGGTGACTAAACATTTAAATTTTCGTAAAAGGCTCTCGTCGCATAGGTGCTAAGTATAAAAGAGAAAACGGGCGAAGCTAATCTCCCTAAATTTATTTTTTAGTGTCATTATTCTGTGAAATAAGATTATAATATACAATTAGCGTAAATAGCCTGTGAGGTCAAAGCCACCAGTTTCTGCTGCCATGTTTCTTTTTATTTTTTAAGTGTTATTTAATTTCTCTCAATATTTTACCTTAATAGGAATTTTCTGTTGCATTGCATAGTTTTCAATTTTATTTTTAGTTTTTTTAAATGGTAGAAAAAGAGTAAACATGAAAAAATAATCTCTCTAAACGGGAAATGTTTTACCTTTTATGAAAGAATTAAATTCGAGCCTGGTTTCCCTATCTAATTTTACTGCAAGAAAACTGAACATTTACATTTTTCACTATAAAATTTTACTATTAAATATGAAAAATTTCCCTTAGTACGAAATGCATCTGGACATAAAATAAATTAGTGCATCAAGTAACATATAAAGACACGCATTAGGCGGAATAAATAGCGATAGTTTGCTAATCAATACGAAATTCCGATGTTTCAGAATTCTAGAAAGCATTTAATTGCATCTGTCACTGTCATAAAAAGGGAGTGTTTAAAAGTTCTATCTTTAAATAAACATAGTGATGATTGCGTCATAATAAATGATGAAAGAAAAATGAAATGCAAAAATGTATGAGTATTATAATGTTATTTTCTCCAAATACCAGGTATATTTTTTTGTTGTTTGTTTATCTGGAATAGTTTAAAACGGATAAATGTTGAGTAAAAAGTGAAATCTTAATGTAAAATGATACAATTTGTTTGATATAACTTAAACTTTTTGTAAAACACTTTATATTTTTTTCTGATAAGACAGGCACACTCTTCTTTTTTAACAACTAGTTATAATAAGATATGAAAAAATTACTGTTTCATAAAAGTCACTTAACACATAGCAAATCATGTTCATTAGCGTATTATTGTGAAACATAAACTTTGATTTTTTAAATTATATATTTATATCATGTAAATCTAAATGACACAAAAAATTTCTTAAATATTATTACTTTAAATAGATTTGAGTAAACTTTCAATATGAGTAAAGTATTTGACAGTATGCAATTTTAAATGTTTAGGTTTTCTCTATTTTAGAATTATTAAAATACTGCAGGAATGTTATTATATTGTAAATGTTGAACATTTCGCAAAATCTTACTGTAGTTCTATAAGAGTATATAGTATGTAGCAGACACATTACATTAAAATGCACATATAGTTTTTAGTTGTAGCGGAAATGGTTAAACCTGAAATAATCCAACATCATAATATAATAGGTGAAATAGCATGATAATTTCAGTTTGTAACTGCGGTTATACCTGGAAAAAGTTTGTATTAATTCATTTTTAAATCCATTATTATTTACAGCTAACTAATAAAACCTTATCTGGATTTATTTCTTATTTGAATATTTATGAAATTACAATATAATGGAATAAGTAGTTGTACAAATACTTGCGTTATAAGCCTCAATCTTCATTATTTCATGAACGAATTTATTTCCTTTATCGAATAATGGATGATTTGGTATCTAAAGTATCAATTGTAATAAAACTGGTTTGAGAAAATAACTCTTCAATCGGAACTAATTTGTAAGTATTGTGGGATTTAAACGAATAAGTCTGGCGAAAAGAGATCATCAATTGTCAATATTAATTTATTATTGCAGGATTTTGTTCTTTATTAAGACTGTCGGAGTGAAAAACGTCTAACAGTTATAGAGAAAATTTTCCATAAAAGAAATACTATTTGTATTTATGAAGAAGTAGAAATATTCACTTCATGAAAATATTTTATTTAAATGAAAGCACAAGAAATGGAAAGAAGTCAAAATTTGTAATCAGAATTGCAATTTGATGCGTTAAATTCATCTGAATTACAATTCGATGCGTTAAATTTACCCTGAATAAGAATTTTTATTTATATATACATTTAGTTCCAAGACTGTGTCCTTCTTCGATGAGAACTAATTGGTAGATATTTTTTAATTGTATTGGATGTGTATGGTTAGAAGAAAACAGCACTAACAATATTCATTTACTATTATAAAATTACACTTTAATTGCAGTTGATGTAGTAGTTGCAAACTTCTTATAGTTACAGACGAAATTTTCAAGAAAATTAATGTTAGTTTGTCTGAAGATAGTCATCTGTGTTTTATATAAGTGAAAAGATTAGAAATGGACAGAGGTCATAATATATTATCTGAATGGCAAATATGTATCTTTAATTAGCATTCCACGAAAACCTTGATTTTAATGCGAAGAAAGGAGGTTTTAATGCACATTTGAGAAGATTTGTAATACAAATTTTATAAATTTTTACAAGCAGAAAATATCTTCCAAGTAAATTAAATTGAAATTTTGAAAAAGATCATTTGGAACAGTCCATGATTTTAAGTCAAATACACACAATAAAAAATTTAGAGCAACTTTACTCCATAAGATTGGTGGCAATGTTGCTTATTTCAATTTATGGAGTAAAATAACTGAAATAACTGGTACTACAATACATCATAATAATGTTAGTTCTCATATTTCTACATAATTATTGTGTAATACTACATTAGTTACGTCAGTTTGAAGCAATTATGCATAGTAAAAATTTAATACGCAATTTGACCGATGTAGCTGCTGTTACGTTACACCATAATAATGTGAATTCTGATATTTTCATACTACAGGGTTATTACAAAAGAATCATCGGGTTTGATACATTACTATGTGCGAACTAGGAAACGTATATGTTTGCATGACAACTTAAACGAGAGGGCATTAACTATAGTTTCGTTCTGCATATGTGTCATGCGCGTGTGGTTGTCATGGTTATTACGCAAACGTCAAATTCAAAATGGCAACTGGACAGCAGAAAGCATTTTGTGTACTAGAATTTTAAATCAATTGTTTTTTTAATTCCAAAAGTTTCGACCAATTTCTTTTAATTGCTCATAAAAGCGAAGAATGCTTTTTTGGGGTAACTGGATTGCATTTGTATGCCTTCCGGAAGGCTGTCTGAACGGTTATAAGCAATTAATACTTTGAAGATTCTAGTACACAAAACACTTTTGGCTGTCCAGTCGCCATTTTGAATTTGACGTTCATGCAGCAACCATGGCAACCTCACGTGCAGGACACATATGTAGCGGAAAACTGTAGTTAATGCCGTCTGGTTTGAGTTGTCATAGAAACATATACGTTTTATAGTTCTCACGTAGTAATGTATCAAAATCCGATGATTCATTTGTAATAACCCTGTATCATAGTGTAATATTATACAAGTTACCTCAGTTAAATTAATGAAAAAATATGTGGCAATATTCTGCCACCAGGTTTATGAACTAATGTTACATCAATTTCAGTGTCGTATCACTTTGTAATTTCCTTAATGAAAATTCGCGTTCATAATTAAGCCTATCTTTCACAGATTAAAGCATTTCATCTCTTTAAGAATTAGACCATGATTTCATAGTCGACACTTTTTTTGACTAAATATTGCATGTGTTCGTTATTTATTTGTGTTTTTTTTTTTCATTTTCAAATATTTAAACATGTATATATATTATATATTGTAATATGACGCTTATAAATATATTTTTTTACCTCCAAATACCTAATCTAATAATTATACATTATTAATACTAATAATATTTACTAATCTAATTCTTATACATTATTATACTTTTTTTCCGTTTATGTTTTATAAAAGATAAATGTAAATACAGCTTTTAGTAAGAGGAGTATGAGGCTTTAATTTTCTTTTTCTTCAAATATATAAAATTATTTTTAATCAATAAAAAACTGCTTTTTTTTTGTTTTACGATATAATTCGTGAAAACGTTAACACAATCTATATTGTATGAGTCGCAGATAATAAGATTTGTGCTTAAATTATTTTATTTTAGTATAAAATTTCAATGCTTAAAATTCCAAAAGACTATCTCACATTTGTAAAAATTATAAAAAACAAAGCTTCTTAAATACGTTACCTGAATTTAAAAAAGCAGATCAACGGTTGCTTTAGTGCAATCGATGACAAACAAGGGTAATTTTTAAATTTCTAAGTTGTAGAAAGTTATTATTCCGGACAAAAATATATAAAATCGTTATCTGAAAATCTATATTTAGAAGAAAAAAATGGACCCACATATTCAGAAAACTGAGTCGAATTTTAATGCAAATCACATCCGTTCTAACTAGCATAAATTGAAAGACTTAAAAATTCTGTATTCTTGTTACGATAAGAAATTTTTTAAACAACCCATAAGAATATTTTTAATAAAACTCCTTATTTTAAACAGCTCCTTTGATATTTTCATATCAATTTAACCCCTTCGCGACGGGAGCCTTTTACGAAACTTTTAATATTTTGTCATCGGAAATAAAAAACAGAAATTTGTGCCTCATTAAATCGAGAAAATGCTCCGATTAAATAATTTAAATTTTACAGCAAAGTTTTACTGGTGGGAATAAGCAAGGTTTTTTAAGCCTTTTTGCGGCACGTATACATGTCACTCGTTCCCAAGGAGTTAATCAGTACCTTTTCTATAAGCCTTATATACAGTATACCCACTAAAGGTCCTTGCGACCCTCTTCTTACAGGTTTGCCACAGGCGACTATTTTTATAACCTGCCCACACCAGTATTTTCCTAACATAAATATTGAAGCATATTTCTGTTCCAAATAATGCCAAATAGTGTGCTAAGGATTCCGTTAACCCTTTGCTTACGGGGTTGGGATATATGTCGTCCCAGAGACTATTTCTTTATTGTTTTCGCACCAATTTTTGAAAACTAGTCCCTATCATAAACTAATACTAGTGTAATTTCACGAGATAGCTAATACGAAGAATTTTTCTTCTAAATTGTGGTACGAATGAATATAAAAATAGTTGCCAGTTCTACTCCGTAATCTAAAGGTTAAGATGGTGCAATGAACTTTAGTAAAGCATACGGTATTTATGCCCTCTCATTCTATTAATCAAAAACTAATACCACAAATACGTGAAAAGAGACTAGATTTTTACAGCATTTAACACTTTCAGAGACAAAAAATTTTTTCGCCAAAAATGTTTAAATAATTCATTACCATCACAATTCACAAACAAATTTATTTGAAAACAATCAAGAGTTTTTCTTCATATAATATTATGAGAACGAAATTGTACAAACAAATTACTGATGTCATTCGGCAGTTAGAAAATTAAAATTAAACGTTTGCAGACTACAAATGGTGTTCTCCAACTGGTTGGATCAAATAATATACCAAAATCGAATTTACTGTGCTATAAATCAAACATTGATAAGTAAATGTAGGACGTTTTTCATTTAAAATAATTCTTTTTTTCGTTTTAATCTTTGAATAAAATCTTATATATGAGTTTGTACTGAATATATTAAAATATAAGAAGACGGGTAAAAAGAGATTAAGTTATATGTATGTTATTTTTGCCACGTGTTAAGCATAGATTATGTAACACTTTCCAACATTTCCCAAAATATTTAATAAAACGTCGTTGTTTGGGTTAAAAGTTAAATAAGCAAATATTTTAGAAAACACATAAAACATTTGAAAACCAGATTTCAACAGCCAAATGTGTGTTCTAATTCTTTTGAACAAACTTTTATTGGATCTGTAAGTTTATATACATTCATGTCCATAAATTAAGGATAATGCCAGTTCCAGCAAATAAAAGTATGGAAACAAAACAAATATGACTTATTCGTCAAGCCCATTTATTAAACAAAAGAAAAAGAACAAAAACGAGGGTATATGTATGATAACATTCATAATATCTACAATTGTTGCTCCCTAGAGCAAATATAAAAAGTACCCCCCTTAAAAACACTTAACATTATATGGTTGGTATGATGGTTAATAAAATGCATGTCTCTCAGACGATGAAATACAGTCCCCACAACGTCTAGACATGCTGAATATCAAATTATCAAGCTGATCTTGGGGAAGATTACTCTACTCAGCAAGAAATGCTCTCCAAAGTTTCGGTACACAGATAGAAGGTGGTTGACGGTATGCAACCCGTCGGTCGAGCATATTCCATACATACTCTATCGGATTCAAGTCAGGCGAAAATGCTGGCCAATCTATACGGGTGATATCATTCCTTGAAGGCATTCATTTACGATGTTTGCTTGCTGAGGACGCACGTTATCATCTATAAACACGAATTTTAAGCCCAAGGCGCTCCTAAACAAACGTGCATAATGTTCCAGAATGATGTCCTAATAAATGTGGCCTGTCTTGTTTCCTGTTTTAATATGTTTATCTCTTCTGGAGCGCGGTATAATTCCACCCCAAACGAGCAATCCTGCACCACCGTAACAATGTCGTTCAATGATGTTGTCTTGGTGGTAACGGGTACTTGACGTTTCGCCATATGGAAGTCCGACGTGAATCAGACAGCAAGCTAAACTTGGACTCGTGGGAAAACATTACACAAACCCACTGTGACGATGTCCACATTGCAGATTCTATACTCAAGGCTAACCGCAGGTGAAAGTGAATTGTCGTCAACGGAACACATATAACAGGTCTGCAAGAACATACACCAATATTTCATAAACGTCTGTACATGGTATGACTTGAAACAGTCGTACCCGTGGCTGAAGATAGCTGACGAGATAGATCTGATATTGTCCTCAGTCTGCTTCTTTTTGCAGTTACTGCCAAATAACGGTCTTCATTCGTGGTTGCAACTCGGGGACGACCTGTACTGTAACGTCTACTGACATTTCCATCATCTTGGAACCGATGCCAAAGTATAGAGATTACACTTTGGGCAATTCCAAATTTCCCGTATACTTCCATCTAAGTCCAGATTCCAGACGGTCGATAATTCTACCACGTAAAATATCATCCACGTGTGTCCTCTGTGTCGTAACCGTTTGGTTTTGACACTGAGAGACTTAGAAAATGCTCGTTAACAGTTTTACTTCTTTGTCACCGTTCCTTATATACGTCTCTCTCACACTTTAGTCACTGTGACGTATTATCGGCGCCATCTGGTGGCTTTCTGAAATTTGCATATTAATCTTGAAGATGTGTGTGATAATTCTAAAACTGAAATTTTAACTTGAGAGCTTGATTTTCTGGTGATTCTGAACTATCCTTAATTTATAGACATGAATGTATATACTATGTATTGGAAAAATTTCGTTTAGGTTGAAAAAACCTAACAGATGGAAATTTGTTTTAAAGCATTTTATACCAATAAATTAAATAACTTAAGTACGTTTGTTCTGCTGTGTAGTTTATCTAGTATCTTCATTACAAGCTTCTATTTAGTTAAAAGTTAATTCAAATTTAAACATTGCTAAAATTATTGAAATCACACTTCCAGAAATTGTCACCCATGGACGGCCGCGTATTTAATTCTTTGAGTGACCCTGTATATCATTTTATCTATATTCTACAAACATTTCTTAATAAACTAAATGCCTTCCAGCGTAAAAATGCATAGCATATTAAAACCAAAAGCAATTTACGCGCATGTTCAGTAACCTTTATGATTTCTTTTGTATAGCCCTGTATACCAATCAAAGCATTTATGCACACCATTTAATATGTATATGCATTATGAAACTTAAAAACGCATATCATAAGTAAAAATACATCTCCCTCCATCATCGCTACTGCACAGTACTTTGAATAGGCTATCTGAAAATGTTTGAGTGGCCCTTTAAATGCTACGCATTTTATGATATACATTAAATAACTTATAATAAGCCTCACTAACATATTTCACTTTCATTATATATGAAATAGTTTAACATAATTAAAATAAGCGTTGAATTATTTCCCCCTATACCGTTATGTAACGAAATTTTTTTGTGTGGCCCTGCAAATAGATAATAAATATTCCTTGCACCGTATATTCTATAGAATGCATATTTAACTGCACTTCGTAAATACATCTCATTTTTTTGTGTTTGAAAGTCTGTAAAATTTTTAAAATGAATTTGGAACGATTGTTTTCCGTTGACCGTAATGTAACTAAGAAGTTTTGTCTGTCCCTATCGATAAACTAAACGTGCTAAAAACTTCCTTTGAAATAATATTCGTGCTTGGGTAGACATAAACAACATCAAAATATTTCAAGGCAATCCGAGCATATTAATAAGAGTATGAACAGACGGTTTGACTGACAGATGGACAGATTACCAGACAAGCCTAAATCACAAACACTTTTCAACTTAGCTGGAAAGTTTTTAAAAAAAAGATACCTTCAATGAGGACTTAAAAATATTTTACCTTCTGTAGAAAAATATCATGAAATATGAATTGTTTCATATAATTTAATATACAGAGTTTCACCCTAATCTGACCGCGTTGGTATGAAAATTACAAAAACCAAAATTGTTCTTTCAGGTAACAGCAAGATAATCAGGGCCTGATTATTGACCGGACAGCATGAATACAGAAAATTTAAATCGAAGTGTTCAAGCTATTTAAACATGACTTATTTTTTTAGTACTTTAGCAACAATAAGGCATTTAAATACGTTGACAATTTACCTTTAAATTTATTGTTGGTATGTTGCCTCATCAGTAATCAATCCCAGTTACGTATAATTCAACATAATGAGTTCTTAACAATCCTGACCGCGTTGATAGGAAAATTACACACAAAGGCTTAACTCTTCATTCTGGAGACTTCAAGATTATTGGGGCATGAGCTACCTAAGCTCCAAACGGCCTTTTCGCCCCATCCTAACCTTTTAAATCCCCTTTAAACTTCATTCCTCCCTCTAAAAATATGGTAGCAACTATGGTTCTGAAATTAAACATATAGGCATCTAAGGCTTCAATATTCCACATCAATCATCGCAGTACAAATATTTTACATACATTAAGGGCAAAAATCATTGAATCACCCTCGTTTTATTTTCCGTATGATGTATACAGTCGAGTCTCCCTATAACGAAACTCCATACATCGAATTTCTCTATATAACGAATTTTTTGTAGGAACGGTCCCCTTTTCGCGTGATTACATTAAAACAGTCTCTATCTAGCAAAATAACTATCTCCATATAGCGATTTTTTTCATAAATTGGTCTTAACTTATTCAGTTTTAAAAAAGATTCAAAATCATATGGAATCAATTTTCCATCACTTATTTTTGATTTATCGTTCAGTGCTGAGTTTTTTTTTTTATATTACTTATCTCCTTGTTTTTTTAAATCCAACGAATTCATCCCACCTCCCACACACCTTTCAACATCCTTCTAAAAACAGAGTCAATTAGATAGTTACACATATAAGAAAGGAATCGATGAGAGACACATAAGAGAGGCCTTCAACTGGAGAAAAATGTTAACTACAATTTTTCATTCCTTGCTAAAATTTGAGCATTTTTTTAAGAACGTAACAATTTTAAAATCAAAACAACAAAAAATTACAGATTTCTTCGTTTGAAACAAATGCAAGTCTTTCTTATTTGATTTTCATTAAGCTTTTAAATAAATGTCTATTCTCTTTTTTTGAAACTGCTTAAATAATTAAGAAACAGAATGTTAGAATAATATTTACTTTTAAACATTTCATATTTTTAATTAAAAACATCAAAAATATATTTGTTCAAAATTTACACATTAAATACGATTTTTAACATCATTTTCTATACATCGAATTTCTCTATACAGGGTGTCCCAAAAGGTCTTTTACAAACTTAACATGCTGGTCTGTTATATCATGATGAACAATATTAAATAGTAAACTAAGGGTCCTAAACGTCTTCCAAAGGAGATATGCGCCATTAAAGTTTAGGGTCCAAAAATTCAAATGATTATAAAAAAACAGAAAAATTGGTCGATTCGTTTGCGGTTTTCACTAAAACATTCTTTATGTCAGTATTTTCTTGAAAATAAGTTATAAAGATAAATTTCAAAAAATGTCGATAGAGGACGCTTTAGACTTTGGAGTAACGATAAAATAGTTTTTACCATTATTTTTTGCACCTCATTAAATTTTTTTAGAAGCTTAGACATAAACTTAAATTTTGAGCTCAAAATCTAAATCGCTGGAAGTGGTAAGTAGCGCAAACTGGATTGCAGGGGGAAATTAAAATTCCAAATGATTACAAAAAATGGAAAAATTGGTCAATTGATTTGCAATTTTCACTAAAATTATTCTTTATGCCAGTATTATCATGAAAATAATTCATAAAGATAAAATTCAAAAAATGCCGATAGAGAGCGCCTTAGACTTTGGAGTAATGTACAACTATAGTTTCCGTTATTTCTTGCATCTCATGAAATTTTTTTCGAAGCTTAGAGATAAACTTAAATTTTGGGATAAAAATCTGACTCGTTGGGAGTGGTTAAGTAGCGCAAACTGAACTGTGTTCAATGGGGGTGGGGAGGTTCAAATTTCAAATGATTATAAAAAAGGAAAAATTGGTCGGTTTTTGCTAAAACTATTCTTTATATCAATATTTTCTTGAAAATAAATTTTACAGATATCTTTCAAAAAATTTCGTCAGAGGGCGCCTTAAACTTTATAGTAACCAACAATTATTTTTAACCGTATTTTTTGCATCTAACAAAATGCTTGTAAAAGTTCAAACTTAAATTTTGTACTCAAAATCTGCATCATTGTGAGTAATTAAGCGGCCAAAAATTGAACTGCGTTCGAGGGGTGGGGAAGGTAACATTTCAACTCCTGAACACAGTTCAGTTTGCGCTTCTTAACCCCTCCTATCGATTTAAATTTTGAGCATAAAATTTAAGTCTAAACTTTTGCAAGCATTTAATTAGATTTAAAAAAAACGGTTAAAAATAATTGTTGGTTATTCTAAAGTTTAAGGCACCCTCTGACGAAAATTTTTTAATTTATCTTTAAAATTTATTTTCAAGGAAATATTGACATAAAGAATAATTTTAGCGAAAACCGACCAATTTTTCCGTTTTTTATAATCATTTGAAATTTGAACCTCCCCACACCCATTAAACACAGCTCAGTTTGCGCTACTTTACCACTCCCAACGATTCAGATTTTCATGTCAAAATTTAAGTTTATGTCTAAGATTCGGAAAAAATTTCATGAGATGCAAGAAATAACGGAAAATATAGTTGTACGTTACTCCAAAGTCTAAAGCGCCCTCTATCGGCATTTTTTCAGTTTTATCTTTATAAATTATTTTCAAGTTAAAACTGACATAAAGAATAATTTAGTGAAAATCGCAAATCAATTGACCAATTTTTCCGTTTTTTATAATCATTTGAAATTTGAACCTCCTCCGCAATTCAGTTTACGCTACTTAACCACTTCCATCGATTTAGATTCTGAGCTCAAAATTTAAGTTTATGTCTAAACTTCTAAAAAAATTTAATGAGATGCAAAGAATAATGGTAAAAACTAGTTTATCGTTACTCCAGAGTCTAAAGCTCCCTCTATCAACATTTTTTTAAATTTATCTTTATAATTTATTTTCAAGAAAATACTGATATAAAGAATAGTTTTAGTGAAAACCGCAAACGAATCGACCAATTTTTCTGTTTTTTATAATCATTTGAATTTTTGGACTCTAAACTTTAATGGCGCATATCTCCTTTGGAAGACGTTTGGCACCCTTAGTTTCCTATTTAATATTGTTCATCATGATATGACAGACCAGCATGTTAAGTTTGTAAACGACCTTTTGGAACACCCTATATAATGAATTTTCTACTGGAACGATGGATTTCGTTATATAGAGACTCGACTGTGTTTACTTCTTCAAAACGGAATAACTCATGATTGATAAAATAAAATTCAGTATAACGCATTGGAGAGAAAAAACAAAAGTTAGATCCTAAAAATAAAAAAATATATTTTTTTTTTACATTCTATCCTTACAAAGTTTCGGTAATTTACAATTCTAGAAATGTTTCTAGACGAATCTGTTACTGCTACAGTATAAAAAAATGTTTTAAAATGTGTTTCCTGAATTCAAATGAGGAGAGTGGCGATTAAGTTAAGGCTAAAGATGATAAAGAGATGTAATGAAAATTTTATAAATACAAAATTATAATCGTAAATTTTACTTCGTTATCTGTAACAACTTCGATTTGGAAAAACGAAGTCATAAAAATGGAGAATTGGGTAGAATCATAATGTGACAAGGTTATTACTAAACTGTCAAGAAAAAATCAATTTTGAAAAGTTTTTATTACTGTTTAATAACACAGGTCTGCAATGGTTTTCCTCTTTGAAATCTGAGTAACGTTTTCTATAATTTCTGATGTGCTGATTACGAGAAAAATTATAAAAAAATTCCATCACGTCAGGATTTTTTTATATTGAATATTTAATATTTTGCTGAAAAATGTCTGAGCATCTACATTTTAAAATTTATAAAACGTCATTAAATTAATTTAGCTTAATTTTTATTGCATTTAATTAGTGTAAGGTGACATAGAAATTACTTCAAAACAGTAATTTGTTAATTACTACATAATAAGTATAAATAATTCACATTAACCATGTTGAAAACGGGTCATTTTGGCTTAGTTTAGTAATGAGCTCATGAATACACAATGATTAGGTAATATAACCTAATTGTTGTAAATATTAGTCGAAAAGGGTGTAATAAAGATAAACCAAAGATTTTTTGTATAAGTACCTGCACTGATTTAGAAAATTAACAGTTGAAGTGCGCATCTTGCAACATAACCTTTAAAATGTCATCGCGAAGCTATTTAAATTCTCCGAATTGTTTTTGTTATATTTGCGGGAAATTTATGGTGAAAAAACAACGAAACAGCATTACAGACTTTGTAAAAAATATTTACAAAAGTTATTTTGGATACGTTTTAAGTAACCAAGACAAAACTTAGACACCTCATAAAATTTGTACGAATTGTTTATTAGAACTTTGCAAGTGGTCAGAAGAACAGAAAAATAGCTTCAAAATCGTTTCGCCTATGCTATGGAGAGAGCCTAAAGACCATGTTAAAGATTGCTACTTTTGTTGTTATGACATTACTGGATAAAATTCTAAAAATAAAAGGGGCATAAACTATCCAAAAGTCTCATCAGTGACGCCTGCAATTTTCGGCGATTCAAAAATGGTGCAGCCCTCATTTCCTACTATACAAATTGAAGACTCTTACTGTGATACAAATGAACAGGATGTATACCAATCTGATCCTGAATTTCAAGTAGATTCTAACGAGTGTCAGCTCTTTTCCCAGTCACATTTAAACGACTTGACAAGAGATTCGAATCTCCCCAAAGATGCAGCAAAACTTCTCGGATCACGATTAAAAGAAAGAAATATTCTTGCACCTGGTACTTCATTTTCATGGTACCGTCACAAAGAAAAATATTTTCTTCCATTCTTCGCTGAAGATCAAGATTTAGTGTACTGTAAAGATATTCCAGGCTTGACGAAAATGTACGACATTGAATACGATCCTAATGAGTGGAGATTGTTACTTCCCAGAAAATCTAGGAGACGTTAGCCAAGAACAAGGCAAAAGATTTCACCAAGATTTGAAAGAGCTAGAAGTCCGGTATCAAGGAAGATGGAATACTAGCATGATGGCGGACTACTGCTGGTTGTTGAAGCGCGACGATCCAAACCGGAAATTTAAGCGAAAATCGTACAGCCGAAGCTTTCAGGAAAAAAGGATCAGGGTCCACAAATAAAATTTGCATGTAATTTAGATCAGTAATAAGTTATTATTATATTTTAGTTGTTTTTTATGTTAAAAGTAATGTACTTTTTTAAATATATATTTTTTATGTGAAAAGTTGTGTTTTTTTTCTTTTTTCTATCTGTATCTTTTTTGAAAAATCTGAAGGTGATGGAAAAAAAACTAAGTACATATTCGTAATCAGCGCACCAAAATACCCTAGAATCAGCTCTCAAATTCTAGAGAGGAAGTTATGACTCTCAATTTGCAGGCCTGTGTAATTCAAACATATATTTTCACTTTTAAATAACTTGCCATAAAATAAGATTTTTTCTTTTACTTTATATGAATAAGAGGGTCGCAATGGCTGCCACAGCGACTATTTATCTAACTTAAATTTTGTAATATATATCTGTTGAAACGTTGTCAAATAGTACGTTAAAGATGTTCGTTTCGATAAAGTGCTGCCAATTAAAATTTAAAAATAATCACCTGTGATAGCCCTGAACTTAAGTACAGTTGCTGCTACATTCATAAAAGATGTGTTTAGATATAGAAAAGCAGTGATTCATAAATTGTCACAAATATAGCTCTATACGTTCCAAACCAATCTTTCCCCTCATCCCATTTAAATTACTTTTAAAGATTCATCTCTCCAACCATAAATATGTTAATATAGCAGCTATGCTTCTGAAATTCTGCATATAGACATCATAAATATTAGGATTTGACACTCTATAGCAATCATCGCAGTACAAATATTTAATATACATTACGGACAATAATTATTGAAACACCCTCGTTTTATTTCAGGTACAATTAACTGTTCTTTTTCTTACATAAATACTATTAAGACACATAAATATTTTTATTTTTTACTTCTTCAAAACAGGATAATTTATGATTGATAAAAGAAAATTCACCTTAACGCTTTAGAAGTTAGATTCAAAAAATAAAAAAATATTTTACATTCCACCGTTACAAAGTTTCGATGATTGACTATTCTAGAAATGTTTTTACATGAATCTGTTACTACTATAATATAAAAAAAAATGTTTTGAAATGTGTTCCCTGAATTCAAATGAGCAGATTATGATTAAGTTAAGTTAAGATGATAAAGAATTGTAATGAAAAATTTTATAAGTATAAAATTATGGTCATAAATTTTACTTCGTTATCTGTGGCTGTAAGATTTGGAAAAACGAAATCATAAAAATTGAGAATGGAGTAGAATCATAATGTGACAAGCTTATTACAGTACAGTCTGAAATAAAAGAGTTTTGAAAACTTTTTATTACTCTTTAGATAAGTCAGACATATATTTTCATTTCTAAATAACTTGTCATAAAATAAAGAACTTTTACTTTATAACAAAAATCGTTATTCGAGGATGTCATATTTATTAATATCTTATTGTAAAATATACTTTGCAACTTTAAAGCATGTTGTTTATCATAAAAAAGAGGAAATTAGAATTTACTCTTTTTTTAAGTCATGTTGAACAGATAATCTACGGCTGTAAGTTTATAAGACTATAAAGGAACGAAGTTATGCCTTTTAGAGATAATTTATAAGTTGGATACCAGTATAAATTGCAATTATCTACCAGTTTTTGTTAAAAATACTTTAAGTAACTACTTTATTTCTTTAGGTACTTTAGCTATTTTAAGTCGTTTAAGAACGTAATTGAATTAATAATACTTTAAGCATTTTAAAAATTTTCATACATATTTTTTCTTTAAAAGAATAGAAAATACATACGTGGGTGATTCACAATTATTGACCCTAGTGTATAAAATAGTAATTATAAAATATTTGTAGTGCCATGATTGATGTGAATATCAAAGCCTAATGTTTCAGTTGCCTATATTCTCAATTTCAAAACCGTAGCTGTTACATTAACTGTTTTTTTTTTCTTTTTTGAAGAAGGATGATAAAGTTTTAAAGACCTTTTTTGAGGAATTTTTTTAAAGGGGGGAGTGGAATGAGTGTGCCACAGTATGGCAGCAGTTTCAAATTTTATGGATATACCACCGACTGTCGCAATTCTGGCGACTTCAGATCTGTTGAAAAACTTTTTTAAGACTTAATAAAGGCGACCGGAATAAGGGGGAGACACTATGCTCTACAGATTTAATTTCCTTGTCTGAGCGGTCCCTCTTGAGCATCAAATCAGTTTGAATTTTGCTTTATCCTTTTGAATATATATTCTATAATAATGGTGTTGCGGAATAAGAAGCGACCACTTGACAGCACATACGTCAACTATTGACTAACAGTTTGTCTATGTCTTGTTTTTAGACAGTGTTCGTGCAGTTGTTCGTCCTTAACGTAAAATCTTTTCATCCTTCCAAATAAATAATCTTTGTCAGTTGAATATGTTTCCGAATGAATTTAAAACTATAGAAAAGAAGCCAAAGTCTGAATTAAATGAAATCCAATTTTTTCTTACCATTTTTTATTTGTTTATGATTATGAATATAATTTCTGAAGTTTGATTTGGCTTAAAAGGCGCTGTTTCTTTGGGAATTTATTACTAAGTCGTTTGTTATATTTTAAAACAAAATTCATTTAAATTAATAATTTTAAATCCATGAGATCTAAATTATTCTATGAGATACAAAATGCTTAGTATAACGATGTTGTTCTATCGAAAAATTACTAATTTTTCTAAAAGTAAAATAAAATTTACTATATTATGCGAACTTTATTGATGTGAATATAAGACAAGTTTTAAAATATTAGAAATGTTCTAATTTTACAAAATAAATAAATAAGTAATTATCGATGAAAGAAATAAAAATCCTCAAAATAACAACTTACCATAATGCTCTGAGGAATGCTTCTTTCGAACGACGAAACACACAACAATTAAAACAATTAAGATAACTATTCCAGATACTGCAACAGGTAAAATGATCGTCATATCCAAATAAAAAGGCGCTGCCACTTTATTTACAACTGGCTTAGGTGTTACGGAATCTACAGAATGAAACAAAATTTAATTATAAGTAAGCTATGTTAAAATATATATAATAATTAGCATACCGACGGAATTATAGTTTTTGACTCATATACCAATATGAAATATGAAGAAAACATGCACTAGCATGAAAACTATCTTGGAAAAAAATAAGTATTCGAAATACCTTAAATATTTTAAATAACTAAAAACAATGAACATTTTCTTAATTAATAAGTTGGTTTTTATATTTTAGTTTATGACACAGTTCAAACATTACATGAGTACGTAAAATCATACAACATCAGTTTATAACATGAAATCTATAAAATCAAGCTGAACTGTGCAAAAAATTATCTTTTTGCATCATAAATGTAATCCTTAAAAATAATGATAATTATTTAATGTCTTTTAAATCTGCATTATATCTGTGGAGTTATAGTGACATAGATAATGTTTCTCTAGCAATGAAATATTTATCTTAATGAAAGGATATACTCGTTCATGGCGCTGAGAAGGCTTATTAGTAACTAGGTTAACTAATGTAATTCTAGCTTTTACGAAAGATTTCTTCAACAGTTCATAACGCGAATTCAATAAAATCACACTCAACATCTCAAAAACATACTTTCGCACCATGAATATAATCTTTGAGAGCACTGATAATTACTCAATATTTCAAAACTGAAATTAAAACTGTAGAAATACACTTTAAGGACATGAATGTCCTGAAACTTTCAATTTTAGACATTTTGTCGAATATTTAAATATTTATTTGCCAGATTCTTCTGTAACTTCAGGATTATAAACATTATATTTGACCTCATATTTATCAGCGTCCATTTATAAGAAGAACATTTAGGAGGCGGACGAAAATTCAAAGAAAAAGAATAATATTTGGGATCACCCTGTATATTTAAATGCATGAAATGATCAATCGTTGCTCAATACAAATATCCTAATCTTCATCGCACTTTTGAGGTCTTGTGCTTCTGCCCCATTCAGGCAATAAACAAATAAATATGTAAATAATGTCTATATTTACATTGATTTTTGTAAGAATAGTATGTACATTCATAGATTTATAGCAACTTTTTTAAGTTCAAAAAATTCTGGTATATGTTTAGCTTATATCAATGAAATTTAATGCCAGTTTAAAAAAAATTGGCAAAATGCAGTAGAAACAATATTTTATGAAATATGGATAGTTGTATGAAATACTTTTTATCTGCACATACGCGAACTATGGCATTATTCTTTTCACATAACTTAATAGTCAACTTTATGTACGCCCAATCCAAAGTTGCGTGTGTGACATTTACACAACTTAATTTAGTCACCAGCAAAAAAATTTCTGAGCATTGGTTTCAATTTGTATGAATTTCAATGTAGACCATTTACACATACATTTATCCAAATCTGAAAATTGTCCGATGTATCATTTATTTATTAAAAAAAATAATTTCCGCCTGTTGCGGGTGTGACATAAAAAGGACATGTATTTTCATCTCTCAGTGCAAAAATGCAAAACTCTGTGAATTATGACAACTGAGTGAATTGATATTTTTATATATTAAACAGTAATACTTAAATAATTATTCTATGAAAAAATTAAATTATTTACTCAATTCTTGATTTTGTGGAAAATATTCAAAATTTTCGTTGCGGGTGTGACTTGTACAGCCAATAAAATAATGGCATACACAAATATTTTCAAGGCAGATTTTTTTATTAAAGAATTAATCAATATTACAATTATAATATCTAGAGGTGAAAATATAAAAAAAAAAAAATTCATTTCCAAACTTGAATTTATAATTTCTGGGGGTGGTAGCTTTTCTTACAAAAATGCTCTTTTTTTTCCTAGGATGCATCTGACTGACTGGGCCAAATATGCACATTTTCTTAATTTTTTTTTCAAACATTCTAATTCTATATTGTCACCATCCATTTGTCTTATTTGTCCATCAAAGTTTTCACTTTTTTAATGTCGAGAATAAAACAACTTCTACAAAATCTCCAACTGCACATTCATCGTTGGATATTATATCCTTGTCAAAGTATGGATACATCTAACTGACTGAGCCAAATATATACATTTTCTTGATTTTTATTCCGATACTCTTATTCTATAATATCCCCATTTATTTGTCTTTTTTGTCCATCAAAGTTTTCACTTTTTTTTTAATGTGGAGAATAAAACAACTTCTACAAAATCTCCAACTGCACTCTTATCATTGGATATTATATTTTAGACAAAATATGGTAACAAACAAATTCTCTTGTGATCACTTTCTGAAGTTATTCTTACATTAATTGTTCCTACGTGAATAAAAACAACATGATGTATCGATTGAATGTTGAGCTCCGATTGTGCTTGGTGCCAGCATTCATGAAGCATTTTCACAATATCTTCTGAAATTTCACATTCAGCAAAGTTCTTTTATATTTTTTAGGACTTTTTCTACACACATGGCAAAATCTGAAGCTGAATTTTTAGTTGCAGAGCGTTGCTAGTGTTACCATTTTCTTGGCAACTGCACCAACCCCATCGACAACTCCTTTACTATGAGATGAAATGCAAAAGGATTGCCATCCTTTACCATGATTTTTTTAAATAGTCTCTTCTTTTCTCTCCTTTCTTTGTCTCTTTCCTTCTTTTGTTGTAGATATGCTTCATATTTAAAAGGGTTTTCCTTAATCTTTTTTCAATGATATCGTGATCTTTCTGTACTCTTCATTCTCTGCAAAAGAGAAGAAATTAATGTGTAAACTGAATAAATATAGCACTTCCAGTCCAAAAATATAAGCTTAACAAATTTTTAATAGTTATCCCTTGAAATTTCTAATCTTACATAGAGTTAATTATGTTAAATTTTGGTTAATTTCAAACTGACTACATACATTTTATGCTAATTTAATAAAAATTTTAACAGTTTCTATTATTCTTACTTCTACTTTTTATTTAATTTGAATTAAAAGAGAAAAAAAATCTTCCCCTAATATTGATTTACTTATTTTAAAAAATTAAAAATATATATATTAGATAAATACTATCAAATAACAAAATTAAAAAAATGTATATAAAAAACAAAACAAAATTAATAAATTTAAAGAAAATTGCTAAAATATTGTTTCGTAATTTTCTTTTTTTAATTTCTATAAAAATCTTACCTTTTAAATTAATTTCTTAATCATATATCACTAATAAAATTATTTTCTTGCAGTAATTCAACAATTTTATCAATCCAAACTGAATAAATCAACTGCACACAGTGTCACATGCTCAGATGATGCAAAGTTTTATTTATTAACTGGAATTCCCTCTATTAAATCAAAGGGTATAGTTAAAGCTGCCAAGTACATGTTTTCCAGCATATTATTATTTTATAAATTTACTTATAATTTCAGGGTGCGTAGCCATCAAGAAACTCAGAGGAATTATATTCTTTTAGCATCAGAAATTCTTTAAAGTATTGGTTGTTACATCTGAAAAAGGATTTCTTTTTCGTCAAACAAAACAAATTTTACATTATACAAATTCTGGTAAAAGGTGCTTACAAGGTCCTTCCAGACTACGCACCCAGAATTTGTTCAAATATGCATTTGTAATCAATTTTAAAAGACGTGCAGGTGTGACTTTAATTAAATATCACACCCGCAACAGGGACATGTCACGCCCGCAACGCTCAATAATTATAATTAAAATATATATTAATTTCTTTTGTGTCTGTATTTCAAGGTATCTTAATAAACTATTTTTGAATATAAAGTTTCATAACTTTAAATCAAAAATATTTTTCTGCAGAGATATTAATGTAACTTTTTGTTGCGGGTGTGACACAATAATTAAGAATAATTAAATATGCTTACCTTTTGTAATGAAGATTAATGAACACTTCTCTGCAGACAAAAACTCTCAATAATAGCTGTCAGATCATATATATCCAAGTTTGGAGATTTTCAGAATGTTTGTTCAGCTGTACGAGACCATGAAATGTAAAGATTTTTGCAGCAGTCTATTTTACAAAGTCATAGTGTCACTTTATTAATTAAAATAAGTATGTTAATGAGAAAAATTTAATTCTTTTTTGATAAAATATGAAATAGTACACTCTTAACAGTTAATATGCAAAATTTCAATCATATTTAAAGAAATTTAAATTTTCATCCTCATGTCCATTTTTTCGTGGATTGGGCGTGTAAAAACTCATAAAAAAATCGAGTCAAATATCTAGAAAATTCAGAAATATATCGGTGATACGAGAGCTGATTTTTAGTTCTCTCTAAAATTAGCTGAATGATAAGGGGTTTTCCACAAATAGTCAATTTTAATTTTAATATTTTCATTGTTTTTTAGTTCTTTTTGGATAATTACCACAACGAATGCATTCCATGATACATAGAAGTATCAAAATTTGAAGATTTATTCCATTTCATACCATTGATACGTTTTCTTTAAATGTTAACTTTTTCCTAAAACTCAATTAATAAAAATTGACTTCTGAACTTTCACGCTGTTTGACAGGATTTTTCTCAATCAATCAAATGAAAAAATGATAATAAAAGAATAAATAAATTAATTAATTAATTAATTAATTAACTAAAAGTACCCAGTTAAACTAATGGTATTGACATCTAAGGTTTTTCACACTAATTACATATTATACTCTTGTTTTAAAAAAATGCCTCTCAAAAAACAAAGAAATCAATAATAAAACCATTCACCTAAATTAAGGAAGGGGGATAAGCTCCCTTATTTCCCCCCTTTATATTTTGCCTTATAATGAATTTTGAATTCTAATCAGAGAAGCGGGATAAACCGGTACACCAATTTTGAAGCAAATCGACTAATTATGCATATAAAACATATTTATCTAATTTAAGGCGGCGGATTGTTCCTCTCATTCCCCTTCTTCATACTTAACAAAGCAAACTAATCAGGAAAATATCTTATCAAAATACACCTAAATGAAAAATTTGAAAAAAGTCAGAAAATTCTTAATAAAAACCTCATTTATATTAATTAAGGGGTGGAAGTAGTTCCCCGTTTCCCCTGCTTATGATTAATCAATGAACTCCAATAAAAAAATTAATCAATGAAAATATTAATCGGGGAAGCGTTTTATCAAAAAGAACATATTTACAAATTTTGAAGCAAATCGGATACTTCTATCAAGAGTTATAGCGGTGCGCGTACATACATTACATCAGAATCTGCGGGCTCATTAGCTCTCGGACTCTGATATCCTAAAAACTAAACTCCTAGCTAAAAACTATGTTATAACTTATTGATCGCCGAAATTATAAGATAGGGGATTAAAACTTTTTTGCTGAAAAACGTTTGCCATCAAAAATCTTAAAAGATAATCCTTCCTTTACTTAGTTTCCAATTTCTGTTTTTAAATAAGGATTTTTTTTTTTTTTAATTTCAAAACTAATGGCAGCTTGATAATTAATTTAAGTAAGGGCTTTTGCTTTTTCGACAACGCCATATCGGCGAGTAATGGGTTAATGCACTGAAAAAAAGAAGAAAAGAAAAGAAAGTTACATTTAATTTTGTAGTATCAGTAGCATTTCAGCAATCTCTGTAATTTCCAAAAAATTGGAAAAATCGTATCTTACTTGACTTGAAAATTAATTTGTTTCAATTTTTTATAAAAACATAAAAAATGAACTGATGAAATCAGTGCAATGTTCAAAATGATCAAACTTATTTTAGGTTCATTTTAATAATGTTACATCGAAAGCGAAAAGTAATATGTCATGAATAGAAATTACATTTCAGCACTGTAAAATAATAAAAATAATGTATTCATTCATTTTTATCATGATCCTTTGCTAGTATCTCTTTTTATTTTCATAATAAATCCTTTTATCAATATCTTTTTCAAATAAATTCTCTTGTGCATCATAGATGGCAGCACTAAGTTAATAAAATTTAAGATATTTACTGTATCGATTTCATCGAAAACTTAACTTACGAATTAAAATATAGTCTAAGAACTAAAAAAATTAAAAATAAAATAAAAATAACGAAAAAAAAATAGTAATAATATTATTTTTTAAAAAAAAGGGAAAATATTATTAAATATTTACAGCCTTCATTTCTAGTTAGGATGAGCGAAGCGAATCCTCTACTAGTCCACTCAAATTACACTTTGTCGTACACATTACAAAAAAACTATTCAATATTTTAACTTCAAATTAAACACAAAAATAAATTATGATCTGTAGATTTGCACAATATAATTTTTTTACAGTAAAACGTTAAAAAAAATATTATTTTAATTAATTTATTTTACATGCATTTCCAATACGGACGCATTTTAGCAAATAAATAAAAAAATAAACGCGTATATTTTCAAAAAAATATATATAAATCATGGAGTAAATAATTGTAGATAGAATCATGATTAATTTAGTAAATAAAATGTTTTCATTATTCAGCAAAATCGTTTGCACAGATGACATTTAAACATTTAAAAATAAAATTGTATTATGATTTTTTTTTTTTTTTTTTTTGTAAAGTGGCAACAAAAGAATTGCAAACAAATAAAATTAATTGTTAAATTTGTTATATAAATGAAAAATTAAAAGAATTGAAGCGTGAAGTTGTTGCCTTGATTCAAGTTCTTTATAAATGACTAAAGCAAAGTTGGCCGATTCAGAAACGACAAATTGACTTTAACCATTTCTTACTTTATCATTTGGATCTAAAGTAATTTTACGTTTTTATTTGAGGACCGAAAAAGGTTTAGTGAACGGGACTTTAGACTTTGTGCACGTAATAAAGAAAATCACAAGCCACCAGACCAGATATCGCGAATAATCATGGATAAATTTGAATACTACAATAATTTAACTTATAAGTATTGGTGCGTACCAATTCACGCAATAATTAAATACTGGAAAAATGGAAGCATAAATTGCTCAAGGAAAGAATTTCTTCTGCAGTTAGCTTTTGCTGTTACAATTCATAAATCCCAAGGTTTAACATTAGATGAAGCAGTTGTAGATATTGAGGATATATAGACACAAGTTGGCTTAAAAACGTAACGTAACGTTGTCGAGAGTGAAAATCCTTCAAAATTAAGCATTCAATAGAAATTTTCCTTACGAAAAATTCTACAATATCAAAAATTCTGATACGCTAACATGTATAAAAACGAAGAAATTAGAAAAAAAAAATTTACAGTTAAAAATTCATAGTATCAACAAGAGCAGATTTCAAATGTTTTTCCAGAAAGTAGGATTTTGACGAAGTAACTTTCTTCAAGCTCTCTTCAAATATATTATTCTAAAATAGCTATCAAAGATTATTTGATTTAATTACAAAGATTGAAAACATGCATATTTCAAACAACTTTAAAAAACACCAGTGGTTACTGGAAATTGTAAAAACTTCTTTAAAAGAGCTTTTAGTTGAAAATTTAAAAATATTTTGTAAATGTTTGCTTCGAAAATATTTTATCATGCCAGTCTTACATCATAAATAAAAAATTAAAATGCGCCAAAATAACGTTTTTGTTTAATAAAGATGCAAAAATAATATAAAAAAATATTTTTACTTTCAAATATCTGTTTTATAAAATAATGCTTCGCGAATCCAAACAAAGCATGGCTTTTGCTAGTTTTTATTATTATTATTTTTTTTAATTAGATATTTATTTTTTATCCGTATATAAAGTATGAATCAAGAAATTAGTTTGTGTTTGTTTTACGTTTATGACAGAAAATTAGCAGCACAAGATATATAGTCATCTAAGAGGGGAGGTGTCATACAAGAGAACGGGAGCTTCCGAAAGGAACCTAACCCGTATTTACGCAAGGGAATTTCGAAGAAAATCACAGAAATTACAAAAAATTAGAACACGGGAACGACTGAGTTCGAGCGCAGCACCTTCCATCTCGCAGTTTAGAGAGTGTAACCTCCAACAGCCCACTGGTGGGGCAACAAGAAATTCAATGTCATTACATATACAAAAAAAATTCTGCATGCATCAGGATAATCAAAATTAAAAATAATAGAACGGTTATTAAATATACAGTGATGTTGGAATTAAATGTTCAATAAAATTTTTAAATCAAAGTAAATTATTTTCTAACCATTATTTTAGAAAATAATTTACTTTTAAGTTTTCCAATGGTGTATAAAACAAAACCAACGTATTACTGTCCAGAGAAATTTTGATTTTGATTTCGTAATCTCAAATTCGATGTTATAAAATGATTTAAAGAGCCGATAAATGTAAAATCTAGGTTTGTTTTTATCGCCTGTTTTTCGCTGTTTATCCGTTCATTGTCTGTATCTGTCATTCGAAAAGTAATTAAACTGTTGTGAAAGAGAAAAATACAGAAATGTGTTTTGAAATATTCTACGGTGATAAAACTTTCTAGCATCTCATATATGTCGTAATAATTTGCAATTTTTTTTCTAAAATGTTTCGAAAAAGAAAAGTTTCAGAAATTTCTTCGTTTTTAACATATTTTACACGTTTTTTTTTATTTAAAAAAGTTTAGTTAAAAATTTTTTTCTTAGGTTCAAACATAAATGTGAGGCAAAAAGAAAATTATCCACGTTACTTCAAATACCTTAAATGTTTTAGAACTCGAATGTTTAGAAGTCAAGAGATTCAATTCTATAATTCTACAATCAAATGTTTATAAATTTTCTTTACAAAATTTTATTACAATATAAAAAATTCAATCACCATATGGATGTTTTTAAATAACGAAATCAAAGCAATCTTCTGTTTCAGGCAATATCTGAAAATGCTCATTTCAAAAATAATAATAATAATAAGCAATTTTGTTTAATACAAGACTAATCAGTATGTATATAATCATGAAATTTTCTTTGTTTCAAAGAGCTCCACTAGTGGCTGAGAGGTTCTGCTCTCGAAGCTGGTAGACGGACAGGTGCTGGGTTCAAACACAATCCCGCCCGTCGGCCTAACCGTTCGGAGTTCTCGGGGGTTTCTTTGAACCTTGTGAAACCTAACACAGACTTTTTACTTGGGGACTACACCCCTCGTGTGGTTAATCGGCCGTAATAAATAACATTAGCAGCTTTTATAGAATTTAAATTGAGAAAATTTGCTAACAAAATTTTGACACCGCCTACTTATAAAATAGAATACCATTAAAGCGAATTTCGTTGGAACATTAATATATTTTCAACTGATGAAATTCGTTCTAGTGAAGTTACATTTCCATATTTTAATAGAAAATAAGATATTTCATTGTAAATAAAATGTCGTTTAATTGAAACTAATGATTCTCGACAGCCTTTTCACTGTTACGAGAGGCATTTCAAACACGTTGTGCATCATTTTTTATTTGTGACATTTTTTTTTTCAATATGACAGAAAATAAATAAAATAAATGATCACACATAATATGCATATTTTGCAAAGTTGTGAAATTTTTATGTATCTAAGTAATACGGAAATATAGTTCAAGACACTAAAAAGTTATTTTAAAAATGAGAAGTCTTTTCTTAAGATGAGAAACAAAACTTCTTCCCTTCGCTAAGTTAAAGAACGTCTATTTGTCTGCATCAAAAAACTATTTGCTGACTAAGTCAGCCATTTGTCAGCAGTATTTGTTTTTCCCTCTGCTCTATCGCTTCCGTGACATTTTTAGAGAGTAAAATAAATGTTATAAAAGACATTTTACATCCATGAGCAATTTCTGATATTGGATGACAGTTTGTGCTATCAAAAAAAAAAAAAAAAAAAAAAAAAAAAAGAATTGGAACATTGATTTTATTTATTTATTGTTAAATAATCCCTTTTCTGTTTTAAATTAATCATTATTTATCTTGAAATATTCAAACTGGGATTGTTTTATCTACATATTTCTGTGCATGAATGTTTATTGATAGAATGAATTAATGTGGATATGCATTTCTTTATATAATTCCTTAAGCAATGTAAATAAACAGATAAATAGATTTTTATTTCATATAAAAAAAAGTAGCCGACCCAGTGGCGTGGTTGGTAGCGGCAGCTGCTGCCACACTGTGGATTACTGATTCGAATCCGGGTACGAGCATGGATGGTGTGCTGTCGCTTTGAAGTGTAATAAAAATATATGTAATGGATATGTGCAATAAAAATTGCTCTGTATTGTCTCTGTTTCTGTGTATAATGGGTCAATCGAGGCGGATGATGATTAATGAAAAGAGATTAATGAAATGCACTTTTTGTAATTTACAACAAGTCTTTATTGACAAATGTTGCTTTAATAAAAAACAAAATCTACAATTGATGGTATTCAAAAAATCTTTGACATTTCTTGAAAAAATTCGATATTAAATACAACTAATTACTGTAGAAAGATTCGATTTCTAAGAAAATGCTTCCCATGATCAAAAGTTTTATTTAGGAAAAAATAATTAGTTCAAATAATTGCATGTAAATGACGCTACCTTAAATTTATCGAAAAGTGTGTCAAAAACTTAAGCAAATTAATTCATCACGGATGGTGCCAATTATTCTCATTAGGATACCGCTCTAGTTATAGTGTCTTTAATTTATTTCAAAATTTTTGAAACTGCGACTCTGAAAAATGGGTTTTTATCTCAAAAAATTTAATTATGAAATATCAACATATAACAGAGTTTGTGTGAATTGTTCAGAAATAATGAATGACTAATAATGAATGATAATTAATATTTATGATAAGCTATACTTTTAATTAAAATTAGTTAAAACGTGCTAAAAATGTAATTTAAAGTATTATAAAATAAACAAGAAATGCGGTTCTTAAAGTTGAGCTACCTACGGACAGTTATTTTTTATACAGTGCTTTGCAAAAGTTTAGACACTGGTGATATTTAACCTTTAAAAAAAAATACCAACTCTTGTGTTATACAAATGGCTATTCTGATTTTAAATATATTTTAAATATTTTTGAATAGAAATAACATTTTTAATATAAGATAATAATCAATTTGACTAAAAAAGTGAAATTCGCATATTGCAAAAGTTTAGACACTTTCTTGATTTTTTTGCAACTTTTCACGGAAAAATGCAAATTTCAAACTTAACACGTCACATTCATCCTGTATCTTTGTACCTCCCTCAATATTATCGGTTAGTGAAGGTGCTACGAGCTGGAAATATTCGGTCAGATGAAGTAATTGAAGTATGAAGCTAAAATCAAAAGAGAAGTTTGTTGCAGAAATTTCAGCTTATTTGAATAGTCCAAAAACTTGTCTAGTATGTCTATTATGTATTGTCTAAGAGAGACTCTTTAAAAGCAAAACATTGATTTGGAAATATTTAGTATTCGCAAGAGAGATTAATGGCGTTCAGCATGAAAGTTTATCACACCCATGCATTCAGAAAAATCTGGAATTAAAATTAATGAAACCGATAATATTTTATAAAGAGACTTTTACGAGAGTAGTAAATTTTGTTTCTCATATTCATTCTAAGATTGGATTGTTCGAGAATTGAACAAATTACTAGCTATAGAGAAAAAAATCACCTCGAGAACGGTTAAATGAAGAAATAGACTTTATACAATTTGGTTATGGAAGCCTCATTTGATGAACAGCAATTCCTGAAAAGGTGAACGTTCAATTGCAATTTTTAAAATGTAATATTCTTCATACTAATACTCACTTTTTTTTATTGATAGCTCTTATTATATTTATCTAAATTTGAATTATATAATTCATACAAAAAGGTAAATTATTAAAATAATTTGTATTTATTTATTTATTTATTTAATTTTATAGTACTGAATAGAGCATTTCAGAAAATTAAAGTCAACTGGGGTTGACTTTGGTCCATAAGGGCAACTTTGACCTAAAAGGGAAAAAAAGATTAAATCTGCTATATCACTTGAGTTATCGGCAAAGTTTTGGTCTCGAAATATTGGTAGTAGCACAAACAGAAGCTTGGCAGCTCATTGTAAATGATTCACTAAGATTCCGTCATGGCAGTGTAGACTAATGTTTTCTAAATATGGGCCAAAAATTATCCCGAATTCGCGCCAAACTTATTCCAATTGACTATACTGTATGTAATTAAGTTTATTGTATATTTAATACATGATAATAACCTGAAACTAACGTACCTAAAGTATTCAGAGTCGAAAATGTGTAATCCGCTTCTGTCGTACCAGCAGTGTTTGTTGCTGATATATGTATCTGGTACCAAGATCCAGGACTTAGGCCTACCAAATCCACTTTTCTATTATCTGCTGGCAGTGATCCGTCATTTAGTACTGTCCACTCTACATCCTGTTGCTGTCTGTATTGGACTAAGAATGTGCTTATTGGACAGCCATTGTCATGCCAGGAAACCAGATTCATTGTCGCTGCTGTCATATTTGTGCTCAACATGGACTGTTTATCTGGGGCTAAAGGCACTACGAAATATAAAATTAAAAAAATAAAAAAATATATTTTTAAACTCATAAAACATAACGAGCATAATATACATTGCGAAATCAAAAATACAATTTGTCAGGAATTTCATTTGTTCAATTTTTAAAAAACACTTCCTTAATATATCTCATTTTACAATTTTGGAAATTTATTGAAGAGGTCTATTGCATTTGAAAAGTAAGTCTTTCAAAAAATTATTGCTTAAAAATAGTGGTATTCAAAAGGGAGACCAATGGAAGACCTTTTTCATTCATGAACAGATTCCTAAACAGATCAATAATATAAGGTATTGCCGACAGGGTCCTCGCTAAGGGGGGGGGGGGGAGACGGGGGAGCCTCTCTCTCCCCAAACATCAGTAAATGCTATTACACTTGGCCAATTTACCAACTGAATTGGCATATTAGTTCAAAACTTTAATAAAAAGTATAATACATTTTCTATTTCTGATAGATTTGACTAAAGTTACCAATAAATTACAAGTAATATCAAACTTTTTACAAATAAAAACTATATTACATTTTCTAATTGTGACAATATGGTTAAATTAAAAACTAGTTGGCAAACGACAAGAACTGTTTACATTTGCTTTTCACTGAGTTGGCAAATACTGAATTTTGACTTGGCAATTAAAATCTTTCTCCCCCTCCAATAAAAAGTCTTCCCAAGGGTCCTGATTGCCGATAATGTTATTTGAATATATTACACCCTTTTTTCCCGATAACTATTATTTGATATACACTATATCAATGTTTCTCAATCATGTATCTTGAAATAAAAGTACACCATGCAAGTGTTTTAAGAGTATTGCAACAATTTAAAATTGGTTGTAATAAGTCCTGTACTGAAGTTTCAGATATATAATGTACTTTGAATATTGTAACTTAACTGTCAATTTATGCATAATTAATGCGAAAAAGAATTTAATCCTAAAATAAAACAATATCTTATTACAAAAGTAAAAAGTACTTATTAATGTATGTATTGTAAATGAATAATCGTGTAAAAGACAACACAATTTATGGCATGATTTAATAACAGTGATCGAGTCTATCTCCAGATATATTTTTTTTCCATTGTAGCCTAGCCAATCTCTTTACAATATTTAATATAATACTATGTTTATGAAAAGTTGTAAATATTTTTTAAAGACTTTTGTCCTTTAAACGTATAGCATATACCGCGTATGTTTTGCAACAGATACAATTATATATTTTTAAAGATCTGATCAGTCATTCCCGGACCCTTTACTACATTGCCTGTGAAGTAACAGCTACTATAAAGGCATCCATAAGCAATTTTATGATATATGTGGTAATCTTTGTATTCCAGGATTTTACATTGTAAAACCCTTTACAGTTTCTTCAATATTTTATCAGTCACATTATCCTTACACCTAGAAACATTTTGCAATGTTTTCACTTGATTCTGTAAATGTTAAATTCAGATTTTTTTTAGATCGAACATAATTGATGCAACTCACCTCCATCATCTGTTTTCGTTGTAAAATATAGCTTATTCAATATTTTATCAGTCCAACTGTCTATGCATTTCGCATTGTTTTGACTTTATTCGATAAATGTTAAATTCAGAATTTTTTAGACTGAATATAATTGATGCAACTCACCTCCACCATCTGTCTTCATTGTAAAATTCAGTTTCTTCAATATTTTATCAGCTGCACTATCTACTCATTTCGCATTGTTTTGGATTGAGTCTGAAAATGTTAAAATCAGATTTTTTTTCTCTTACTGAACATAACTGATGCAACTCACCTCCACCGTCTGTTTTCGTTGTGAGAATTTCACTGGGCTCTCCTTTGCCAGCAGAGTTGTATGCCGTCAGGAAGAATTGATATTTGGAACCACAAATAAGGTTTGTTATCAGATATGAGCTCTGGTCCCCTGAGATATGAGATTCTTCCCAATCTTCATCATCGTGTTTATGGTGAAGGACATAACCTGAAACAAGATATAAAGAAATTAATTATCTGCTTTTACTGCTAAAGTCTGATTTCAAAAAATGATCTATACATTTCGTTTCATATTTTTATTTTTTTTTCTCACTTAATAAAATTCTTTCTGAATCTCCCACTTTATCGACAATTTTCTGTACTTTTTATTTCATTTATTGCTTTTCCAGTATTTATCATGGCGAGTATTAGTCAAGGGGTGTCGTTTTCACAATACACTAGCTCGAGTTATTAAATACACTTTACTCTTATTACTGAAAAGTTCCTTAGTGATTATTTACAAATATATATACGTTTTTAAAAACTTGCCATTAGTGCCCGTAGGATTTTAAATTATGAACAAAATGGTCCGTGGCGTCAAACAATTTTCTGTCATTTTTTTAAACTAAATATCTAGATTTATTGAATGTTAATCGATATCTTAACTGAAGTTTCTTGCAAAGAAACTTTTATTAGAATTACATAAGACTATCACTTATTAGCATTAAAGTATTATATTTTAAATTATTTAAATCTTTTCTTATATCCATTTTAGCACGTATATTTTAATTATGTATATCTTATTACCAAACTACTCTCTCACTCGTAGGATTTAATCTAATATATTGTAATTATTAGTTCATGTAACTAAACTAACAGTGACCCTTAGAAAATAATACCATATTTTTCGACATCACAATTTTAAAAAGAAAAGAACAAAAAGCATAAAATTATTTATCTTAATACACAAAATTTATTATTTGTTTCACAGCGGTTAACATCTTTAAAAACTGGATAAAAGCCATATATATACATACATACATATATATATATATATATATATATATATATATATATATATATACATATATATATATATATATATATATATATTTCAAAATGAAATGCTTTGCAGCTGTTCAAAATTATTTAGTTTTCCAGTGTAAAGTTGTCAGATAAAATATTATTAATGATCGGAAAAAAAGAAGTATAAAATTTTTAGTGATAGATTATCAGATTCTCTTTTATCCAATAGCATTTTTCATCAATCTGAAAAGGGAAAAAAAAATCCTGATGTGATTCAGCTTATTGCGACAAATTTAAATAGTTGACTGTCAAAAAAAGTTGAAAATATATGGATTTTTTTTTTCAGTAACTTTTTTATTTTTCGGAACGTAAAGGTATATTCAATAATTTGAGACGAAATGTGTGGTTTTTTAATTAATGACCGAAATTGTAAAGTTTATACGTTTTTGCTGCAAATATTTTATTAGAATCACATAAAACAATTACTTATTAGCATTAAAATATTTTATTATAATTTATTTAAATGCTTACTTACATCTATTTTAGCACATCTATTTTAGTTATATATAATGTTTTACTATTAAGTTAAGCTCTCTCGTATAGCTTAATCTAACACATTTTAATTAATATTTCACGTAACTAAAGTAAAATTAATTCTTCGAAAATAATATTTTTTCGACATCACATTTTAAAAAAGAAAACAACAAAAAACATAAAACGATTTATCTTAACACACAAAAGTTATTATTTGTTTCACGGCGGTTAACATCTCTAAAAATTGGATAAAAACCATACTTTTTTATTTTGAAATAACACGCTTTGCAGCTGTTCAAAATAATTTAATTTTTCAGAGTAAAGTTATCAGATAAAATGTTATTAATGACCGGGAAAAAAATCTGAAACATAAAATTTTTAAAGATAGATTATCAGATTCTCTTTTATCCATTAGCATTTTTTATCAATCTAAAAAGAAAAAAAATGATATGATGCAGCCTATCGCCAGAAATTTGTATAGTTCACTGTGTAAAAGAGTTGAAATTATATATATATATATATATATATATATATATATATATATATATATATATATATATATATTCAGTAACGTTTTCTTTTTTTCTTTTGTCTTTTGTCTTTTTTTTTAACCTCAAAGGTATATTCGCTAATTTGAGACGAAATGTGTGGTTTTTAATTGATTCAAGCGTCGCTTATTATTATTATTTACTTATATCCATTTTAACACGTATATTTTTATTGATATATAATATTTTATTATAAAATTACTTTCTGTCGTACAGTTTTATCTAATACATTTTAATTAATATTTCTCGTAACTAAAATAACAATAATATTATTATCTTCGATTATAATAATATTTTTTCTACATCACAATTTTAAAAAGAAAAGAACAAAAAACATAAAATAATTTATCCTAACACACAAAATTTTATTATTTGTTTCACAGCGGTTAACATCTTTAAAAAATGGATAAAAGCCATATTTTTTTCGAAATGAAGCTTTGCAGCTGTTCAAAATAATTTAGTTTTCCAGTGTAAAGTTGTCAGATAAAATATTACTAATGAACGGAAAAAAAGAAGTATAAAATTTTTAGTGATAGATTATCAGATTCTCTTTTATCCATTATCATTTTTCATCAATCTGAAAAGGGAAAAAAATCCTGATGCGATTCAGCTTATCGCGACAAATTTTTATAGTTTACTGTCTAAAAAAGTTGAAAATATATATGGATTTTTTTTCAGTAACTCTTTTATTTTTCTGAAATTAAAGATATATTCATTAATTTGTGACGAAGTATGTGGTTTTTAATTAATGATCAAAATTTTAAAGTTTATAAGTTTTTTGCAGCAAATATTTTATTAGAATTACATAAGACAATCACTTATTAGCATTAAAATATTTTATTATAATTTATTTAAATGCTTATTTACATCTATTTTAGCACATCTATTTTAATTATATATTATGTTTTACTATTAAATTAATCTTTCTCATATCGCTTACTATAACACACTTTAATTAATATTTCTCGTAACTAAAATAAAATTAATTCTTCGAAAATAATATTTTTTCGACATCATATTTTTAAAAAGGAAACAGCAAAAAATATAAAACGATTTATCTTAATACACAAAAGTTATTATTTGTTTCACAGCGGTTAACATCTCTAAAAACTGGATAAAAGCCATACTTTTTTATTTTGAAATAACATTTTTTGCAGCAGTTCAAATAATTTACTTTTTTGGTGTACTTTTTTTGTCAGATAAAATATTATTAATGGCCGGGGAAAAAAGAAGGCATATAAATTTTTTAATGATAGATTATAAGATTCTTTTTTATCCATTAGCATTTTTCATCAATCTAAAAAGGGAAAAAATCATAATGTGATTCGGCTTATCGCGAGAAATTTTTATAGTTCACTGTCTAAAAAAGTTAAAAATATATGGTATTTTCAGTAACTTTTTCATTTTTTTCTCAAAGGTATATTTAATAATTTGAGACGAAATGTGTGGTTTTTAATAAAAAAATATTTGAAACCTTGCTTGGTATTATTATCTACTTATATCCATTTTACTACGTATATTCTAATTATATAGAATATTTTATTATTAAATTATTATCTGTCGTGTCGTTTTATCTAACCCTTTTTAATTAATATTTCAAGTAATAAAGAAACATTGATTCTTAAAAAATAATACGATAAATACGATATTTTTCAATATCACAATTTTAAAAAGAAAAGAACAAAAAATATAAAATGACATATCTTAACACACAAAAGTTATTATTTGTTTCACAGCGGGTTAACATGTCTAAAAACTGGATAAAAGCCATACTTCTTTATTTTTAAAGAACATGCTTTGCAGCTGTTAAAATTATTTAATTTTCCGGAGTAAAGTTGTCAGATAAAATATTATTAATGACCGGGAAAAAAGAAGTATAAAATTTTTAGTGGGGGGGGGGGATAGATTATCTGTTTCTCTTTTATCCATTAGCATTTTTCATCAATCTGAAAAGGGAAAAAAGTCATGATGTGATTCAGCTTACCGCGACAAATTTTGATAGTTGACTGTCTAAAAAAGTTGAAAATATATGGATTTTTTTTTCAGTAATTTTTTTATTTTTCTGAACTTAAAAGTATATTCACTAATTTGAGACGAAAGATGTGGTTTTTAATTAATGATGGAAATTTTAAACTTTATAAGTTTTTTGCATCAAATATTTTATTAGAATTACATAAGGCAATCACCTATTAGCATTAAAATATTTTATTATAATTTATTTAAATGGTTACTTACATCTATTTTAGCACATCTATTTTAATTATATATAATGTTTTACTATTAAATTAATCTCTCCCGTATCGCTTAATCTAACACATCTTAACTAATATTTCACGAAAGTGAAGTAAAATTAATTCTTCGAAAATAATATTTTTTCGACATCACATTTTTAAAAATAAAACAACAAAACACATAAAGCGATTTATCTTAACACACAAAAGTTATTATTTGTTTCATAGTGTTTAACATCTCTAAAAACTGGATAAAAACCATACCTTTTTTTATTTTGAAATAACATGCTTTGCAGCTGTTCAAAATAATTTAATTTTCCTGAGTAAAGTTGTCAGATAAAACATTATTAATGACCGGGAAAAAATATGTCAAATTTTTAGTGATAGATTATCAGATTCTCTTTTATCCATTAGCATTTTTCATCAATCTGATAGAAAAAAAATCTTGACGTGCTTCAGCTTATCGCGACAAAATATGATGGTCGACTATCTAAAAAAATTTAAAATTTATGGATTTGCTTTTCATTTTTCATAACTCAAAGATATATTCAGTAATTTGAGACGAAATGTGTGGTTTTTAATTAATGAAATTTTGAAGAGTCATTTTTGTGAATATAAAATGTTATTTCAAGAAACGCAGGTAATAAAATTATTTTTAGGTTTTTATCTACAAGAATATAGTTTATAAAATTGTAGGTAGTACACTAATTTAAAAATATTAAAATGTGGATGCATAAATATTAAATATAATTTTTTTTTAATTGATGACAATTATTTTTCTCCATCTTTTCGAGAAACAATAGTAATAAGAGTAGTATGCAAAGGAATCCGTACTTTGTCTCTTAATCAACAAGCAATTAAATCATAACAGTTGTAAATTTCCAAGTATGCGAAAAAGAAATCCAATCCAAGTTTCGAATCCTGGATATCCTGGCTGAAACCACCAATGCTCTTCCAACTGAATCATTCCGGGTGAATCTTGCGGACTAATTCATCCAACTAATGTTTAACAATTACAGCATCTGATCCGATAGCTGAATCAGCTCAACAGAGTAAAACAAAGGTTATTTTTTGTTGGTTGGTATTGTTTATGACGACCAATTATCAACACGTGGGACATAGGCCCTAAGGGTGTGGGAGGTTCCCTCCGCACCAGGTTATTTTTGGAACTGCATTAAACTCTTGCATACGTAACAGTATTAGATTAATTTCTAACACAATTATTCAATTTTGTAAGTAATTAACAGTCGTAAATTTCCAAGTGAGTTAAAGAAGTCCGAATCAGGGATATCTCGAAATCGCGAAAGGGATGAAATCGCCAATGCTCTGCAAAAAGAATCATTCCATGTGAATCTAGAGGAGTAATTCACCCAAGTAAATATTAACGATCACAGCATCTGGTCGAATAGCTGAATTAGCTCAACGGAATAAATAGAAGGTTATTTTTTGGAAATGCAGCAAACGCTGCATACGAATCTACGTTAGATTTTTTTCAAACAATTATTCAATAGGTAAATAAATCATAACATGCACATTTCCGAGTCAGGAAAAAAAACCCTCAGGGCCAGTATTCGAACCAGGAAAGGCTTAAGTCGCCAATGGTCTATGAATTGAGCCATCCTAGTCAAATTTGGAGGACTAGTAACTATAAATAATTTTCGGTTTGTTCTGTTAGATTTGTTTATAAGACCAGACAAGGCCGAAGCTACCCTTTTTTGTAGCCGGGCCGAACATGGACTTCAGAGCCCCCTCCCCTCCCCTGTCTTTCGCAAAGTATATTTACAAGATAATTTTAATAAATTTCTCCCTTAGTTTGGGCTCTGGAACCAGATGCTATGATCCTTAAAGGCTAGTTGCGTAAATAAGTCCATTGGATTCGTCTGGTATGGCTCATCAGTAAAACATTGGTGGCATCAGTCAAGACATGTCTGGCTCGAATTCAGGCCTGGCCTTTTTTCATCAATGTTATGAATATAATTTATTTAACAATCGTTTAAAATTAATCTAATATACATATGCATTCCACCTTATCAATCCGTAGCAAATATATACAATATTTGATAACAAAAGACATTTAATAGATTACAATTTTCTACATTTTTTCTTCGATAGTATTAATTCTAAAATGTGAAATTCTTGCAATCAATATTACGTGTAAATTTCCTGAATGTATATTTGTTTTAACCCACTTAGTTTTAAATAAGATTTTATAATCTTTAGATATTACAAATTCTTCTAAAAATAATGTGAAGATGTCCACATTATTTTAAAAAATGAGCTTAAAAAGCATAAATATGAAATATTTTATCTCAACTCCATAAAATTATTGTTTGTTTCATATTGACTGATATCAACTAAACTTTCATAAAAACATTTATTTCTATAGTTTCTATGGTGACAAAACATGGTTTACAACTTAAAAAAACATCATTTCTGTAAAAAAGGGATGAAATTGTTATTAACGACCAGGAAAAAAAAAGAGGATTTTTCAGTGATAGATTATCAAATTCTCTTTTATCCATCATTTTTTTCTTTTCATTTGAAAAAAATAAAAAAAAATGGTGTGATCAGCTTATCACGAGAAAAATTCGTTGTTGACATCCTAAGAAAATTAAAAATGATGAAAAAATAGCTTCAACTTTTCAGTAATTTTTTTCATTCTTCTTTACTGAAAAATATCGATTTTGAATCAAATTTATGAGCTATTTGTAAAAATTTAAATAAAGTTTTTTAGGAACGTTGATAATTATGTAAATATAAAGCACTTACAGCCGTCGTCTGTCTGTCCGCATGTAACAGGGAAAAAACTATCCAATGAAATAAATGTTTAAAATTTAGTAAATATATTCGTTGCAGAGTTTTGTCGAATAATTTCAAATTATATGAAAAACGAATCAAAAATTAAAAATATCTTAATAAAGTTTTCTTCATTCTATTAAATCCTATCATGCGTAATTTTTTAGTGATGAAACCCATGGCAATCCAACATCATTACCTTTCATGCATGAAAGGTAATGATGCTGGATTGCCATGTTTATTGCCTTATATTTAAGATGGACTTATATTATTTGCGTATTACTGAATTCAATATATATAATTACAACATATTTTGTACTCATACATTTTTGTATAAGACTTTCAAAATTGTTGCATACTGTTTATTAATATCATAAAGGGGGAAACCGTTTATATTATGTATCCAAAAATTTATTAACTAGTAAGAGTAAAATTAAATAAAAATCATCCTAAATAAAAAAAAAAATTCTGAATTTATCTTTAAACACATAATTTACAAAAAAAAGTAATTAATTAAGTTTAAATTATATTGAAATTTAAAATGCAATTATATTTAATTAAAATGTCTATTTGAACACCTAATAGCACAAGTTATAAGTAATTCATTTTTTTTTTTTTTTTATTATTACTATCACCTTTTACAAGAAGACTTCATGTAAAAAATACATGAATGCACTGTAAATAAAGAAAATCTGTAAAGTTACTATTAATTTTTTTTATAGGAAACAGGGATTCTTAGAACTTTTTATGTAACTAACAACATCAGTCACAGATAAAATTTTAATAAAATCACTGTGATTTTAGTAGATTCTTTTCTAAAGTAACAGATTTCTGTAGTTTTACAGAAACTTGTTTTTTCAGAATTATATCATTTTAGGTGCTCAACGAACTTTCCGTTCGTAATTATATAAATACGTAGCATCTATAGTCGTTATTCAGTCTGTCTGTTCCTCCGCATATAACAACGCAAAAACTACTTAACCGAATCGTTTGAAATTTAAAATATATAATTGTTGTATAAATCTGTTGAGTAATTTCAAATTTTATGAAAATGCGTAGTTTGGATGCATAGTTCAATTACAATGATAATCAAAAGTATTCTGTTCTATTACGGTCAATGTGAAAAAATAGTCTTAAGCGTATTTTACAGATGGTGTTATACTCTTCAGAACATAATAAAATTGATATGCATCTGTCAAGTATATACTAACATGTACATTCTTTAGAATTTGTGGTGTAAAATTTTTCTTTTTTAATTTACAGGGCCACGCAAAATATTCCATTAATTAATGTTATAGGAAGAAAAATTTTTTGGGGAGCACTTTAAGCTTATTAAACTATTTCTCATTTTATGAAATTGGTGTACATTATAAAGGTTTACTAAAGGTTACCTCCTGTATAAGAGAAACCAGATAGTGTTTACAGGGACACGCAAAAGATTTCGGATACTTATTCTATATCCGAAGTACTGTATATTGTTACACAAATGCATATCTGATTTTTTTTTTTTTTTTTTTTTTTGCTTCGTCATAGCACGAAAGCACTTCATTTGTTACGTTTGACGAGCAATTTTCAACTTTTTTTGTTCTGTGTACTGATAAAATTTTAGTGAACATACATATATCTCTAATTTTACATCTGTAAAATTACAATAACTTTTTTTTAGTATGGTTTGTGTAAGTAAAAATCACTGCATTATATTTATATATATGTATTTATTCACTATAATCTAATACATATAAATAAATTTTTGTGCTTCCATCTATATGTTGAATTCAAATGTTTAAAAAGAAAAATAAATAAATAAATAAACTAAATTTATTTTATAAACGATGAGACAAAAGGAGAAAAGTAATTTACCTCTTCACAAAACACTTAACTAACTGACTAACTTGTGAAGTCACTTAACTTCACAAAAAAATTATTATTTGTTTTACAATGAATAGAATCAATAAAATTTCGATAAAAATCTTATTAAACATTCTTAATAAGAAAAATCTTATTAACTATTTTTATGTGCGTTCGTACGTAGCACCTATACTCGTCGTTTAGACTGTCTGTTTGTTCGTCTATCTGTCAGTCCCTATGTTTTGTCCGCCCATCTTTCTGTCCGCATATAACATTGCAAAATTTAATCGAACGAATTTTTTTAAATTTAAGATATATAATTGTTGCATAGTTTTGTAGAGTCATTTCAAATTTCATGAAATTCGGAAGTACAGTTTAGTATATTGACAATCACAAGTACTCCGTTACATTACGTCAAATGGGAAAAAATAGTTTCAAATGCATTTTAATGATGTCACACTCTTCCGATCATAACAAAATTTATATGAAATTATGAAGTATATACATTTTGTACAATCTGTGATGCAAAGAACATTTGTTATTAATTTACAAGTCCACACAAAAGTATTCAAATTCATAATGGTATGAGAGGGGGCATTGTGTGTGGGGGGCGTTTTAATTACATTAAACTATTTTTTTTAATTTTTGCACACATACACACAAAAGAAAAAAATAAAAAAATAAAAAAACAAATGTCGCGGCTAATCGCTTGTCAATGATTAAAACTAACTTAAAAAGAAAGATTTTTTTGGTAATTGGATTATCAGATATTTTATTGTACATTGTCATTTTTTTATTCAACTTAAAAAATAAATAAAACATCAATGATACAATTCTGCTTACCGTAGCAAAAATTGAAAGTTGGCTTCATCTAGAAATTTAAAACTAATGGAAAAATAGACTTTATCTTCAAGTAACCATTTTATTCTTCCTAACTCAAAAATCGAAAATATATTGATTTATTATTATTATTGTTATTACAGAAAATTTGAGACTGTGTTTTTATTATGATTGAGGTAATTAATGACCAGTGAGAGAAGTCCTTTAGTGTTTTTTAAAGAATCTTCAATAAAATAAGCTTAAGTTTTTGGACGTTATACATATGTGAATGTACTATTATGGAAAAAAGTAAACACTTTCTACTAACATTGGAAGTAATTATAATATCAGAAAGTTACTGTTACCAAACAATTCAAATAATGTCAACTTTTAAATGATGTATTTAAAATAAGTTTTAGAAGCCACATACAAATTAAAAACAGACGAAACTTTGTTTTTCGATGGCAACACCCAATTTTGACAATATATTTTAAATCTTCGGTTCAAATTATGCCTAAAAATAAAACTTGAAATAATCTAAATGGTACGTTTTTGAATTATAAACATTCAAAATTTAGAGCATTTAATGTTAAATTACATTTTAATATTTTAAATAAAAAAAGTCTCTTGAAGTTATACACTAATGTGATATTTTTGTGTAATTATAAAACTAATAAAAAACTGAAACATAAATACATTGAATTTGTAATAAAAGACTCATAATAAGAATTAAGAATAACGAAATTAATATTCGAAAAAAATATGAATTGATATCTAAAATTTTTTCGATCGATTTATGTTTATTATGTCCTGCGTTATGAAAATTTTTAATTTCAATTTTTTTATTTAAAATATTTTTTAAATTATGATTAAACAATCAAATCCGCAAAAGCTCTTTCAATCTAATGCTTCAAATAAAGTATGAGTCCGCAAAAATTGCAGTGACTTTGACTTGGTGAAAATAATTCCAGTCTTGGTAACAGTAATTATTGTTTAATGCATTATTTAACCTGGGAAATGTTAAAGAATTAAAAATAATAATAATAATCATAGCGGGTGAAAATTTGTCAGTTGTTCAGTATTCTTATTGGAATGTTTGTAAAGTGAACTAGAAGTCTGAATTCTTTGGCAAATTAAAATATAGATGATACGCAATCAATAAGAATCTGAACATGATTTTACTTTTAAAATAATGTAAATATCTGATCCGTATGAAGCTAAAAATGTAATAACCATATTTTATTGCTTACTTTTAATTTTGCACACTTTTATTATTTTATTTCCTGAATGATTTTACAAAGATAAATTATAGAGATAAATGATTATTAAAAATAATGAATAATGAATAACAGAGAAGAATGATTTCATAGAAATAAAATTACAAAACATGCTTAGATGACTCCAGGAAACGTTTATTAATTTCATGGAAATCCAAGCATATTTAAGAATGTTAGAGCGTGGAAGAAGGACACATGGTCAGACAAACGGAATTTATAAACACTTTTCAACTTTGTTCAAAAGTGTTTAAAAAAGACAAGACGATGGTTTATCGGATCGTCTGTGATGTGCAGAAAAGCATAATTTAAAAAATATATTTACTCATTTTAATGAAACATATTGGCTGGCAAGAGTCAAACATATTAAGGTATCCGTATACCTTCGGAAGGGATTTTTTGAAATTTTCTTTATTATCCACTTCTTACAATGACATTTGCTTTAAAACTTTGAAAAAATATATAAAAATTTTAGCAATTACCCAGAAATCATTTTTTAAAGAGAAAAATATTCAAAATTATGTCAAAAGTTGACATTTTCGCAAAACGAGATAACTGAAAAATAAAACAATATATTAACATTTTGTATAAAATGCATATTAAACAGAATAACTTTCTCTAGGACTTAGACTAGACGCGTAAGAATCACATCTCTATCTCAAAAGATATGTCAGTTAAAGTATCATTGTAAAGAAAAATTTGCAAAATTTGTCTCAAATTTGTCATTTATACTAGTGTAAATGTAAAACTACATTATCATGAGTGTAGTCTATTCCCTCAAAAGACATTTGTAAAAAAAAGTACAGAAAATTTCGTGGAATTTCATGCATAATTTTTTGTTTTAGGATTTTTTGCGTAAAATCTTCATTTTGCGAAAAAGCTAAAAATAACTTTAAAAGACAATTTAAAAGCTGTAATAAATGCAACTTTAAGCGGTTGTAACAAGGATTTCAATTTAGATACAGACAAAATTAAGCAGATTTTGATGCATAAAACATTCAATTTTAATAATATTGAAAAAAATGACAAATAGATATATTGATCGAAAATTACATTTTAAAGGTGTCCGGATACCTTTAGCAAGCGAAATAATCACATTGGCAAGAAATACTACATTAACAGATATGACAAGTCATTGTTTAGCATTTCGATAATCGAATATCGAACTTCAATTTGGATACAATTTTTAAAATATGCTCATAATGTAATTAATTTCTCGACAATTAATCATACGAATTTCACGAAAATAAAAATTTTTAGGCTAATCGGAGGATGTAAAATTTATTTATATTGCCAAACTTGGTTACTGCTAATAAAAATAATAATGTTGGGATTCGTTTTGATATGTAGATGGCTTCCTAAGTCTATTAAATATATATTATCTTAAAGCAGACTTTATTTCCAATAGTTCAGTGCCAGTAATTTTCATTTACAATATATTTTTGCAGCGTTACTAGGGGGTATCTATTATATTTTTCTCACGATTGCAGGTATTTATGTCATATTCTTTTCAAAAAACACTAAACGAAATTGTATGTAATGCTCCATACGTAAACTCTTTTGTTTAAAAGCCATTGAAAGTTACACAAAAAATCCCAGTGGTCCCAGAAGTATGATGTTAATGGATTATGGATCTTTATATCATCTTAGTAGTAATAATACAACTTATGAATATTTCTTGTTCAAAAACAAAAATCGAAATTTTGTTTAATGATACATCAAAGTATATAAATAAAATTTTTCCTTTTTAAAAAATCCATTAAAATTTACCTTGCCTGGAAAACAAAATAGTTCGATTATTTTTAATGATGTTACCTGTTTCATCTAGCATTAAAAGCTCCTTTAAGTCACTCAAACTTGCAATAAGTTTATAATAATATTTAATTGTTCACTAATTTTCATGTTTCTATTACATGCTTTGCCTAAATACACTTATCACTGAATTTGAAAAATAGTTTAAAAACTAGTCCAATGCATAGTCTTACCTCAATCACAGTTACAAAATTTAATAAATTTTAATTAGACTTTTATGTGTCCAACAAAAATGTATATATTCTTTTAGATGACACATATTTTCCACCATCTCCTTTATCATGGACAGGAGAAACAGGAGAATAATTCATGTCATGTCCAGAAAAATTAATATTTGTTTTACAATGACTAACTTACATAAAAACTTTAAAAAAAACTGAATTTATTTTATTTTATGGAATGACATGCTTTCTAGCTTTTCAAAAAATAATTAAAAAAATCCGGAAATAAAATTTGCCGGTAAAATATTATTAATGATCAGCTAAAATCCTAAAAATAAAAAAAGAACAATGATAGATTAACAAATTCTATTTTATGTAACAGTTTTTTTTTTTAATTCGAAAAGATAGAAAATGTATGATGCGAGTATTTCATCTTATCACGACAAAAATATATAGTCCTTATTTTTTTACAAGAGATGGAAAAATAAACTAAATTTACAGAAGACGGATATTTGTTACAGACTGAAAAAGTAAACATTTAATGATATTCAATTATGTTTTATAATGTTATACAAAATTTCATAAGCTACGTTTGTGAATGATGTCATTATAAATCTGTTGCTGATAAAAAGTCTTGTGTTTTTTTTTTTTTTTTTCCTTTTCTAAAATAGATATCAATATAGCTCGATAAAAATTAATTCAATATAATACAATAGCTAAGTTATTCGGAATTTATTTAATGTAATGCTTTATAAGTAATATTTTACTAGCCAAAATAATATGTCCTACATTGATATTCCTCACATAATGTGATTTATTCAACTTCCGTATTTCTCTCTTAAAAGAAAAGAAAATACACTGATGATAAAAATTCTTTTGTACACTTTTAAAATTAAATTTCTCAAAAACAAAGATCAATAGAATTATGCAGTAAACGGTTTGTTTATCAGGTAAGCTGTAAAAATCTTATACAAAATTTTCGAACGGTAAATATTTTGAAAAGATTGTGTTCTGATTGCAAAGAATGCTTTGATTTGACATTTTTCTTGCTTTAGATTGCTGCCAGAGAATGTGTTTTTCGGCTTAAAGTGTCATATTTCATAGTTTTTTTTAATTAAATTTTTGAAATTTCGAAATTCTAAAAATTTACTTCGAAAAATCTTGAAAATATTGCACTGTAAGCTGAAAACTTTATTTCTCTGCAGGCAATCTAAAACAAGAAAAATGTCAAATCAAAGTATTCTATGTAATCAGAACGCAATTTTTTCAAAATATTCACTGTTTGGAATTTCTGTATAAGATTTTTACCGCTTACCTAATGAAAAAACCGCTTACCGCAAATTACTATCGATCTTTGTTTTTGAGAAATTTAATTTTGAAATCAGGGTGTTATTTGCTGGACACCCTGTATATATATAAGGAAGTATGTATGTAAAGTAATTTATCTGAACTCCACAAAACATATTATTTCACAATGCCTAACATCCATAAACTACCGATAAAAACCATTCTTTTTATTTTCAAATAAGATATTTTCCTGCTTTTCAAATTAATTGAACTTTACCAAAATGAAGTTTGTAATAAAATATTATTAATGATAAAATATTATTAATGATTTGATAAATCTAAAAATAAAAAAGAGCAGTGATAGATTAACAGATTCTATTTTATCTAGCATTTTTTTTTTCTTTTATTAAACTCGAAAAGATAAAAAGTGAATGATGCGAGTGTTTCATCTTATCACGACAAAAATGTATAGTTGACTTTTATTTTTTAATTTTTTATTTTATTTTACAGAAGATGGAAAAATAGATTAAATTTTACAGAAAACTTTTCTTTGTTATAGACTGAAAAAAGAGACATTTATTGATTTTCAATTGTGTTTTATAATAATGTACGAAATTTGAAAAAACTATGTGAATGATGAAGATCGTTTTTAATCTATTGCTTATAAAAATAATTTTTTTCCTTTTCTAAAATATATATCAATATATTTTAATAACATTAATTCAATATAATAAAATATATGCGTTATTCGGAATGTATTTAATGTAATGCCTTATAATTAATCTTTTATGCGAAAAAATAATTTGGCACAGATGTCATATATGCACCACATACATGCGATATTTTTTCTGACGACAGTTTGGCAAAAACTTTGTTATCAATCAATTTATATCAGTTACATATTTTTTTTATTATTTTCTATTATTTTAAAGAGGGAATAATAATAAACTACCAAAGTTTAATAAATAACTATAAAACAAAACAATTTATATCAATTTATAAAAGAAAATATAAAACAAAAATACAGTTTATTGATAAATAAACAACAATAACCGGGTTACCATATAATCATAAAATCGCCATTTTGTCGCACTCGTGCGAATGTTGCGTATATGACATATGTGCCAATAATTTGCCTTACATTGACTCTTCTAAGATAATATGATTTTTTTTAAACTTCCTTATTTCTCTCAAAAAGAAAAGAAAATTTAATGATGATAAAAATTCTTTTGTACACTTTTCTCTTTGCTTCTGTTTTACATTTTATTTCTTTGTAATAAAAGAAAATATATATGTAAAATAATTTAGCTGAACTCCACAAAACATATTACTTCACATTGCCTAACATCCATAAAATGCCGATAAAAACCATTCCTTTTATTTTCAAATAACATACTTTCCTGCTGTTCAAATTAATTTAACTTTACCAAAATAAACTTTGTCGATAAAGTATTATTAATGACTAGAAAAATAAAAAATAAAGAAAAAAAATATGTAATGGATTATCAGATTTTCTTTTATCCATTGACATTTTTCGATTCTGTTCTAAAAGATAAAATATGAAGGATGCAGTTCGATTTGCGACTGCAAAATTTGAAATTTCAACTTCCTGGAATAAAAATAAATGATAAATCCTTCTTGAAAAAAATAGGACATTTACTGATTTCGTACGGAATGTTTGGTTTGTAGTTATTGGAAATTTGAAACATCGCTTTTTTGGTTAATGTTTAAGTCATAAAAAATATATAATAAAAGTTCTTTTATGCTTTTCGTTTATCAAAAGAACTTTGTGCTAAGCAAAAGATGCCTGTAGTAAAATTTTGAGTGATCATTTTATCCCTTTGGTAATGCATGGTTATGCATTATATTTTTTCCAATATAGTTTGATTTCGATTTTTATTTGTTTATTTATTGTGTCTGTGTATATATAACTTTCTCTTTCTGAGTTTTGTACAAACATTTCAATTATTTATTTTATTTTATTATTATTATTACTATTATTATTACTATCACTATTATTATTATTATTATTATTATTATTATTTTGAAGCACGATATTCCTTTTAAAGAAATAATAACAATACATATAAATAGCTTAGAATAGAAGCACAAATGTATTCAAATGTAAACAATTTTTTGGGGAAATTTTAATTTTAAAATTTTAATTTTCGTAGGTACAACCTGACTGTTAATCCTAAAGTCTGTTGCTCGTGGACGTCTGGAAATGCTAATATTATTTTTTATCATTTGCTGTAATCTGTTTTCCATGTTCTGAAAAATTGCAGACTTTTGTGAATATTGCTATAGTAAGTATAGTAGGTAAATGTTGATACAGTAGGCACATATAAGATGTAAATGCTCCTTAAGAGCGCGTTCTAAAAAATTTTTAGTTTATGAGGTTGAAATGAGCGAAAACCATTTTGTTAATATTCTAAATGCGATTTCTATTGGTCATGTATCAAAACTTGAATTTTTAAATGGCTACAACTTTTAAGACGCACATGCATATGCACAACAGTTTTCTTATAAAATCGAAACTTAAAAAAGCGCAGAAGGAAAAATATTCTAAATTAGGATGTTTGTGATACACTGTTATAATAAATCTGAAATTTAAGAATATTTTTATCCTGAATTTCACAAAAAAGCCCCTTTTCAGATGAAAAGGGCATTTTCCGATAAAAATAAGAAAACTCCATCATATTGCCTGAAAATAACGAAACGGATGGAAATAGAAACAAAAAACGGAAACACGCTGTTATATGGGGGGTGGGGTCAAGGCACCACACTGTTAATTGCCCGCGAGCGCAGATTGTCGGTTCGAATCCCACTTGCGCTATGAAATAATGAAAACATAAAAAATCCCTTTTAAATTACATTTTTTCTGTTTATTTTTCTCTTATTGCTTAATAAAAAATCTTTAAATTAATTAGCCAAAAAATAAATAAATAATTAGTATACGACAATTTTAAAAAATTGTCTAAAACATTATTTTTTATAAAAAATTGTGTATAACATTATTTTTTATAAAAAAGTAATAATTTTTTTTCATTCATTCATTCAAAAGAAAAAAAAAAGATAAGAAAGGAAAAAGAAAAAGAAACAGTGATTTTAAACAGTGGTTTTTTTTATTTAAACTCGTTAAAAAAATTTAAATTGATTTTTAAAAATAATAAGTATTATGCAATAGTCTAAAATAAATTAAAATAGACCGTCTACAAATGGCCCCACCATTGGCCGAGAGGTATGACCTCTCAACTGGTAGACGGCAGGTGCTGGGTTCGAATCCAATCGCGACCGTCGGCCTAACCGTTCGGTGTTTTCGTGGTTTTCTTCGAACCTTGCGTAAATACGGGTTAGGTCCCCTTAGAAAGACCCACCACGAAGGGCACTCTCCCTGGTCCTATATCCCTAGTGTAAGTAATCGGACGACAAAAATAAACCAAACCAAATCAAACCGTTTACAAATATTCGACCGAATATATTTGTAAGAAAGTCTTTAAAAAACTCAAGAGATTTTCCCACTTCGTACATACCGGCATCAGCAGCTTTGGCTCAGTCAGTAAGAATTTGTTCCGCTGTCAAAAGGTCTCGAGTTCGATCCTCAGGACTGCTTGAGTAAATTATACACAATAATATTAAATTAATTAAGATAATGTATAGCATCTTAAAATCACTCAGAAATAAAGAATCTTTTGACTATTAATTGAGTCATTAATTTTAAAAATGATATTAAATTATTATCATTAAAAATCAAATCTTGTAACAGAAAGTTAGTGCTCCTGCAAACGGAGTTTTCCTCTCTGTTATTTTCCAAAACGGAAAATCTGTTTTAACGGAACGGTAAAAGTTCGGCTACTTTGCTGCCAGTAGTTTCACCGTGAATTCACAGATTTTTTTTTTTTTTTAACAATGTGGTGTAATAAGCGGAACAATTTCCTAAACAGTTCTATATTAAGATTATTTTATTTTTATAGAGTAATTTAAAGTGACTCGGAACGCACGGAAGCTTATAAATATTGCTCATGGAAGCCGGCCGAGACAGTGCTGTGTGTTTGTTTTGACAGTTGGCAAATAAATAAATAAATAAAAATAAAATAAATAAATAAATAAATCCTTGTCTAAGGATTTTTTGAAAATTCTTTACTCCTTATCTTAATTTGTTATTGTCTTCTTCTTTTTTTCTTGCTGTTCATTTATTGAATGTTATCACATATAAATGCACGTACATATATTCAAAATATATTAAAAAATTTATTTTGGTTAAGAGACGAAATTACTTTAAATAATAATAAATAAATACATAAAAAAATAAATTAATTAAAAATAAATAAAATAAACATGCAAATGTAGGACAGCGCGTATGTGTGTGGGGGTGAGGTTCAAAACATCGATTGTTAATGCAGAAAATTAGAGCTTCAGTTCTTTTTAGCACTTTCCAACAAAGTTGAAAAGTGCTTATGCATTCGGTTTGTCTGGCCGTATGTCCGGATGGCCGTCTGGCCGTCTGTCCGCGCTCTAACTCCCGTAAATATACTCGGATTGCTATGAAATCTTTATACGTTATTGAGGTTTACCCTAGCACGAACCCTATTGAAAATGAAGTATCTACCATGATTAGTTTATCTACAGAGAGAATCAAAAGTTTCCCATTACATTACAGCCTATGGAGAAAAATCGTTAATATACTCGGATTGCTATGAAATTTTAGGACGTTATTGATGTTTACCCTAGCACAAGTCCTATCGAAAATGAAGTTTCTACCATGATTAGTTTATCTACAGGGCAAATCAAAAGTTTTCCATTACATTACGGCACTTGGGGAAAAATCGTTAATATACTCGGATTGCCATGAAATTTTAGGACGTTATTGACATTTACCCTAGCACAAGTCCTATCGAAAATGAAGTTTCTATCATGATTAGTTTATCCACAGGGCGAATCAAAAGTTTCCCATTACATTACGGCCTATGGGGAAAAATTGTTAATAATCTCGGATTGCCTTGAAATTTTAGGACGTTATTGACATTTACCCTAGCACGAAACCTATTGAAAAGGAAGTTTCTACCATGATTAGATTATCTACAGGGCGAATCAAAAGTTTTCCATTACATTAGGGCCCCATGGGGGAAAAATCGTTACTATACTCGGATTGCCATGAAATTTTAGGACGTTATTGACGTTTACCCTAGCACAAGCCCTATCGAAAATGAAGTTTCTACCATGATTAGTTTATCTACAATGCGAATGAAAAGTTTCCGATTACATTACGGCCTATGGGGAAAAATCGTTTCAAAGGAATTTTAAAGATATTATACCCTGTCAAACATATTAAAATATGCATTGTATAAAATATAAGGTGAAAATGTAGCTATTATTCATTTACAGGGCCACACAAAAGAATTCCATTAGATAATGGTAAAAGGGGGAATTGTGGGTGACATATTTTAAATATATTAAGCTGTTTCATGTACAATAAAATTGATATATGTCACTGAAGCTTAATGTAAATTATACGCTATTGTCTTGTGTAATATGAAGTATATAGCATTTACAGGGCCATGCAAAAGATTTCAAATAGTATATTCTTTCCGATGTACCGTATATGTGTCCGATGATGGCTGATGGAGGGATGAAATGCATTTTAATTTTGATATGCGCGTTTATATTTTGCTAAATATATGCACTATATATGGTGTATATAAATGTTATAGTTGATATACAGGGCTACCCAAAAGAGCTCACCAACGTTACTGAATATGAGCGTAAATTATTTAAACATGGTTCTTTAATTAGCTATGCATTTTTACGCTGAGCTTCATTCAATTTACTGAGAAATGTTTGAAGAAAATTGATAAAAGGATATACAGGGCCACGCAAAGAATTCGGTACATGGACGCCTATGAATGATAATTTATGAGAATGTAATTTCAGTTGTTTTAAAAGTGTTTTAGTTTACAATAAATTTTAGCCTAATGCGAACGTGTAATAAAGGTACAATGTAAACTACAGGGCTGAACAAAAATATTCAAGTATGTTTCCATCTAATATGAATTGCTGAAAAAAGAAATTTCAAGCTACAGGGTATTTTCTTTTTAAACTAAATTTTCCCATTATATCAACTGACATATGAAATACAGGGCTGTTCAAAAGTACTGGAATACATATTTGTTTATATTTGACTATACATTATTATTTCCCTAAATAACAAAATTTTGTTAAAGATTTCATTAAGTGTTGGAAAGTGCTTCATAATCTATGCTTAACGCATGATTTTTCTTACTTGTTTAATCAGAAATTAGGCCCTGTAATGCGCACTGAAAATTATTTTCCCATTCATTACTATTAATATCTTCTGTGTAGTTAATTTTTATGTTGGGTAAAATTACATTCATAAATTAGTTATGCAATGATAGAAAATACGGTATATCGTGTCAAAATGAAGAAATTGGGATGATTCTTTTCTTTTCTTTTTATTAAAAAGTTGAAATTTATGTCTATAAATCTCTGCGAAAACTTGGGCGACTTGAATTGCTCAGTGCTGCCATCTTTTAGGGAGTTGTAAAATGTTTTTGAGAAGTTGTATATCTAATAAAATATATTATCGCGATTGAGATTATGTCGAGATTTTAAACTTTGAGATTTAGATTCAAAATAATTGCTACATCTATTTTAAAACTTTACTTAAGTGGTTCGCCTGTTTTTCAAAAGAAAAAAAGATACATGAAATGATATGAGTAAAATAATTTATAAAAATCGACGTCGTTAAAATGGTCATACGAACTATATTCATTTAAAATGCAATTCTCAATCTAATAAAATTGCCTTTTCTCTAACAGTTTGAAGACATTATAAATAATAAATGAAAGATTTTATAATTTATGACGCAAGGTTTCTTACTATTTTACAAGTAGCAGGATATGTAAACATTTATTGAAGAATGTGTTGTATTAATAACCTCTTCAGACCTGAGGTGCACATTTGTGTACCTCTGATTTCAGCTGCGTATCTCACTTAATATTTGAAATTTTTTTTATTGAGACGAGTGGATGTTATTTGTGTACCTTAGCTTTTTCCAGTTTCTGCAAGAAATGGCGGTAGCAGTCTTAATTCATATAATTTTGGAGGAAAAAAACGAGCAATGGCGAAAAATTTATAATGTCGAAAAATTAAGTACATTTTTATAATTAGAAAATTAATATTTATTCATAATAATTTTTAAGAATGCTTATAAACTCTTCAGTATTGCATAAATCATTTAAATTTTTTAGCTAGATCATAATATCTGTTTAAATAAGTTATAATCTGTAAGGTACACATATGTGCACCACCGGTTTCAATTCTGTGTTTTTGAAAAGAAGTCATCTCACACAAAAAAATTGTACTGAATGATATCTAAGTGGTGCAGTGCTAATGTTGTGGAATTATTTAAAAAATATATTTAATTATAAATAAGAATTCATTTTGTTGATGTTTTAAATTAGACATTAATTTTTAAAAATCATAATTATTATATCTTTGTAAGAGTAAATAAACTGATGCAGCCAATGGTGATGGAGTCTTCTGGCAATAAAAATTTAGATGATACAGATATAACTATTGAAGATATTGCTCCAGTATCTATCCCGAATCCATGTAACAATAAAGTTTAACCTAAAAAGCCTTTGTTATGGAAAGCTGAAAATAAGTAAATTTTTAAAACTTATGTCACAGCACAGTAGAATAATAATTTTGAGAATAAAACTTTATCTTTTCGCAAACATTTATTTAATCTTTTTTCTTCTAATAGTATTTCGAGGATCATTGATTGATGGGGATTATCTAAAAGCAGATTTTCCAGCAGCGTAAATCCTTTTGAATCATTTCTAGATTAGTTAAATGAAGATTTTTGGGGAAAAGTTTCATATGAAACCAATTCCGTTCAAACAATTCCAATTTCGTTATATTCTGTTCAAACATGAAACCGTCGCTCAATAAATGTATCTAAATATGAAATTATAAAAGTTGCAGGCGTACACATACACATGGGAACTTTAATATATCTCCAAGCAAGCTTCTATTGGCAAAAAGACTTGTCAGTACTTAGAATTACAGGTACTATGTCACGTGTTCGATTTTTTGAAATTAGAAAATTTCTTCATTTTGCAGATAAATCAAGTGATCTTTAAGCAGATGACAAATTATGGAAAATAAATCTAATCTTGAATGCAGTAAGAATTAAATGTTTGTCCCTGCCCAAGCCAAAACCTTTATCACTAGATGAACAGAGTTCACTAGATCCCATTTGCTGGACGTTGTGGATCTAGACATTATGTGCCGTTAAAACCTAATCCGTTGAGTTTAAAAAACTTTATTTTATCCGCCAGGGATGATCATTCCCTTGACTTCCAAATTTATCATGGAAAAGGAATTGTACCAGCTGATGATTCAAAATAATTATGATTAGGTATAGGTGGAGGCTTTGTCAAATTGTTTTTTAAATTTATACCAAAAGACAACATACGGGTGATTTATTAGGACAGTTTTTTTTTACTAATGTAAAATGTTTCGACTTTTTATTGAGGAACAATATCTACCAAACTGGAATGATTATGAACAAAAGACTTGAAGGAATAGATAAAAAAAATCAATGATCGAGATTTGTAACGCGGAGAGTGAGATGAGACACTAAGAGTAGGGAAGGATATGTGCATACTAAACTGGAAAGATAGCAAATGTGTAACTTTGCTTACGACTTGCATCGATAGCAATCCCGAGAGGAGTTGTGTTAGGTGGTCTAAAGATCAAAAATGTAAAATTAATGTGACACAACCTGCAATTGTGAATACAAAACGTGTATAAGTGGTGCAGATTTAAAGGATAAGTATTTAGCTTAATACCGTTGTTCTATTCACACAAAAAAGTAGTCAACAAGATTTTTTATACATTTTATTGATTTGGTTATTTCTATTTGTTGAATAATGTATATAAGAAATTGCAAAACAGCTGAAATTTCTCCAAAAGACAGATTGTCTCTCCTGCGGTATTTTTAGAGATTGCATAAGTATTGGTGAAATATAGGAGTAAAGTAAGTGTTGAACGACGACCATGGAGACCACGTAAAATTTATTCATCTGAAAACGATGTTGAAGACGATTCCGCAAATAAACCACAGTGAAAACAACGTAAGGGTATTTAAAAGCCAATTTACTACATTAGATATGACAAAATTGAACAATTTCCTCGTTATAAAAAGGTAATTTTGCTTCAAAACGTAAGTATGAAGACTGCAAATCAAGAACAAGGGTTATTTGTACAAAATGCAATAGATATCTCTCTATATAAAAAAATATTTTTTTTTTCGAAAATAACACGTAAAATAAGCTTATAAGTATCAATTGTCCACCAAATTTCTCGTTTAAATAAATTTTTGAAAAATGAAGTGTTTTTTTGCAGTATGAACCCGAGGTGCACAGATGTGTACCTGCTAGTAAATATAAACTAATAATAATAATTTTACTTTTTATTACAGAATTATGTTTCTATACGTATAAATAGATGGAACAAAGTGTTAAATAATTTTTGCGACAGCTTAAAATGTGTCAGGTCTGAAGAGGCTAAACTTTTGTTTAATATATAACTTCAGTGCAATATTGCTAGTAATCTAAAATTCCATAGTATAAATAAATAGTAAATTCCTGCCATTGTATAGAATAAAAGATTGAAAAAATATAATTTTTTAAAATATATATATATCCTTTTATTTTTATTTTATTTAATTGAGCATAATCTATTAATTATTTTCCTAAAAGAACTAGAATGTATTACTTAAATGTTAATATCTTACACTGTAAAAAAAAAGTGTCGATCTACTAAAAAAACTTTAGTGATCCTTGTAATTACTAAAAAATTTTTAGTAATCTTAGTCGGTTACAAGAGAATCTGTAAGAATTACTAGAAAAAAGTTAGCAACGAATAGAGTTAATAATTTTATATTTTTAATAGCTATTACTAAACCTCACTTGGCGTGGCCTTGTTAGCATAGTGGTTATAGTAACGGACTCCAGGCTAAAAGGTCCCGGGTTCGATACTGACCTCTGCCGAATACGCCCCGAAAGTTGCAGTGTAAGTACTCGCAAATAAGGGGATTATGAATATCCTGACGGAGCAGTAGAAATGTTTGGTGCTGCCATCTATTGCGGTTTTGTCGAAAATCTTCCGCTCCAGAAGTCTGGATGCAGCTCGAAGGAAGCTCCTGCCCTTCGAGCCAACGTAATGGTTATTAAAAATAATTTTGGAGCTATTACTAAAATTTGCTTGGTGGCTCATACTAAAAATTTTTAAGTTAGTTATACAAAAAACATTTTTGTTCAGTTTACAAAAGAAATGCTTGTTTCGCTTACAAAAAAAAAGTTTGTAATGGTTACTAAAAAATTCTGTGGAATACAAATTTACTAAAAAATTTTTAGTAACCTCTTGAATTTTTTTTTACAGTGTACTGCGAAATCTTAATTTCATTCCACAAATCTATTTCCCTTTTTGGAATAAAACATTTATCGAAAACTTTAATTTTGTTTTATTTATTTAATTTCTGCCTGTGCTGGTTAGACTCATCCACACGGGGCGATTTACTCTTGCATACAAAGTGCTTTAGTAAAGAATCCTTACGTCTAGCCCCACCCATGAACCAATGGAAGGGCTCGAAGTAAATTACAACTACATTCGAATCAATATTAGTGGGTTTTGAAAAGCATTGCGCCAGAGGGGAGAGGCCAATTTATCTGAGAATTTTTGAGACAGTCAGTTGGTTTTTACGAAGCGATCAGAATTGATTGACCTTTAAATTGTTAAGCATGTACGTTTTTCCTTAGTGGTTGTAGTCTCCCGAAAATGGTTTTTCACCGAGCCTCTTTTTGGTTCTTTTGTTATTTTCCGAGACATTGGATTGGACGGAAAATCTACTTTTGATGATGGAGTAACATTGCGATTGAATTATAATAAAATGTGATATTCATTGGTGTTTCATAGAATTTTAATTTTTGAAGTGACCACACCATTCATCGAGTTCCATCTGTTAACTTGCTTCGGCCGCGAAAGTATTGGAGGTGATGTGATTGATTATCACAGATCGACCATCGACTTTGTTTGTACCATCATTTTCACTCCGTCGGATCGTTTTGTTGTGGCCCCTAAATGCCCCTAAATATTATATATATATATATATATATAGTGTGTGTGTGGGTGTGTGGGTGTGTGTACTTTATCTAACTCATTGTCTATATCCGAAACCTACAGTATTATACCGTATTTACTCGTGTCTAACGCGCACTTTCTTTTCTAAAAATTAGGGCAAAACTCCTAGGTGCGCATTATACACGGTATATATATATATATATTTTTTTTTACTGCTGCATGTAATCACACGATATACATGGGTCATTCCACTTAAAATGAGCAAAAAATTTCAAGTCGTGGCCCCATGGTGACCGATTTTAATAAAATTTGATACACAGGTTCCATTTATATTCAAATAGAGCACTGCAAAATATCTGGACAAAATAAATTATTTTATCAGTTTTGGACATTTAAAAAACTTGTGATGTAGAACGGTATGTGTGCAATCGTCCAATATTGCACGTTTAAAGTTCTGTATCTTGAAAAATATTTAACATAAATGAATTTGACTTGCAATTTTATAACCTCAGAAGTATTTTCTTTTTATTTATTTAGCAATAGCAATCTGGTAACATCGTAATTAATTTTAAATCAGTTGCTAAAATTGAAAATTTGTGAATTTTGAGAAAATTCGAAGAGTTTTAAAAATTTTAAAAAATGATAAAACAAGTGTGAAATTGATCCATGATACAGTATTATATATGAAGATTGAATTCCCCAAGTTTGATAATTATCATTTAATTCCTTCATCTTCAAAAAAACTTAGAAACTTTAAAAAAAATTACAAAATCATATTTTTTCCTCTTATTTATTCTCAATTAATAAATAAAGGACAGGTCCGACATGAACAATACTGCACAAGCATAAAGATTAATAAGTTCAGAATATGCTAGAAAAATTTCAATAGTGTCTTTTTATTTCTAACAATTAAAAAAATGTGATCAAAAAGGTAATTTTGTTGCATTCCACGCAAAACTTCGCCCCACCAGTGGCCGAGAGGTTGAGACCTCTCAACTGGTAGACGGCAGGTGCTGGGTTCGAACCCAATCGCGGCTGTCGGCCTAACCGTTCGGAGTTTTCCGTGGTTTTCTTCGAACCTTGCGTAAATACGGGTTAGGTTCCCTTAGAAAGACCCCCACGGAGGGCACTCCCCCCTGGTCCTATATCCCTTGCGTAGATAATCGGACGACAAAAATCAACCAACCAACCACGCAAAACTTCTCTTTAAATTTGCGCGCTTTTCTAAAAAATTGCAGAATTTCAAGGAAGAAAATAGTGCTGCCATCTATGACATTTTGATATTACTAGATAATTAAGTCTTTAAGTCTCGTTACTTTTAGACCCCACCAGTGGCCGAGAGGTTCAGACCTCTGAACTGGTAGACGGCAGGTGCTGGGTTCGAACCCAATCGCGGCTGTCGCCCTAACCGTTCGGAGTTTTCATGATTTTCTTCGAACCTTGCGTAAATACGGGTTAGGTTCCCTTAGAAAGACCCCCACGAAGGGCACCCCCTTGTCCTATATCCCATTAGTGTAGATAATTGGACATCAAAAATAAACCAAACCAAACCTCATCACATTTAATATAACCCTGTTGAAAAAAGAAAAGAAAAAAAAGAAAGGCGAGAAGTTACGCTTGAATATTTAAAATAGACACTTTTATCTATAATATTAAATAATTTGAAAAGATATAAAAGTTTTCCTTCTTTTGTAAAAATGCAATAGAAATATTGCTTTTTCTCCGTCAAGTTTTTCCTTTTTTTTTTTTTTTTTTTTTTTTTTTTAGAATTAAGGTCTCAAAAAGGCATACATGAAATTTTTTGCATTTAAAATACGTACTTTTATCTACAACGTCAAATAATTTGACACTTATAACATATGTCCTTAAATTTTTATTAATAATAGAAATATTGAATTTTATCCTTGAATTTTTTCCCTTTTTATTTTATTTTTTTTTATTATTAAGGAATAAAAAAATAAATCCTAAATTACGCCAATATTTTACTTATTATCCATTCTTACCTGAAAATAATTTATGCTATAGTCTTTTCATTCCTAAGGTTAATAATCAAGATTGAAATTTCAAGCATGTAGGCAAATCTCGATTTTGTATCAACTTTTAACATGAGTATACATACTGACTTCAGTATGTATAATAGATTTAAGGACCGTTTATTTAAACGGTCTTTAAATCTATTATTTTGCATTTAGTCATAAATGAACATGTTGTACTTATATCCCAATTTTCATTTCGCCCCACCAGTGGCCGAGAGGTACGGACCTCTCAACTGGTAGACGGCAGGTGCTGGGTTCGAACCCAATCGCGGCTGTCGGCCTAACCGTTCGGAGTTTTCGTGGTTTTCTTCGAACCTTGCGTAAATACGGGTTAGGTTCCCTTAGAAAGACCCCCACGAAGGGCACTCCCCCTCGTCCTATATCCCTAGTGTAGATAATCGGACGGCAAAAAATACACCAATACACCCAATTTTCATTCAAATCTGTGACATGGCAGCCACAGCTAATTTGTTCATTTTGTATGGAATGACCCACATATGAATCAAGAAATATATTCAAAGAAGACATAATTACTCGAAAAATCTTATTTAGTTGAAGTATTACTGCATCATTATTTCACTCCTTGCACTTTTTTATACACTAAGATTATAGCAACGCTGATTAGAAATTATCACTGCCGTCACTCATTCCTAACCTCCGTCATTCACTCCCTACACAAAGTCTATAAATGTATTTTCGTCTTATTTTATGGCTTGACAAGATGCTTGCTTTGACTTTTTTTTACTGAAATTCATTTAGTCCTTCATTCATTTCCATATCAAACTTACGATGCGCGTTATTTAGGCGATTTTAAAAATTCGTCATTTTCTCTTGTAAAGTAAGTGGCCGAGAGGTACGGACCTCTCAAGTGGTAGACTGCAGGTGCTGGGTTCGAACCCAATCGCGGCTGTCGGTCTAACCGTTCGGAGTTTTCGTGTTTTTCTTCGAACCTTGCGTAAACACGGGTTAGGTTCTCTTAGAAAGACCCCCACGAAGGGCACTCCCCCCTGGTCCTATATCCCTAGCGCAGATAATCGGACGACAAAAATAAACCAAACCTCTCGTAAATATAGGGTGCGCTTTATACACAAGTAAATAAGAACGGTTCTTTTTTTTTCAGTTACGTATTATCTGTGCCCTGGAAAACAATTGACAAAAATGTTAATAAATTGCCAATCAGTTTACAATCGTTATCAATATTGTTTAAAAGAATAATTTAATACCATTAAATGTATAATGTTGTTAAAAATCAGAAATAAGATAAAAATAAAATAAAATAAATAAACTATAACAAAATAGACTATAAAAGATAAATAACAAGAAACTATAGTAAAAACAATAAATTATAAACTACAATAAACAATGAGATAGATCAGAGAGAAAAACTCATTCAAAGAGGAATAAACAGAATATCTGAAGGGGGAAAAAAAAAAGAAAATTGCTCCTCCCAAATAAACGTTAAACCCGTATTTATGCAAGGAAATACAAAGTTTGAAGAAAACCACGGAAATAACCGAACGATTAAGCCGACGGCCAAGATTAAGTTTGAACTCAGCACCTGTTGTCTACAGGAAACAGAATCTCTCGGCCACAGGTGGGGACTTTCAGTTTTGAAGGAATTATGTACTATTGTTTAAATATTAATCGTACAATTTACCGGAAGTCATAGATACAAGGCTCTGGAGATCTGTGCAATAGCAACTATGTTTGTTTGTTTGTATTTATGTCAGCCAATTATCTATACTGGTGGGATATAGGCCCTAAGGGGTGGGGGCCCCACCAGTGGCCGCGAGGTACAGACCTCTCAACTGGTAGACGGCAGGTGCTGGGTTCGAACCCAATCGCGGCTGTCGGCCTAACCGTTCGGAGTTTTCGTGGTTTTCTTCGAACCTTGCGTAAATACGGGTTAGGTTCCCTTAGAAAGACCCCCACGAAGGGCACTCCCCCTCTGGTCCTATATCCCTAGCGCAGATAATCGGACGACAAAAATAAACCTAAAACCTAAACCTAAGGGGTGGGATGCATTCAGTGCGGGTCTTTCTAAGAGAACCTAATCCGTATTTACGCAAGGTTCGAAGAAAACTACGGTTGGTTGATTTTTGACGTCCGATTATCTACGCTAGGGATATAGGACGAGGGGGGAGTGCCCTTCGTGGGGGTCTTTCTAAGGGAACCTAACCCGTATTTACGCATGGTTCGAAGAAAACCACGAAAACTCCGAACGGTTAGGCCGACAGCCGCGATTGGGTTCGAACCCAGCAAAAGAAAACTACGGAAAAATCCGAACGAATAGGCCGACGCGATTGGGTTCGAGCCCAGCACCTACCGTCTACCAGTTTGGAGGTCAGAACCTCGCGGCCACTGGTGGGGTGAAAATATATTAGTGCTCCAGTGAAATTCGCTTTAAAGGGTCAACCTCCAATAGCAACTATGAAAAAAAAAAAAGGATCCTTAAATGATCTTTTCCTTTCCCTTCCATCTCCAAGTTTCTGCAGCCTTTTTTTTTTTTTTTTTTTTAATCAAAACACTTATATGTAAGATAGCGTGTCGTACCCATAGGAGATAAAGATGAAACAACGCGCAAGATTTTCTTATATAAACAGTCGAGTCTGTATATAACGAAATCCACCGTTCCAGTAAAAAATTCGTTATATAGAAAAATTCGATGTATAGAGAATGATGTTAAAAATCGTATTTAATGTCTGAAATTCGAACAAATATTATTTTTTGATCTTTTGAATTAAGAATTTGAAATGATTAAAAGTATATATTAACCTAACATTTTATTTCTGAATTATTTAAGCTGTTTCAATAAAGAGGACAGACATTTTTTTGAAAGCTTAATGAAAATCAAATAAGGAAGACTTGCATTAATTTCAGACTAAGAAATCTTTAATTTTTTGTTATTTTGCTTTTAAAGTTGTTACGCTCTCAAAAAAAAAAAAAAAAAAAAAAAAAAAAAAAAAAAAAAAAAAAAAAAAAATGCTCAATTTTAGCAAAGAATGAAAAATTGTAGTTAACATTTCCCACCATTTGAAGGCCTCTTATGTGCCTCTCATTCATTCTTCTCTTACATGTGTATCAATCTAATTGTCAATGTTTTGAGAAGAATGTGGAAAAGTGCGTGGGAGGTGGGATGAATTCGTTAGATTTAAAGAACAAAAAAAAAGTAATATTTAAAAAAAAAAACCTCAGCATTGACGATAAATCAAAAACAAGTGATGAAAAATTGATTCCATATGATTTCGAAGTTTTTTAAAACTGAATAAATTAAGACCAATTTATGAAAAAATTCGTTATATGGAGATAGATATTTCGCTATATAGAGACTGTTTTTTATGTAAACGTGCGGAAAGGGAACCGTTCCTACTAAAAATTCGTTATATAGAGAAATTCGATGTATGGAGTTTCGTTATAGAGAGACTCTACTGTATATGTTTTTGCTAAAATGGAATAACTGTGAATTAAGTATAGTAGATGCGTTCAACATTTTTAATAATTAATAAATAAACAAATTTTGCAACTATTGTATGAATTATAAAAATGTGTATAGGAGAGATGGCGTAGTGGAAGTGGAGATATACAATGGCTTTAGCACTGCAGAATATTAGACCTCTGCTCCCAGTAGCGTAGCTATGTTTTTTGGCGCCCGGGGCAAGCAAGAAATTTTGCGCCCCCACCCCAATACAGATATATAACAATTTCTCTCAATTTGGCGCCCCTAGGTCTCGGCGCCCGGGGCGGACGCCTCCCCCCCCCCCCTTAGCTACGCCACTGTCTGCTCCGATACATTTTCTTAAATTATATATTAAGCCCTGCTACAATAACTATTGCTTAAGAATTTTAGAGATTCAATGCTTTTTATCTTAGGAATTAAGCCCTGATTATCACGATTCATGAAAGCTAATTTAGCCTTCTACAAAATGCCGTTTCTCTCTTTATTTTTATTTTTATTTTTTATAACTTATGCATTTTATAGCAAAGCTCAAAACAGTTAAATGTTGTGTTGCAGATTATTGGAAAATAATTTAATTGCTTTTATTCTCCAAAAAGAAAGAAAAGAGGATCAATAAAAAGTGAGATAATTTTAATGTTGCTATATAGTGCTGCCATCTAATGTGTTTAGACGAAATGATCATTGCTGTTTTTATATCATTCAATTGTAATTTGGAAAAATAGAAAACTAAAATTCTAGCTATAAAAAAAAAAAAAAAAAAAAAAAAAAAAAATGGAGGGGGAGTTATTTGTAGATCTTTAATTATGAAACTTGCTATGTTTTGCCTGAATAATCACTGATGATTGCATATTATTTAATTGTTGTTACGGTTATGGGGAAAATAATTAATGAATAAATAAATATGCATTCAGCTGTAAAAAAATAAAATTAATAATAATAATAAAAATCACTTTATGATTGTTTAAGTACGCGTATTGTGTTTAATATCATTGAATGCGATATTCACGTTCATTCATTTCTTTGGCTTCGGCTTTTTCCGTATCTGTTAATTTCCGTCTACCCATTTTTAAATTTGTTAGTTTTCTCCTTTATTACAATGATTTTAACCATTTTAATTTACTATTCAAATAAAAATTCTTCTAAAAGAAAAAAAATTTAATTTAAATTCAAATAAAAATTCTTCTAAAAATAAAGAATTTAATTTAAATTCAAAAGTGGTAACATCATTCAAAAGTGGTAACATCATCGGGTCCATTCTCCCGAAAACAACAACCATTTTTCAAATGGTTAAAATAAGCAGTTGCAGACCTTTCAAATGATGTGTCACACGACTGGTGTTGTAAAGAAATTAAAAATGTGCCCCCCAGGGGGGTAGAGTGGGAGGCGACACAAAAGACATCTATAATATGAATAAGCAGCTGCAGACCTCTCAAATGATATATCACACGACTGGTGTTGTAAAGAAATTAAAAATGTGCCCCCTGGGGGGGCAGAGTGGGGGTGACACACAAGACATCCATAAAATGAATAAACAGTTGCAGACCTTTCAAATGATGTGTCACACAATTGGTGTTGCAAAGAAATTACAAAATGAGACCCCTCTGAGGGCAGAGGGGAGGTTACACACAAGATATCCATAATATGAAAAAAATTGTAATTTAAGAAATTACCCCAACCATTTGAAAAATGTTTCACTCGATACATTCATCTATCATTTTAAGCTAAATACCAGTTGTTTTATTGTGTATTATCCGTGCCACTGCTATAAATGACTTTATACATGCTGCAATTTGAAGGTACGGTTCGTTTAAGTTATATCACTCTATTGTCGCCAAGCATAAAAGTTGGCGACGAAAGAAACATTTCAAACTATTTAACATTGTTGGTGCAAAAGTAATCATTATTAAAATACAGCTTTGGCATATACTGTTATACTTGTAAGACTTTGGCATATATTGTTTGATTTTACAGAGCAGAATTTTGGTGATGGAGGTTTTAAACCAAAATCGATCGCAGCACATGCATCTGTGAATGGGTCCATCAGACATCGAATCAAAAAAGTTTTTTCCCAGTTTTTCCCAAGCCGATTGCTTTTTAGTTTTCTTTTTAGGTGGTGGAAAATCAAGAGTAATAGCTATAACATTTTCCGGCTTGTTAGAATCACTATTGGCACTCAAATTTTCCTGGTTAGAACCGACCGATAGTAAAACGCCATGGCTAGTGGATTGGTCGCCCTGGCGACATGATGTTTTACAATTAATCGGTTCGGCATTAAATTGCTTCCTTTTTCGTGATCGCCTTTCAACACGTAATTGGTTTTCAGCGGCTCAATAATCTTTTGATTTTATCATTTTCTGCATTGAAAGACGTTTTTGCGCCAAACCAAATACAGTATTACTCAGTTATCCCGTCGACCAATTTCGCCAAATGATACGAATCGCCAAACTAATAAGCAACTTATACATGTTGACTAAATTTTTATTTTAAATAGCAAAAGAAGAAATAAAAATCACTTTATGATTGTTTAAGTACGCGTATTGTGTTTAATATCATTGAATGCGATATTCACGTTCATTCATTTCTTTGGCTTCGGCTTTTTCCGTATCTGTTAATTTCCGTCTACCCATTTTTAAATTTGTTAGTTTTCTCCTTTATTACAATGATTTTAACCATTTTAATTTACTATTCAAATAAAAATTCTTCTAAAAGTAAAGAATTTAATTTAAATTCAAATAAAAATTCTTCTAAAAATAAAGAATTTAATTTAAATTCAAAAGTGGTAACATCATTCAAAAGTGGTAACATCATTCAAAAGTGGTAACATCATCGGGTCCATTCTCCCGAAAACAACAACCATTTTTCAAATGGTTAATAATGATAAATTAGAACGAAATAGAGGATAATTTTCTTTGTAGTGCTGCAATCTATTATGTTATACTGAAGGATCAGTGATTTTGTGATATCGTTTAATTGTTGCTATTTGAATAATAATAATAATAATGAATTAACAACAGTTGAGCAATTTTTAAAAAGCCGGTAGTTTAACATTTTTAATGTAATATAACAAATTACAACGATCGGCTATCATGTAATATTCGCCGGGAAGTGGCGACCTACTTTAAATTTCTGTATTTGGATTTATTACTTTATTTTTTATTATTTTTTTAAATGTATAATCTCTGAAATATTTTTTGGTCATAATTGACCAACAAAGAATTAAGATGGCGGACTTCGGACGAATACTACATTTGTTCCCAACGATAATTTGGAAAATGATATTTTCAACGACTAAAATTTTAGACTTATAAGTAAAGTCTACATTTCAAATAATAAAAATAATATATTTTTTATAATGATTAAAACGTGGTTTACGTAATAATAGAATCATATATTACGTTCGCCATGGATTAAAGATTAATTTTCTTTCACCAATTATGAACAAACTTTAAATGAAATTCCTGATTCACAATTTCGGTAATGAAAATTTTTGAATTTGTAAACACTGCACATTTAAACTTTTTGCATCCTTGTATAGGGAAAAAAGAATTTTTAAATGCAATTTGTTTGAAAACTATATTTAAATTTGTTTCTGAGGGGTTTTTTTTCTTTTGTGTGTGTGTGTGTGGTTTTTAATATTTTGTCATTGTGGCATCATAAGTATTCCATTTGTGGACATTAAACATGGATCAATCAGAAAACGAATTCAATCCGGACACAACAAAGAGTTAGACATACAGGTCAGATACCGCTAAGCCGAGAGCAACAACCATTTTCCAAATGGTTAAAAAAGAAAATAAAGATGTTTTAAATTTTCGAAATAATGTATAAAACCTAAATATGCAGATTAGAGAGATGGTGGGGTAGGGGTATACTACGACTTTACCATAGCAAAATATAAGTGCGCCGGTGCTTTTTTTAATCATTGAAAAATGGTTCTTGTTTTCGGTGGAGGATTGACAAAATGACGTGGTCACTTTTGAATTTAAATTAAATTCTTTACTTTTGGAAGAATTTTTATTTGAATAGGAAATTAAAATGTTTAAAATCATTGTAATAAAGGAGAAAACTAACAAATTTAAAAATGGGTAGACGGAAATTATCAGATACAGAAAAAGCAGAAGCCAAAGAAATGAATGATCGTGAATGTCGCATTCAATGACATTAAACACAATACGCGTACTTAAACAATCATAAAGTGATTTTTATTTCGACTTTTTATTAATGTTTTACTAATTTATTTGTTCTTTTGTTTTTTAAAATAAAAATTTAGTCAACATGTATAAGTTGCTTATTAGTTTGGCGATTCGTATTATTTGGCGAAATTGGTCGACGGGATAACTAAGTAGTACTGTATTTGGTTTGGCGCAAAAACGTCTTTCAATGCAGAAAACGAGAAAATCAAAAGATTATCGAGCCGCTGAAAACCACTTACGTGTTGAAAGGCGATCACGAAAAAGGAAGCAATTTAATGCCGAATCGATTAATTGTAAAACATCATGTCTCGAGGGCGACCAATCCACTAGCCATGGCGTTTTACAATCGGTCGGTTCTAACCAGGAAAATATGAGTGCCAATAGTGATTCTAACAAGTCGGAAAATGTTATAGCTATTACTCTTGATTTTCCACCACCTAAAAAGAAAACTAAAAAGCAATCGGCTTGGGAAAAACAGGGAAAAAAAACTTTTTTGATTCAATGTCTGATGGACGCATTCACAGATGCATGTGCTGCGATCGACTTTGGTTTGGTTTAAAACCTCCAACACCAAAATTCTGCTCTGTAAAATCAAACAGTATATATGTATTTTTGTCGGCCGATTATCTACGCTATGGGATATAGGCCCTATGGGGTGGGTTGCCCTCCGTGGAATCTTTCTAAGGGAACCTAACCCGTATTTACGCAGGCTCGAAGAAAACCACGGAAAACTTCGAACGGTTAGGCCGACGGTCGCGATTGAGTTCGAACCCAACACCTACCGTCTACCAGTTTGGAGGTCAAACCTCGCGGCCACTGGTGGGGCCAAACAGTATATACCAAAGTCTTACAAGTATAACAGACCCCACCAGTGGCCGCGAGGATCTGACTTCCAAACTGGTAGACGGTAGGTGCTGGGTTCGAACCCAATCGCGACCATCGACCTAACCGTTCGGAGCTTTCCGTGGTTTTCTTCGAACCTTGCGTAAATACGGGTTAGGTTCCCTTAGAAAGACCCCCACGGAGGGCATCCCACCCTATAGGGCCTATATCCCATAGTGTAGATAATTTGCCGACATAAATACAAACAAACATACTAGTATAACAGTATATGTTGTTGTTGTATGTATGTCGGCCAATTATCTACACTATGGGATATAGGCCCTAAGGGGTGGGATGCCCTCCGTGGGGGTCTTTCTAAGGGAACCTAACCCGTATTTACGCAAGGTTCGAAGAAAACCACGGAAAACTCCGAACGGTTAGGCCGACGGTCGCGATTGGGTTCGAACCCAGCACCTACCGTCTACCAGTTTGAGGTCAGAACCTCTCGGCCACTGGTGGGGCCAATATAACAGTATATGCTAAAGCTGTATTTTAATAATGATTACTTTCGCACCAACAATGTTACATTAGTTTGAAATGTTTCTTTCGTTGCCAACTTTTATGCTTGGCGACAATGGAATGATGTAACTTAAACGAAACGTACCTTCGAATTGCAGCATGTATAAAGTCATTTATACCAGTGGCACGGATAATACACAATAAAACAACTGGTATTTAGCTTAAAATGACAGATGAATGTTTCGAGTGAAACAGTTTTCAAATGGTTGGTGTAATTTCTTAAATTACATTTTTTTTTCTGTTAAAAGTTGAACCCTGTGAAGTTTGTTGTTTTGGAAGAATATTATAGCTTCGGTATTTTTTAATTTAGAATTAAACCCTGATTATCATGATTCATGAAAGCTAATGGTTTAATTTAGCCTTCTACAAAATGCGTTTTCACGCTTTTTTTTTTTTTTTTTTTTTTTTCTTTTTTTTTTTTTTTTTTGTTGCAGATCATCAGCAGAAAAGAATTTAATTGTTGTTATTTGGAAAAAAATAAATAAACAAAAACTGAGCAATAAAAATTTAGATAATTTAGTTGTAGCTCTATAGTGCTACCATCTAGTGTGTTTAAATGGAATGATCATTGCTGTTTTCATATTATTCAATTGCTTTAACCATTTGATGCGCAGGGCAAATTCAGTATTGAAATTAAGTGTTAAAATTGTTTAAGTTGCTTAAGTATTGAAATTAATGACTGGCAGCGGAATTTGAAAACAATTTTATTTGTAAATAAGAAAACGCTATATCTTACGCATTCAATAAACCGTAATTTTTTTAAATAAAATTCCGGTGCCAATGTGGCGTTTGGGAATTAAAATTAAGTGGTATACATATGAAACCATCGCGCCGCAAAGGGTTAATCTGAAAAAATAGATAAATTAAATTCTAGATATAAAAAAATGGAGGGGAAGATATTTGTCGATCTGTAATTCTGCCATTTGCAATTTATAGCCTGCAGGATTATTAATATTTTGATGTTATTCAGTTGTTGTTATATAGAAAATAATTAATGAATAAATAAATAAAGTTCAGCTATAATAAAATAAAATAAAATAAAATAAAATAAGAGAGCCACAGTGAAGAATATGTTCTGTGGTGCTGCCATCTATTACCTTTACATCGAATGATTGGTGATTTTTTTTAAATATTATTTAATTGCTGCAATTGGAAAAATAAATGAGTAAATTAACAAAAGCTGACAAATTGAAATAAATAAATCAAAAATAGAGGTAATGTTAGTTGATGTTCTATGGCACTGCGAACTATTATGTTTATATTGAATGATAACAGATGTTTTAATAGTATTTAATTATTGCTATGTTGGAAATAAATGAATAAATGAACAAAAAGTGAGAAATTGAAATAAATAAATAAATAATAGAGGTAAAATTAATTTTTGCTCTATAGCATTGTAATCTATTGTATTTAGATTAATTGATCACGGATGTTTTTATATTCTTAGTTGTTGCTATGTGGAAAAAATAAATAGATAAATAAACAAACATTACAAAATCAAAATAAATAAATAAATAATAGAGGTAAAGTTAATTGTTGCTCTCTAGCACTGCGAATGTTTCTATTGAATGGTCATCGATGTTTTAATATTATTTAATTGTTTTTATTTGGAAAAATAAGTAGGTAAATAAACATATGTTGAGCAATAAGAAAATTATAAATGGAGTTAGTTGTTGCTCTGTAGTCCTGACAACTATTATGTTTGGATTCAATCATCTTTGTTCGTTTGATATTTGTTAAATGTTCTTATTTAATAATAATTAGGATGAGCAAAGCGAATCCTCTATTAGGCCACTCAAATGACACTTTGTCGTACACTTTACAAAAAAACTGTGCAGTATTTTGACTTGAAATTAAACACAAATATAAATTATGATCTGTAGATTTGCAGAATATTATTTTTTTATAGACATACTTTTCAATGAATTATTATTTTAATTAATTTATTTTACATGCTTTTCCATTACGAACGCATTTTTTCAAATAAAACGTGAAACATGTACGTTTTCAGAAGAAAAACTTAAATCATGGGGTCAGTGATTATAGCTAGAATCATCATTAAATAAATAAATAAATAAATAAAATATATTTTCATTATTCTGACAAAATATCTCAAAAAATGCTTTCAGATTTTCAAACTATGCTCATTTTAACTTAGTTTCATGATTTCTTTTATAAAATTTATAAAATACTTTTTTTTAGAAAAATTACAGCATATTTTTAATGAATTAAAATTTTTGAAAATTTCTGTTATTAACATTCAATTATAAAAGTATTTTTCTGTGTTAGAAATTCAAATACACAATTTATTCTTATTTTGAGAAATCATTTAAGCAGATGATATTTATGAATTTTAAAAGAATTATAATATGTTTTTGTGAAGTGGCAATAAAACAATTGTAAACAAATAAAATTAATTAATATTTTGTATAATTCTACTTCGAAAATATTTTTATTTTTATGTTTTTGTGGAGTGGCAATAAAAGAATTGCAACAAATAAAATTAATTAATATTTTGTATAATTCTACTTCGAAAATATTTTTATTTATACCAGTCTTATATCATAAATAAACAACACTGTAAAAAATATGACTATTTTGCTGCATCGTCACTCTCCCGCTTTTATAGAATATCACTCTTTTGGTCACTGAGAATGTTCCATGTTAGCCTGAAGTAATCGTTTTCTATACAAGCGGTGGAATGACGATGTAGCAAAGAAGTCGTATTTTTTTCCAGTGAATCTAAGGAAATTCATAGTTATTTGGTTGAAATACATTTTTAAATTAAAATGCCCCGAAACTTTAAATTACATTTTTGCTTAATGCAAAAGTAAGATGTAAAAGTAATTGAAAAAATATATTATTACTTTCAAATATTTATCTGATAGCATAATACTTCGCGAATCCAAACAAAGCATGGCTTTTGCTAGTAATAATAATAATCTATGAAATAGAAATTAAAATTAAAATGAGATAAAGTTTTAGCTATTAAAAAATATACATATAAATAAAAGAATCATTTTAGTTCTTACTCTGTAGTGCCTTCAGTGTTGAGATTGAATTATCATTGATGTTTTGATATTATTTAATTGCTCTCATTTAATAAAAAAAAAAAATAAATGTTAATTGTAAAGATTAGAGGAGAATTTACTTCTTGTTCTGCACTGCTGCCATCTGCTATGTTTGGATTGAACTATCATTGACGTTTTCAAGTTATTTCATTGTTGTCATTTAATAAATAAATAATTAAAGATTTCACTATAAGAAATTAGGGGGGAATTAAATTCCGTAGTGATGCCATTTATTATCTTTAGGCTGAGACATCATTGATATTTTGAAATTTGATTCTTCTCATTTAACAAATGAATAAACAAAATTTTATCAATAAAAAATTGGAAGGAACTTTAGTTGTAGCTCGGTAATGCAGAAATCTACATGTTTAGAGTGAATCATCGTTGATATTTTCATATTTAAATTGGTGTCATTTGATAAATAAATAAATAAATAAATAAAAGTGTAGCTAAAAGAATCGGAGGGGAATTTAGATCTTACTCAGTAGTAGTGCCATCAGTTAAGTATGGATAGAAACATAACTGATGTTTGATATTATTTAATTGTTATCAATCTGATATATAAAAATGTAATTTCTTCTGTTTGACTTCCTGAAATTCCATACAAGAACACCGTGTAAATGCCAGTATTGTAAAATGCTACGTACGTGTGTAATAAAACACGGCCGAGGCAACTAAAGTAATCCCGAATCAAAATAATTTATAGTTATTCTTTAATTAATAAAAAGAAAACGCCAACATGCTTACAGCAATTCCTCATTAAAATTAAATTTTTTTGGTTATACTAGCTGCCAACAATTAAACATAAACAATTAAATTCTTACAAGAATAATTATTTTTCCATTGCAAGATATCCATGTGAAAAATAAAATAAATAGTTGAAAAGATTTAAAAAGAGATAGAGAGAGAGAATATTACGTAATAACTCTTCGATTACAAGATTTCCACGTCAAAAATGAAAGTAAAATAATTAGTTTGAGGAATTAAAAAAAAAGGTGAATATTATGTCACATTGGACGTCACAAGGCGAATATGTAACGTCATATGAGTTTGAAAAAGTGTATTGAAACATCACAAAACCCGATTATGGAAGTATTGCATATTTTAATATTTTGAAAATCTCTGAATTTGTTTTCACCATTTTTAAGTATATTCCATATATATACGTATCTGTATCCGTTATTATTATAATTTCCACGTAAATTAATTTCCCTAGAGCTCACTGTTAATGAAAAATTTAAATAAATATTTCAAATTTTTTAAAAAGAAAATTCACAGGATTTTTGCATTTGCTACTTTTCTGTAATCATGAAAAAATTACTGAAATAACAAAATAAACGAAAAATAACAAAATAAACGAAAACAATTTTTCATCAAAAGGTTTTAATTTCGGTCTCAATCCACTTCACAGATTATATTTACTAAGCACGTAGTCAATGAATCTGCCGACCGGAATAAATAAAAGAAAAAAAATGAGGGAAAATTATGTAAATAAGCACGCAATCGCTGATTTTTTAAAACAAATTTTCTTAAAATCCCTTTTAGAGCCGGTATTTTTGCTCCTAAATAAATAAATATGTTACTATTAAAGAGAGATTTTTCTTTAGTGCTGCCATCTAGTGAGTTTATGTTGAATAATCTCTGTTGTTTTGACCCGCAATTATTTTATCTAATACTATATCTCTCAGAAAAGGTGGCTACTCAATTCTTTTTTAATTTCAAAATTGTTAAATAGTACAATCGTTAAATAACAATCTTAGTTTTATTTAATGACAGATATTGTATGAATAAATAATGGAAATATTACTACATGAAAATTTTTGTTTGGTAATTTAATAGTAATAACAATAATTATTATTATTATAAACTCTGAATCGGCACTGTTTCTCATATATAGAGTATAAAAGGAGATAAAAATTGGTGATCATTAATGATAGCTCACTTTAAATATACGAGACCGCGGTAACAACAAACTTTACCTCCGGTTTATATATATATTAATTTATAATGCATTAATTTATGATTTTCCTAAAAAAAATCATGTATTCTTTAATATATAATTAATAATTACATGATCATAAATATGTTTAACAAATTGCGTAAAAATATATAAAAAGTTATGAAAACATAAAAAAATAATAAATTAAAAATGTATAAATATATATAGAAAAATATATTTAATAGGCTGGCTTGGTGGGTAAATGTAACAGTACAGAGCAGGGCGATGTTGTCTGGATAATACGCAATGGTTAACTAAAAAAAACATAGGGGGGTATTTGCTTATTTGCAAAACATTTTATATTGGATGTTCAATTAACACATATGGATGGATTATTGTATAGGTATATCAATTAAATCTATTAAAATAATTTAATTAATTTCAATGATTAACTTGTACCTAACTTTTAATAATTTAGAAAATACCTAAAATACTATTTCTAAATGCACAAAATGCATACATTATTTCTGTATTTTATTTCTTATTTCATCTTACATTAAGATTTTGATGTGCTACATCTTTTTAAGGTAAATATGTATGGTATGTTAGTGTATGGTATGCTTTTTCTGGATTTATTTTTTATTTATTTTTCTATCCAACTTAATAATGTTATTGTGATTTATTTTTATTAATGTTTTTTCTTCCTTTAATTTTGGTTTCATGTGTGTTGGTAGCCCCAAATTCGTATTATTTTGCTTTTTCATGGCAAATAGCAAGATGAAACCACACACGTTATTTATTCTTCCAAAGTACACGTGGGCCTGATGATTCTGTTTTGGTTCTGCAAATTTCGTTTGCATTCTTCTTATTTTGTTCCCCCATATTTAAATGTGGTAATTTTGTATTAAATTCAATGGTTCATAAAATAATTTTAAATATAATGGTATTATATATATATAATATTGAAAACTAATAATCATATACATTATAAAGCAGAAGTTCTGAAACTTCGGCTCGAGTGTTTTCAAAAACTATCGTTTATGGTTTATGGTTTATTTTTTGTCGTCCGATTATCTACACTAGGGATATAGGACCTGGGGGGAGTGCCCTTCGTGGGGATCTTTCTAAGGGAACCTAACCCGTATTTACGCAAGGTTCGAAGAAAACCACGAAAAACTCCGAACGGTTAGGCCGACGGCCGCGATTGGGTTCGAACCCAGCACCTGCCGTCTACCAGTTGAGAGGTCCGAACCTCTCGGCCACTGGTGGGGGAAAAAAAAAAGAACAACTATCCGATGGATTTTTTTTTCAGACTGCATCATTCGATTGGAAATATTTTTGCGGAGGTTTGTGATTCAAATATACAGGGATAACTCTGATTTTTGGTAATAAATTTCGTATTTTTCTGTTATATTTGACGAAAGGGTTGTCAGTAGTTATTTTTTTTTCGAAAATTATATTTCAAAAAAGAAATAAAATGTCTTTCTCTTATGGAAAATAATATAAACATCTCAAAAAAAAAAAAAAAAAAAAAAAAAAAAAACCTGTTAATTTGATTTAAAATAAATAATGTTAAAAAGAAAAAAAAATGTAAAATAAATTATGAAAGAAAAATATTTATCTTTAACAAAGAATAAAAAATTATAATATTTAAAAAGTAATTCAATGTGAAAGAAAGTTTTGAAGAGACGCAATATTTGGTTATTTATTTCTTTCGAACCAGATTAAAAGAAAACAACATTTCAAAAACTTCATTAGGTAAAACATAAGTATTTTTTTTTCTTTTTTTTTTTTTAAATACTTTTGTAATCTAATTTTTCCATTATGTGTTTTACAGAAGAAACTCGCAGAATTAACTTTAAAAAATGGCTCTAATTGTTATTTTGCCCCACCAGTGGCCAAGAGGTTCTGACCTCAAACTGGTAGACGGTAGGTGCTGGGTTCGAACCCAATCGCTACCGTCGGCCTAACCGTTCGGAGTTTTCCGTGGTTTTCTTCGAACCTTGCGTAAATACGGGTTAGGTTCCCTTAGAAAGACCCCCACGGAGGGCATCCCACCCCTTGGGGCCTATATCCCATAGTGAAGATAATTGGCCGACATATATACAACTAATTGTTATTTTTATGTTATTTGTTCAACTGGGTGTACTGGGTGTTTCAATCTACTTTTGTCGCCAAATAATGCGATTCTAAACCAAAAAAGCACAAGACGAATCGATGTTCGCAAGAACTATGTTCTTTCTTTCTCTTTTTATTTTAATGTATGGGAGCATTTTTAGGATTTTTTTTTACATGTATTTTAAATACATATATGGATCATTCCATGTCAAATGAGCAAAAATGTAAAAAAAGCCGTGGCTGCATAGAATCCGATTTTAATAAAATTTGAGATACGTGTTCATTTCATATTCAAATGTATGTGTGCACAATATTTTGGCGAAAAATAATTTATTTTATCAATTTTGGACATTTAAAAAACTTGTGATATAGAATGGCTTGCGGATAATCGTCGAAAGTTGCAACTTTCAAGTTCTATATTTTGAAAACTATTTAACAAAAATGAAGTTTTTTTATAAAATTGAAATCTCTGGATATCAATCTTTATATTTATTCAGTAACAATAATTTGGTAATATCATAATTAATCATAAATTAGTTGTAAATATTGAAATTTTGTAATTTTTTAAAAATTTTGAAATGTTATAAAAATTAAAGGATTTAAAAAACATCTGTGAAATTGATGCAAGATGTAGTACTATGTATGAAGATCGAATTCTCAAAGTTTCAAAGTTGTTATTTATTTCCTTCATCTTCAAAAAAATTTAGAAACTTTTTAAAAAAATGACAAAATCATAATTATTCCTCTTATGTTACCTCAAAAAAATAATTAAAGGACAGCTCCTACATCAAGAATATTACACGTACATAAGAATCAATAAGTCCATGACACACTAAAAAAGTTTCAATACTGCCTTTTTAATTTCTAATATAACAAAAATGGGATCAAAAAACTAATATTTGAGACATTCTAAATACAATCTTTCTTTGAAAACACGCGCTTTTTTGCAAATTTCTTGCTAAAAAACACGTGTGCTATCTATGTTTGCTACTTGAATTTAAGATTAAAATACAGTTATTTTAAGAAGAAAATCGTTTTTCTTCTATACAAATTTAAAATATTCTTGAGGCAAAAATAAACTGAAAGCAAGAATAAAACTCCATATACTTAAAATATACACATTTATCTGTAATATTAAAGAGTTTAAAACTTTTAAAAGCTTTTATTTGTCTCCAAAAAAATGAAAAACATTTTGACTTTTTAATCAGCAGTTTTCACTATTTATTTTTTTTTCTCATAAAGGAATGAAAAAGCAAGAATTAAATTATAGATGTATTAAATATATTCAATTAGCTATAATTGCAAAAAAAAAAAAAAAAAATGAATTTGGAAAAAATGTCCTTCATTTTAAAACATATAACTGAAATATTTTATTTTTTCCACGATTTTTTTTATTATTTATTTATTTTTAAATTATAAAATAAAAATACAATTACTAAATTATGCTAATCTGTTACTTATAGTTCATTCTTAAGTGTAAATAATTTTTATTACAATCTTTCCATTCCTACGGCAAATAATCAGACTTGAAATTTCAAGCATGTACACAAGACCTCGATTTCGTCTCAACTTTAATGTAAATTTTTATACTGAAATAAACTAGTCTGAACTCTACTACTTTGCGTTTCCTCGTAAATGATTGTGATCTACTTATATGATGATTTTCAATAAAATATGTGACATGTCAGCCACACCTGATTTGCTCAATTGGTGTGGAATGACCCATATAGCAATTAATACCACAAAAATGAATAATATTTAAATTTTAGGGTAAATGTCTTTCCACATACATAGATATTGTAAAATAGTTTGACTGCAACTTTTAAAAATTTTTGGCACATATGCCACATTGGCGCGATTTGTTTCTGATACCAATGTCATATATAATCTGAGTATTTAACTGACGCCAAAGTGTCATTATTTTGCTTGATATGGTAACCCGGATGTTGTTGACTATTTATTAATAAATTGTTTATTTACTTTTTTCTTTTTTCAATTATGTAAACTATTTTGATCTAGGTATATATGCACCAGATTTGAGCGACTGCAATAAAATGGTGATTTTATGCCTCACTTGGTAACCCGGCTGTTTATGTATTAATAAACTGTTTATTTACTTTTATTTTCTTTTTTTCAAAAGATATAAAAGTTTTGTTTTATAATTATTAACTAAACTTTTTTTTTAATTTATTTATTGCTATTTTCTTTTTAAAATAATAAAAAATAAGTGAAAACTATATTTGCAACTGGTATTTAAAAACTAAGTTTTCGCCGAATCGACATCAGAAAAAAAGGGCCAATGTGATGCGTATATGATATATACACCTTTTTTTTCACTATACTACAGTATTTAAACATGCCGTATAAATAACGATTATTATTTTTTCCAAACATGGAAGTTTTGGCGCAGATGTTACACACGCACCGAAGTATCTGACTGCGCCAAAACGGTGCTATTTTGCCTTATATGGTATCCCAGCTGTAGTTGTTTCTGTATTAATAAATTGTTTATTTACTTTCAATTTCTTTTTAGAAATTCTATAAATTGTTTTGTGCTATAGTTATTTTTTTCATTTATGGATATTTTGGTTTTAAAATAACGGAAAATAATTTTTAAAAATGTACATTTCTTCGCTATTCTAAAATAAGGATTTTTCCACGTTGGTGTGGGAAGGAAATTGTGCCAAACCCTGGAGGTATATAATGTTCGTGCCGAAGTTTTTTGAGAAATATGATATTTTCAAATTTAAATTGAGGGCTACTTGATTAACACGTCGGTCAGTTTCTCCAAACATTACAAATCGCCGAACTATTCGCCAAATTATAGAAATTTACATAAATTCATTTTAAATAACGAAGGAACAATAACACATAAGAAAAAAGTACAAATTAAAAATCACTTATGACGTATAAAATACGTGTATCTCGTGTAATATCAATGGCAGGTGACACTTACAATCATCGATTTTTGTCATTTATTCCTATAATCTTTTTTTTTTCCTCGACAGAATAATCAAGTAGAACCGTAACTTGTATAAACACCAGTTAATATTATAAAAAATAGAGTTAAATAAAAAAATGTCGGTGCAAATGCACACACCCATGTTGTAAGAAAGAGGCACAAATATCATATATGCACCATGTTGGCGCAATATCTTTCTGGCCCCACATTAACGAAAACTTCATTTTCAAATGATCATTATATTTCTATTTTTTAATTATTTTCTATAACAGGAAATAATAATAATAAGTAAAAAAATAGTTTAATTAACAAAGATAGAACATAACAATTTGTATCATTTTAAAATGCAAATGAAAGTAAATAAATAATTTATTAATAAATTAAAAACAAAGCTTAGTTACCATATGAGGCATAAGATGATCATTTTGTTTCAATCGCGCCAACCTGATGCGTATATGACATCCATATCAAAAAATTTATTTCACACATACAAAAAACATTCAACTTAATTTTCTAAGGAAAACTTTTTTTTATTTAACTTTATTTATTCTACTGGATTCCAAAGACGGAAAACTGTAATAGATTTGTCAAGAGCAGATGTACATTTCGAAATGGGTCATTCCATACCAAATGAGCAAATCAGGTGTGGCTGACATGGCACAGGTTTTATTGAAAATCATCATATAATTAGATCACAATCATTTACGAGGAAACGCAAAGTAGTAGAGTTCAGACTAGTTTATTTCAGTATAAAAAATTACATTAAAGTTGACACGAAATCGAGGTCTTGTGTACATGCTTGAAATTTCAAGTTTGATTATTTGCCCTAGGAATGGAAAAATTGTAATAAAAATTATTTACACTTAAGAATGAACTATAAGTAAAAGATTAGCATAATTTAGTAATTGTATTTTTATTTTATAATTAAAAAAAATAAATAATAAGAAAAATTGTGGAAAAAATAAAATATTTCAGTTATATGTTTTAAAATAAAGGACACTTTTTCCAAATTCAATTTTTTTGCCATTATAGCTAATTGAATATATTTAATACATCTATAATTTAATTCTTGCCTTTTTAATTCCTTTGTGAGAAAAAAAAAATAAATAGTAAAAACTGCTGATTGAAAAGTCAACATTTTTTTCATTTTTTTGGAGACGAATAAAAGCTTTTAAAAGTTTTAAACTCTTTGATATTACAGATAAAAGTGTGTATTTTAAGTATACGAAGTTTTATTCTTGCTTTCAGTTTATTTTTGCCTCAAGAATATTTTAAATTTGTATAGAAGAAAAACGATTTTGTTCTTAAAATAACTGTATTTTAATCTTAAATTCAAGTAACAAACATAGATGGCAGCATACGTCTATTTTAAGAAGAAATTTGCAAAAAAGCGCGTGTTTTCAAAGAAAGATTGTCTTTAGAATGTCTCAAATATTAGTTTTTTTGAAGCCATTTTTGTTATGTTAGAAATTAAAAAGGCAGTATTGAAACTTTTTTAGTGTTTCATGGACTTATTGATTCTTATGTACGTGTAATATTGTTGATGTAGGAGTTGTCCTTTAATTATTTTTTGAGGTAACATAAGAGGAATAATTATGATTTTGTCATTTTTTTAAAAGATGAAGGAAATAAATAACAACTTTGAAACTTTGAGAATTCGATCTTCATACATAGTACTACATCTTGCATCAATTTCAGAGATGCTTTTTAAATCCTTTAATTTTTATAACATTTCAAAACTTTTAAAAAAATTACAAAATTTCCATATTTACAACCAATTTATGATTAATTATGATATTACCAAATTATTGTTACTTAATAAATATAAAGATTGATATCCAGAGATTTCAATATTATAAAAAAACTTCATTTTTGTTAAATGGTTTTCAAAATATAGAACTTGAAACTTGCAACTTTCGACGGTTATCCGCAAGCCATTCTATATCACAAGTTTTTTAAATGTCCAAAATTGATAAAATACTTTATTTTTCGTCAAAGAATTGTGCAGACATACATTTAAATATGAAATGAACACGTATCTCAAATTTTATTAAAATCGGATTCTATGCAGCCACGGCTTTTTTTACATTTTTGCTCATTTGACATGGAATGATCCATATATGTATTTAAAATAAATGTAAAAAAAATTCCTAAAAATGCTCTCATACATTAAAATAAAAAGAGAAAGAGAGAACATAGTTCTTGCGAACATCGATTCGTCTTGTGTTTTTTTGGTTCAGAATCGCATTATTTGGCGACAAAAGTAGATTGAAACACCCAGTACACCCAGTTGAACAAATAACATAAAAATAACAATTAGAGCCATTTTTTAAAGTTAATTCTGCGAGTTTCTTCTGTAACACACATAATGGAAAAATTAGATTACAAAAGTATTTTTAAAAAAAGAAAGAAAAAAAATACTTATGTTTTACCTAATGATGTTTTTGAAATGTTGTTTTCTTTTAATCTGGTTCGAAAGAAATAAATAACCAAATATTGCGTCTCTTCAAAACTTTCTTTCACATGGAATGATTTTTTAAATATTATAATTTTTTATTCTTTGTTAAAGAAAAATATTTTTCTTTCATAATTTTATTTTACATTTTTTTCTTTTTATCATTATTTATTTTAAATCGAATAAACAGGTTTTTTTTTTTTTTTTTTTTTTTTTTTTTGAGATGTTTATATTATTTTCCATAAGAGAAAGACATTTCATTTCTTTTTTGAAATATAATTTTCGCCAAAAAATAACTACTGGCAACCCTTTCGTCAAATATAACAGAAAAATACGAAATTTATTACCAAAAATCAGAGTTATCCCTGTATATTTGAATCACAAACCTCCGCAAAAATATTTCCAGTCGAATGATGCAGTCTGAAAAAAAATCCATCGGATAGTTTTTGAAAACACTCGAGCCGAAGTTTCAGAACTTCTGCTTTATAATGTATATGATTATTAGTTTTCAATATTATATATATATATATATATATATATATATATATATATATATAATACCATTATATTTAAAATTATTTTATGAACCATTGAATTTAATACAAAATTACCACATTTAAATATGGGGGAACAAAATAGGACGAATGCAAACGAAATTTGCAGAACCAAAACAGAATCATCAGGCCCACGTGTACTTTGGAAGAATAAATAAAGTGTAATATTGTTGATGTAGGAGTTGTCCTTTAATTATTTTTTGAGGTAACATAAGACGAACAATTATGATTTTGTCATTTTTTAAAAAGTTTCTAAGTTTTTTTGAAGATGAAGGAAATAAATAACAACTTTGAAACTTTGAGAATTCGATCTTCATACATAGTACTACATCTTGCATCAATTTCAGAGATGCTTTTTAAATCCTTTAATTTTTATAACATTTCAAAACTTTTAAAAAAATTACAAAATTTCCATATTTACAACCAATTTATGATTAATTATGATATTACCAAATTATTGTTACTTAATAAATATAAAGATTGATATCCAGAGATTTCAATATTATAAAAAAACTTCATTTTTGTTAAATGGTTTTCAAAATATAGAACTTGAAACTTGCAACTTTCGACGGTTATCCGCAAGCCATTCTATATCACAAGTTTTTTAAATGTCCAAAATTGATAAAATAATTTATTTTTTGTCAAAATATTGTGCACACATACATTTGAACATGAAATGAACATGTATCTCAAATTTTATTAAAATCGGATTCTATGCAGCCACGGCTTTTTTTATATTTTTGCTCATTTGACATGGAATGGCCCAAATGTAATATTGAGTGAGGATGTATTAAAGTTTCCAACAAGGCTAGCTAGGTGGCCTTGGTTTCCACAGATACCCATATCGTCAAGTTGAGAGGTTTAGAATTCAAAAACTATCAAATGAAAATGAATCACTTGAAAATTGTTTATACTCAATGGTCAGTCTATGTGATTATAATGCTCGCTAATTTAAAAGTATGGTGAATGGACAATATTTTAATTGCTGTTTTCATAATTGCCTCATTTATCTATCAAACTCTACAATAAATGATCAACTGAAAGATTTCTTTCTTAAAAGCCCGAATTTTGCGAAATGAATAAACTGATACAAGAACGCACTATTTTATTATTATTTTAAAATATTTGGCGTCAACGGGCCTTGATTCTTTTGTTGTTGTTTTTATTTTTGGCTCAGTTTTGTTTTTTCTAGCTCGCTGAGTTTTGCATTGATTAAGAATCTCGATAGTAGATTCGAAACAGCCGTTTGCTACCTTTTCACGCATTATTTGTGCATTTATAATCGTTGGTATTCTATCTTTAAATACAATGGCGTTTGTATCATTTTCAGAAATGTGAAAGAGCATTCGCGGTGAAGCTGCTCAAATTCAACAAATTCAACATTTTTTTTCAACAATCAAATTCAACATTTTGTTTAATTCATGTTTTATTTTCTAATATAGACCAGCGCAGCGGGCTTAGCCTGCTAGTAAATAAATAAATTCGATGTACTACAGTTTTAAATTTCACTGTTTTCAGTTTTAATATGATACACACAGGAGAAAAAAAAACAAAAACGTGCATAAAATATTATTAAACTGTAAGCTCTATAAATAATAATATTATTTGGAAACAAATAGTTCAGCTATAGAACAGGAGAACAAAAGTTTCAATTATTTTCCGGAGCTGCCATCTATGAACAGTAATAAATAAATAGCAAAAATCTATAGTAGTATAAATATTAAGAATAGTATGTTTAACTTAAATGGAAATTATTCCATTATCATGGAAGCGAATGGTTTAATTTAGCTTTCTATAAATAAAAAAGTATATATTATATTAAAGTTAAAACAGTTAAATATAAGCTAATGGATACTAGTATTATTTAAATGTTATTAGAATAACTATTTTGTTTTAATAAAAGTCCTTTGGGCCAGTGCCGGGAGGAAAAGGTAGCATTCATATTTCATGTTTTTTAAATATACGTAGCTTCTTTTATTCAAACACACGAGGCTAAAATTAGTGAAACTCGAGTAGATAATTCAATAAAAATTCCTTATTTCTTGATTTTAATATTTTGTAAATTTTAAAAAGCTAAAATGTAACGAAACCTACAAAACAAGCTTCGTCAATATTGAATTTGAATGAGATTTTCGCACAATAAGTAAGCTATAGACAAATTGGCATCATTTATGGTTGCTTTATTTTGTCGCCAAATTTGGCGATACTTTGTCAAGTACCCCCCAAGCTTGTGGAGAATTCGAAGCTACCGTTAACTAATAGTCATAAATTAATACCTGATTTTCTTTAATTGTTGTATTGTTTCAAAGTGTCTACCACGCTAGAATTTCAAACTGATATAACTCAACCATTTTTAGGTGCGTTCGTAATTATGCAAATACGTAGCACCTATTGTTGTCGTTCAGTCCGTCCGTTTGTCCGTCTGTCCGTCTGTCTGTCTGTCTGTCTGTCCGCATATAACAACGCAAAAACTACCCAACTGAATCATTTGAAATTTAAAATACATAATTATTACATAGTTTTGTCGAGTCATTTCAAATTTTGTGAATATCGGATGCATAAATCAATTACAGGGACAATCAAAAGGATTCCGTTACATTACGGTCAATGGGGAAAATAGTTTCAATTGCACTTCAATCGTTTGAAATTTTAAATACATAATTATTACATAATTTTGTCGAGTTATTTCAAATTTTATCAAAATCGGATGCATAGTTCAACTACAGAGACAATCAAAAGTGTTCCGTTACATTACGGTTAATGGGGAAAAATGTTTCAAATGCATTTTAATGGTGTTGCACTCATTCGAACATAATAAAATTGATATGCATCTATAAAGTACATATTATAATATACATTTCGCTTAATCTGTGGTGCAAAGAATATTTGTTATCGATTTACAAGGCCACACAAAAGTATTCCATTGTATAATGGAATAGGGAAAACATTGGTGCGCATTTTAATTGTAATTATTTACAATTTTATGAGATTGATATATGAGAGTGATATTTTTAAAACTTCGTTATCGTACGAACGCACCTCATTTGCTACGCTTCACGTGCAATTTCCAACTTCTTTAAGTTAGAGACGATACAAAACATACCTCGGAATCCTTGTGTCAAGGCCTAACATTTAATTATAAAATAAATTTGGATTTCTATATTTTTGCGTATTTTTTAAAGTTAACAATAGAAGACGGCGTGTTACATTGACAAATGAACTCGGTTGAGGCATTCGTATGTATTATGTACACTGTAAAAAAAATTCAAGAGGTTACTAAAAATTTTTTAGTAAATTTGTATTCCACAGAATTTTTTAGTAACCATTACAAACTTTTTTTTCCAAGCGAAACAAGCATTTCTTTTGTAAACTGAACAAAAGAATTTTTTGTATAACTAACTTAAAAATTTTTAGTATGAGCCACCAAGCAAATTTTAGTAATAGCTCCAAAATTATTTTTAACAACCATTACGTGGGCTCAAAGGGTAGGAGCTTCCTTCGACTCCGTCAGGATATTCATAATCCCTTTTATTAACGAGTACTTACACTGAATACATTCGGGGCGTATTTGGCAGTGGCCAGTATCGAACCCACGACCTTTTAGCCTGGAGTCCGTTGCTATAACCACTATGCTATCAAGGCCACACCAAGTGTGGTTTAGTAATAGCTATTAAAAATATAAAATTATTAACTCTATTCGTTGCTAACTTTTTTCTAGTAATTCTTACAGATTTTCTTGTAACCGACTAAGATTACTATAAATTTTTTAGTAATTACAAGGATCACTAAAGTTTTTTTAGTAGATCGACACTTTTTTTTGCAGTGTACACACCAAGTTTCATTCAAATCAGTTCATAAATACGATAAAAGTTGGGTGATTCTCCAATAAGTGGGTAATTTCACTCATTGATTTAGTGAAAAATAAACATCAAATATAAATAAATTCTATATTTAAATTAATAACAATAATACACAATAAACAAAATTTTTATGACAATAAAAACGGGGTTTACGTAATAACAGTGTCCTATATTACGTACGCCATGGATTAAAATTTAATATTCCCGTACGGATCATATACGAATCGTAAATGAAATTTTAGTTTTAAAG
>OZ025289.1:444231508-444301008 GCA_964019185.1 Maratus speculifer | reverse complement strand
TTAGAGTTCTAGAAAAGTCAATTCAGGGTTTTAGAAAAGTCATTTCAGAAGTCTCTGTACTACTCTACCACTTCTAGTTTTACTGTTACTCACAGTCTGGATTACAGGGTCATCAGGACTTGATATCTCTAATGAGTACAGCTTACGAAGTGGACGCACCAAGGTCCCTGAACTTGTTTTAACTTCAGCCACTCTAGCTGCTCCATCTCGACTTGGGAAAATCTTTACAATTTTTCCTATAGGCCAATAAAGTCTCTTTTGGTTTAGTTCTATCAAGACTACTTCACCTAGTCTGACAGCTTGTCCTTTCTGTTTTGATTTTTGGACCAATTCAGCTAAATATTCTTTTCTAAATCTATTTCTAAGTTGTTGCCGAATATTTTGACAGTATTTATATCTAGATTGAAGTTTCTTTGAATCTATTGCATCTAAATCAGGAACACCTATTTCTTCAATGTCTTGCAAAAATGATGATGGAGTCAAAGGTATAAATTTATCTGTTTCTTCAAAAATATAGGTTAGAGGCCTTTTATTTACTGTTGCTTCGACATCACATAGAACAGTCATGAGTTCTTCAAAAGTTAAAGTTGAAGTGCCGAGTGTTCTGATCAAGGGAATTTTAACACATCTAATCAGACGCTCCCACCATCCACCCCACCAAGCTGCTGCTGGAGGGATGAACTTCCATTTAATAGGAGACAGTTCTTTTGAAGAAACTATTGCATTCCAATCCAATGATTTTAAAAGGTTATTGGTTCCTCTAAAATTTGAGCCATTATCAGAGTATATAGTAGTCGGCCTTCCTCTCCTGCATATAAATCTTCGAAGTGACTGAATGAATCCTTCCGCTGAGAGACTGGATACAAGTTCCAAATGTATTGCCCTATATACTGCACATGTAAAAAGTACAACCCAAACTTTGGATCTTTGCTTTACGAAAAGAGGGCCAAAAAGATCAGCTCCAACAACTTCAAAAACTTTGGAATCTCTGACTCGATCTAGAGGTAGGTGGATTGGAGGTGTAGTATATGGCTTTGTAGAGTATCTTTTGCATCTGTAACACTTAGACAATTGACTTCTAATGATGCGTCTAGAAGAAATTATCCAATATTTTTCTCTCAAAATGGATCCAACTGTTTGAAGTCCAGCATGACAATTCTTTAAATGACATTCTTGAATCAGACAATTCACTACATGATGTTTCGATGGTAATAAAATTGGATATCTGAAAGAAAACTCGTCATCTCGCTCTAATATCTTTGTTTTTACTCTTAACAAACCTTCTTGATCTTTCATAACCTTTAATCCTTTTATTGCATCAGTAGTATTACCAAAACTTTCAGATTGTATTATTGACCAGAGCGACCTTTCCGCATCTTCTTTTTCTTCAATTGACAATTCTGATGGAAAACATATATTTCTGTTTCTGCACTTCATTATGAATCTCTTCACCCAACATACGACATTAATAAATCTACCAAATTTTGAAATTCTACTATATATCATAAATTCATGTGAATTAGAACATAAAAGAGTAGGTACTGAAGTTTTCTTCTTTTCCATCATTACTAATTCTTCGTTGGGGCTTGTTTCTGAATGTGGCCAATTTTCTTCTGATAACTTCAACCATTCTGGTCCCTCCCACCATCTCATCTTCAGCAGCTGTTTAGGACTACATCCGCGAGAAGGTAGATCAGCAGGGTTGAGATGACCAGGTACGAAGTTCCATTGTTGAGATTCGGAAAATTTACAAATTTCTCTAACTCTATTGCCTACAAACGTTCCCCATTGATCATTTCTTCGAATCCAAGCGAGAACAGTCGAAGAGTCGGTCCAATACTTTACTGGTATGGAAATACAATTAAAGGCTTTCAAAACAAATTTAGTCAACCTTATTCCTAAAATACAAGCAAGAAGCTCTAAACGTGGTATGGTTACATTTTTCTTTGGTGCAAGACGAGACTTAGCTCCTAAAAGTTGTACAAAGACTGCGTCTTTATCTTCACAACGTAAGAAAACTGCTGTTGCATAAGCTCTGGTACTTGCATCACAAAATGTATGAATAGACCATTTTTCTTTACAACCATAGCCTACACGTCTATTTATCTTCACGTCATTTAAATACTTGAGTTCGCTATACCATTTTTGAAAATTATTCCGGATTTCTTCTGGAAGTGGAGCATCCCAATCTAATTTCGTCGACCAGGCGTCTTGAATTATCAGTTTGGCTGGCAACAATGCTGGGGCTAAAAATCCTATTGGATCGAAGATCCCTTGGGTTACAGCTAATATCTTTCTTTTCGACAGATTTTCTATCTCATCACTAAATTTATAAGCGATCTTCAAACTATCTTCCATTGTGTCCCACTTCAACCCTAAAACCGGAACTATCGTTGTTACATTTTTGCTGAGCACCTTCTTTTCGTTAAGGAAACTGCTGTCTTCACTTTTAATTGGTCCGAATTCCCACATTCTTAATTCCATTTTCGCATCAGCCATGATTTCTGTAGATTTTGAAATAAAATTTTCTAGTTCAGGCACATTGTCGACTGAAGTAACGCAGTTATCTATATAGTATGATTTCATAAGCTTCTCAGCTATCTGTTTGTTTTCTTCATCAACATTACTCAAATGATATCTTATAACTGCACCTAGCAAAAATGGGCTACAAGTTGCTCCAAAAACTACTCTATTGTGTTGATAAACTTGAAATTCGTCAGGACTCTTCCACCATAAAAATCGCAAGAAATGCCGATCTGATTCTTTGACTTCAATTTGAAGAAATGCTCTTCTTATATCGGCTACTACCCCAATAGCTTTCTCACGAAATCTTATTAACACTGCAGGAATTTGTTCGATGAGGTTTGGTCCTTTAAAGAGGCAATCATTTAAAGAAGGAGACCTCCCTACCTTACACGATGCATCAAAAACTGGTCGAACACTTGTAGTAAGACTATCTGGTTTGATGACGGGATGATGAGGTAAAAAATGTCCTGGAATCTTGAGTGCTTCATCTGGTACTTTACTTATAACGCCTTCTTCTTCCCATTCATAGAAAACTTTAGCATATTCTTCAAACATTTTCATTGATTTTAATTTCTTTGTTGAATTTATCAATCTTCGTTCAGCTATGTGTCTATTTGAGGGAATCTCACGTTTGCCGTTAATCCAAGGAAGACCTACAATATAGCCACCTTCTATATTTCTATCAACTTCTTTTATAAAATTATCATGAGCGAGTTCTTCTTCTTCTGCTTTAGACAAAGTTTGACAGGGATCTGTTATACCAATTGTCTCTAACTTCCATAATTCTGGAATCTTCATATCTTTTAAAGCTAGGTTCGTGATAAACATATTTCCATAATTTAGGCAAGACTGTGATGTACTTTCTAAACGACCACAAAGTGTCCATCCAAACTTTGTCTCTATTGCTGTAAGACCGCTCTTTAACTGTTTTACTCGACCTGTAAGAAGTTGTCCGTAGTAATCGCTTCCAATCAAAATTTCAATTTTTGGACTTCCTGCTCCTAAATCTGTGATCCATAGTTTATTTTGTTTAAGCTCTTTAATTACTGATTCTTTTGGTATCCGAGGAATATAGTTACAAATTATATCTTGATCCAAAAGTTCTAAGACTTCTTTCGTTTGTTTCTGTCTATCAGAAGAACTTAACTCAACTTGGAATTTATTGTGAGATTTAGCTTCTGTTTGCGTACCACCAAACAAAGTGTGTACAATAGCTTCAGAAGAAATGGGATGTAAACCTAACTCTTCAGCTGTACCTTTTAAAATATAGCTCTTTTGCGACCCACAATCAAGTAACGCTCGTACTTTCTTTGTTATTCGACCTTTAATAACTATTTCTAAAGTCATAAGGGCTACTTCAGCAGAACACTGCTTACTTGCTATGGTGCTTTGAATAACTTCTGGGGTCTTAACTGTATTTCCTGGTTCTTTACACATTGAAATTTCAGGGCATAATAACTCGGTATGGGGTTTAGAACAAACGTGGCAACGAATAAAAACTTTGCAAACTTTAGCGTGGTGACCAAAACGAAGACATTTTAAACAGCAATTTTTATTCTTAATTTTGGCCTTCCGTTCATTAAAGGAAAGAGATCTACCCCTAACACAGTCCTTGCTTTCATGAGATTTACTGCAAAATAAACAAAGGCGTTCTTTTGCGCTAAATAGCCCTGCCGCAGTAGGTATTTTACTTTCTGCTTTTCTTAACTTTTCTTTAGGTTTGTCTTTAAAGCCCAGCTCTATAAAACTCGATTTGGCTAATTTGAATCTTTCCTCGTTTGCAACTTCTTGTTTCAGAAATTCCATCAAACTTACTATATTTGCTTTTGTTGACAATGCATTATTATTACTAACAGTGTTTGATGTGATTGAAATATTATATCGCTGCCATGCTTTTAATACATCTTCCGATAAGCTAGATTCTATCATGGGATAGAGCCACGCCGAATTGCTTTCTAAACTTAAACCCATTGATTCTAACGATCTTAAATATGCCTCGACTTTCGTGAATAAATCTGATAAGGGAAGTTTATCTTTGCCGTGCGCCTGTACATTAGCTTTTCGTCGACCAGGCGTCTTGAATTATCAGTTTGGCTGGCAACAATGCTGGGGCTAAAAATCCTATTGGATCGAAGATCCCTTGGGTTACAGCTAATATCTTTCTTTTCGACAGATTTTCTATCTCATCACTAAATTTATAAGCGATCTTCAAACTATCTTCCATTGTGTCCCACTTCAACCCTAAAACCGGAACTATCGTTGTTACATTTTTGCTGAGCACCTTCTTTTCGTTAAGGAAACTGCTGTCTTCACTTTTAATTGGTCCGAATTCCCACATTCTTAATTCCATTTTCGCATCAGCCATGATTTCTGTAGATTTTGAAATAAAATTTTCTAGTTCAGGCACATTGTCGACTGAAGTAACGCAGTTATCTATATAGTATGATTTCATAAGCTTCTCAGCTATCTGTTTGTTTTCTTCATCAACATTACTCAAATGATATCTTATAACTGCACCTAGCAAAAATGGGCTACAAGTTGCTCCAAAAACTACTCTATTGTGTTGATAAACTTGAAATTCGTCAGGACTCTTCCACCATAAAAATCGCAAGAAATGCCGATCTGATTCTTTGACTTCAATTTGAAGAAATGCTCTTCTTATATCGGCTACTACCCCAATAGCTTTCTCACGAAATCTTATTAACACTGCAGGAATTTGTTCGATGAGGTTTGGTCCTTTAAAGAGGCAATCATTTAAAGAAGGAGACCTCCCTACCTTACACGATGCATCAAAAACTGGTCGAACACTTGTAGTAAGACTATCTGGTTTGATGACGGGATGATGAGGTAAAAAATGTCCTGGAATCTTGAGTGCTTCATCTGGTACTTTACTTATAACGCCTTCTTCTTCCCATTCATAGAAAACTTTAGCATATTCTTCAAACGATTTTCTGTGAATAAACTGATGTATTAATTTATCAATTCCTAACATTGTTAGCTGTTTCGTTGACAATACCAGGGAAAGTCTAGCAATGTCTTGAAAAGGTGAAAGGCGATTGCATAGATCAAAATGGGATTGTCTCAAACCCATGCTGTTAGATGTCTCAATGTATCACGCAGTGTAGTCCAAGGACTACTTAACCAGTTTACATTTGGAGATTCTGTACATCTAAAAACTTTACCTTGAGTTACAAGATCTGTGAGCGATCACTTTCTCTTTCGACCTGAAAAAAAAAGTCAAGTGTATGTCAGCTTTTTCAGATTATTTAATCGCTCTAGGGACAAGAATAATCGATACGACTGTGCAAAAACGTATTCACAATTCTGGTTTCTGTGAGAGAGCAGTTGTGTGTGTCCCACTGGACCGAAAACAGACAAAATACACGTTTATGTTGGTCAACAAAACATATTTCCTGTATCATACATATTGTGACCTAGGTCCTGAATCACAGCAATAATGTTTTTTAGTGTTCTTAAATAAGTCCAGGATCACACTAGAAAGCTATTCAGGATGTCTGCTGATGTAGATGGAACAATGCACCAGATTAAAAACGATCCAACATTATTGAAAGTCAAAATTAAAGAGGTTGTGGAACAATGGATTTGGCAGGAATTTCTCTCGGTGGTCACACTGACCTGCTTGTTCATGGAGGAACTTTGAAAAATGTGAGATATCGGGATGAGATCCATGTTCAATATGTCCGTTAATGAGCCGCTGCTATTTAAAGCAGTTTTATTCCAAAGTAATGTAATGCAAGACTACACTACATTACCGAGCTGCATTTGTTGAGAATTATCTTGATGGCCTTGGTTTTGAGGAAATAATACATATACGATATACATACCTGAATTCGATAAACCGAATTTATTTGACATGTTTATGATTGCCTTGACAAATATGTCACTTCTTTAAATGCTTTTATATGATACTTACATGAAACAGAAAATGGTTTACTGCGTATCTGATTTTTCCTTTCCTTTTCAGTGAGTACAACATAACTGGTAGCATGGAACATTAGTGCACACAATGAATTTTAGCTAGGAGCAGACATATTCCGTACGTGAAACCTTTTTGCATATATTTTTGACATTTTTCTACATTAAACTGTGATGTAACATTATTTCTTAGGATTGAGGTTTTCAGCCAAAATTAATTATTCGCTCTAAGTTGTGTAACTACGTAAAGGTTTTGCCACATTTAATAAAAACTGCTTAGTGAACATTTTCTCCAAAGTTCTTGTTTCGATTTTTATTTATATTTAAAAAATAATAAAAATTAGGTTGCACCTTACCTATTGTCGGGCAATGCATAATATACTGTAGTATTAGTCAAAAAACAGTTTTTGAAAAAATTAAATGCGCAAATAATGAATGAATAGAAATGCATAGTCTATGTGTAGTAATAGGAATAGTTTTTTTTTAATAATATGTCCTAATATTCGATTTATAATAGAAATATGATATAATGCTTATATAAAATTTTAGAAAAATAATATTCTATGGCGATAACATTTCTTTTCTATAAAGCTTTAACTGTAAAATATTTTCTGAAGTATTCTCTTCATCGATATCCGAAGGGCGCCTCCAATTAATTTATTCACATATAAAATAAAATATTTTATCATTCTGTCATAAATTTTGATGGCACTATTTCTATCATAAATCATAAAACTTTAAATTATGTCATCTTTTTTAAAGATGATCCTTCTGAATTCGTCTAAAGAGATTAATTATATGCTATGCCCTTGAATCTCACTTCGCATTTCAGAAAAATTAGCCACATCACGAGCGTGAAATAATATGTCCCATGGTGAATCAACTTCTGAATTTTATAGTTCGTATAGTGATAAATTACTATGTTCAATATTTTCAAGGTCAGGATTTTACTGATTTCGTAAAATCTGTTAGTCAGCAGAATATTCTTGCCACCAGTTTAAAAAAAAAAAAACATAGATAATTCAGAATAGTACGCAATATACGAAAATAACACAAACTAAGTTTCTTAATGAAATTTATAAAAAATGTATAACTCTAAAAAAAGAAAAAAAGAAGAAAAAGAAAAAAGAAACAATAAAGACGAAAAAGAAATAGAAAAAATAAGAAAAAAAGGAAATAAATACTGCAAGAGACCGATATATTCGGATAAGTTTGTTTGCCATATTCTTCAAATATACGGATAGTCGGGGGCTAAAAAATAGATAATTAATGACGGGCATCGATTAAATGTAGACGCAAGAAAATTATCTTTTGAACATCTTCCTATTTACCAAAATTATATAACTGTAAAAATGGAGAAAAGAAAAGAAAGAAAGAAAGAAAAAAGTAGTATTAAAGAAGGAAAATATGAAATGAATAGAAAAAGCAAAAAAAGAAACAATAAATAATAAATAGTAAATAAGGAAAAGGTGAAAAATAGATACAAAAGAAATAAATACTGTAATAAACCGAAACGTTTGAAAAAGATTGATTGCTTTATTCTTCATATATACGGACAGTCGAAGACTACAAAATACATAATTAATGAGGGGGTATCGATGAAACATAGAAGAGAGGAAAGAATTTTTTTATTGTCTTCCCATAGAAGTAAGTCGAATAAAACCAATTTTGTTATTTTAAAAATTACAAAGCATTGATGAAGGACACATGTCCTAGGCTTTTCATAAAACACTAAGAAGAGGAAAAAATATTGAAAAATAAACTAATTATTGTTCTTTAATTCTATTAAACGTTTTTATTCTTGGAAATTTAATTGTTTAAAAAAATCACTTCAAATAAATTGCTTATTATCATTTGTACGTAATAATACTTTAAAATGAATATCATACATTAATCAGTTTTGTTTCTAAAAAAAAAAAATCTAATTCGTAACTTACAAAAAAAAAAAAGATAAATTTTTAGCATTGTATTTAATTTTAGATGCCACGATGGCTTCACTGATATTATTTTTACTGTTTTATTGAAACCTCTCCTTCCTTATGTACTAACAACGTGGTGCTCTTTAAAAAAAATTGTAAAAAGAGAATTATTGAAAAAAGAATTTTAAGCAACTTGATTTATAACAGGTAAAGTTTTTAGAAAATTATTAGACAAAAAGACAAATATTCTTTTCATATGTGTAACTTTTATACATTATGAAATATAAATATATACTAGCAAAAGCCATGCTTTGTTTGGATTCGCGAAGCATTATTTTATAAAACAGATATTTGAAAGTAACAATATTTTTTTTTATTATTATTTTTGCATCTTTATTAAACAAAAACGTTATTTTATGTTTTGGCGCATTTTAATTTTTTACTTATGATGTAAAACTGGCATAAGATATTTTCGAAGCAAACTTTTACAAATTTTTTTTTAATTTTCAATTAAAAGCTCTTTTAAAGATGTTTTTACAATTTCAAGTAGCCACTGGTGTTTTTTAATTGTTTGAAATATGCATGTTTCCAATCTTTGTAATCAACATCCGATAATCTTTGATAGCTATTTTAGAATAATATATTTGAAGAAAGCCCAAAGAAAGTTACTTCTTCAAAATCCTATTTTCTGGAAAAAACATTTGAAATCTGCTTTCGTTGATACTATGAATTTTCAACTGTAAAACATTTTATTTTAATTTCTTCATTTTTATACATGTTAGCGTATGAGAATTGCTGTAATTCTCTCCGCGTGGGAGAACTGTTTACTTTCTGCGAATGGCAACTCAATTAATGGAATTACCTTTTAACGAAGCGCTCTCTCATTCTCGCAGTGACGTTTTCACGAATTATTATTGTTGTGTTTGCGAACTTATTAAAGTCTTATTTTTCTATAAAATCCTTCTGATTAATGAGTCGATATTATTTAGCCACAATACAACCTTCGCAAAAATATTTATAAAGAGCTTGAACCAACAACTTCACGCAGATCTTTTAATTTTTCATTTATATAACAAATTTAAGAATTAATTTTATTTGTTTACAATTATTTTGTTGCCAGTTTACAAAAAAAAAAAAAAAAAAAAAAAAAAAAAATCCATAATACAATTCTTTTAAAATGTTTAAGTGTCATCTGTGCAAACGATTTTGCGGGATAATGAAAACATGTTTTATTTAATAAATTAATCATGATTCTATCTATAATTATTTACTCCATGATTTAAACTTTTTTTTCTGAAAATATACGCGTTTCATTTTTTATTTATTTGCTAAAATGCTTCCGTATTGGAAATGCATGTAAAATAAATTAATTAAAATAATAATTTTTTTAACGTTTTACTGTAAAAAAAATTATATTCTGCAAATCTACAGATCATAATTTATTTTTGTGTTTAATTTGAAGTTAAAATATTGAATAGTTTTTTTGTAAAGCGTACGACAAATTGTAATTTGAGTGGACTAGTAGAGGATTCGCTTCGCTCATCCTAATAATCTTTAATTTACTGAAATAAAAAATAATAAGTCTTTTCAAATATAAAGCACAATTTTTATTAAAAGAGATGCTTTAATTTGGTCCTCATCTTAGAATATTCACGAAAATACATACATAATTTAAATTGAAAGTCTTTATATAGAAATGAATTGTGGAATTTAACCTGAGTTTCAAAAATATTTTGCATTATTTATTGCCACACCCATCTCACATACATTTTTTAAACCGTTGATTTTAAGACTAGTGGAAAATTTTAAAATTGAGTTATTTATCATTTAAACATGACTTTGAGTAATGGTATGATATTTTTCAAAATTTTCAGATTAATAATTTACTGTAAAAAAAAAAAAAAAAAAAAAAAAAAAAAAAAAAAAAAAAAAAAAAAAACTACAAAGTTCAAAATTTCAATTTGTAAGTGACTTAATACTTCACTGTCTTGACAAGGTTAATTTAAATGTCGGAAATGTGAAATAGAGTTCAAGAGCAAACTTATAATTATTCTCTTTAGACGGATTGAAAAAAACATTATTAAAAGAAGAATTTCAAGCCACTTGATTTATAACAGAGAAAGTTTTTAGAAAATTATGATTCAGAATGAGAAGTTGTCTTTTCATATTTTCTAACATTTTATATATTATGAAATTTAAAGCTATAAATATGAAATAAATTATGTTAAGATAGATACTTGAATAAATGCAAAGATGCTGAATTAATCCAATATCTCTTCTCATTTTAAATATTTTATGGTGGATTGAATATAGATGTTGTTTATTCGCTTATGATAAGACAATCAATTGCTAAAAATTATCAATTCTAAAAAACAGCTTGTTTTTAAAAGCAAGTTTTAAACAAATTCTCTTAGACAGGATTTGAAAAATGCGGTCACTACTGTCGACAATGTCTTTTATCTGGCGACCAAGGTTTTTGGTCTGGCTTTCATTATTTTTTAAATAAAAACTGACTTGTTAAATCACCACAAATGCCAATTTTATGCTTCCAATGCCTACGACTGCTCGGTAAGCAGCGTGAACTTCTAATTCTCTCGTTTCCGAGTTAAAATAAATAAATGAATAAAATAAAATATTTCTTTTATGTCTTGCTTTGAAAACTGCATAACGTTTGAAATGTGAAAAGTTTTAACACTGTGAAAAGTATATTCCATATCACACGTAAAACAGCTTTTCTATATATTACTACTATTTTAACAATGTCATTATAGCTTCAAATTAATGCAATTATTTTATATGAAAATATAATTGTTTTGTTAGTTTTACTGTATAGATTATGTTTTAATGACTTATGAGTTAATGGGATAAATCTTCGAGTATGGGACATTTTGTCCGTTTCTCATGTATGAGAAATCAGAATTATCACAAGTTTTTAGATCGAAACAGTAGAAATATGCATTTATTTCTGAGATAGGCTTCGCTGTAAACCTGTAAACTCACAGTGATATTATTCTCAAAAGTTAAACTAGCGGCAAAAATATAAAGAAATCGCTACATCACAATCCATCGAGGAAACTAACAGGTCATTGACAATCGGATGAATAAGACGATCACCCAGGATACCCTTTGATGAAACACCGACTCAAAGGGAAATTGCTAGACAGTAGGCAGGCCAGACTTTGAGGCGCCAAAAACGAGGCGTTCCTGAATGGCGCAGACGTACCAATAGGGATACGACTTAGCAACTCATTAATTTTCATTAAAAAATCATTAATGATCGTGATTGGTTTGTGATCTCTTGGAGGACTAGGGAAAAACCAGAATCGGACGAGAAAAGAGAGTCCGGGAGCAGTTCTAAAGAGTTCTCAGAAAGAGCGCGGAGTTAGTCTAGTGAGCTCACAGAAAGGTCCCGGAGCAGGATCTTGGAGGCTGGATTATAGAACGCAGTTGTCTGTGGGATATTTATCGAGCTGGCAATAGCTGATAGAGGAAGACTTTTCTTCCGTATTGTGAATGTGCAAAAAAAATAACTTAGTGTACGTTAAAAAAATTAGGGAATCTTGACAGAAATATCGAACTTTTGATTCATGGAACTCTGAAAGGAATAAGGTCGAAGCTGGTGGGAAAGAAGTCTACGCGCTTTATTAATTAATTAAATGCTGTAAATAATTCTTCATCAAAGAATGTTTTATGATTCTTCGGATTAATAAAAAAGTTCTCTATAATATAATTTTGCCTTAATTATTGCCGAGCGGCATACCACGCTACCATCCTCTCGTAGGGCAATAATTTAAAGTTCTCATATCTCATTATCACATCTCTCATATCTCAAAGTCTCCCATTGGAAACAATTGTGAGTTCCGAGGGTTAACTCGTAACACATGGAATGGCCTCTTTATTATTTCTTAACATTTTTATAATAAAAGAATAGAAAGGTGAAAAGAAATAAATTTCTCCTTTTTCCTTTTCAATGAAAATATTTCCCATTTCAAACTACATCAAGATTTTTCAGGGATAAATTGAGATTTAAATCTGTTCATGAAATGTAATGAATCATTCCTCAAAATTAGATTGAAATTTCAGAATAATTCACAGCTGCTGAAATAAAGCTATTCATATGAAATAAGAAAAGAACAAAGAATAATGTTAAAAGAAGTTGCACGCTGAATGTAATACGCATAGATTTTGTAACTTACACAAACTGTCAATACGGACTGCTGAGATATAAATCAATTCTGAATTAGAAATAAAAGGATTGACTTATGCAGTAAAAAATTTCAAAAATAAATCCTGTCAAAAATGGAATCCTATCGTAATCGAAAAACTTTGTGCTCCGGGCAAATATTTTGAATTATATTTATAATAGAACAAGATGCCTACCTAAATCTGAGTTTTTTATTGAATTGTATTTTTTAGTGCTAATTTATTTAAGTTCGAAATCTATTTTTGAAGGAAGAAAACTATATTGACGATCACTTCATACGTTAGTGTATGCGTGAATTTTTTTTTTCTATCCACATCCCATATAGCACAAAAGCTCCTCAGTACCTCCCCAGGAGCTCCAAGACATCCCATATTCCTCCTAAAACTAAAATGACAAGATCAGGACGTCCTGGGGAAGAGACTTTTACGGTGTCCTCAGGAATGAGCTCCCAGTAACTTCCCACGGAGCAACTTCCCAGGGACGCTACTCCTGAGGAAATACCTGGGAAATCACTCCTGGGGAAGTACCCGGTTATTCATTCTTGGGGAAGTGCCCAGGAAGTCACAGTGCTGGCGCCATCTTATGAATGATTCTGGAGTACAATACTCATTTTTTTTTAAATTAAAATGTTGAATACAATTTAATCGGAATCGATTATTAATGAGTTAATTTTATTTTATTAATTATTCGATTACTTATTTTTAAGCAAATTAGATAATTGTTATTAAATTTTTATAATTTTTAATTACTGCTATAACTTTTAATCTTTTTTAGTTAAATTAAAAATTTTAATTTATTATTTCAATTAATTCCTTTTTTATATACTAATCACTATTATGTATCTTCTAAACCAAATTTGGTTCATTTATCAATATTTTATTAATTATTAATAAATAACCTATTGCGTTTTGGTTTTTTATTATTATTCCTTTTTATTAATTAGAAATTAATATAACTTGTTTAAATGAACTAAATAGTAAGCTTCTAAATTAATACTCTAAAATTTTTAAATAGAAGACAATTCTAGTTCATATATTTTTTCTGAAATTCAGAGGTAAATGTATTTATGGAAAGAAAAAAAAAAGAGATTTTTAACGCAAGTTTGATCATAAGTACCCGTTTAAAACTTTGTTATGAAAATTATCTAAATCGAGTTCTGATGCATTTTAATATCAGATATTAAATATTTATATATATATATATGTATATATAATTAGATAACATACTTACTAAACTCTATTTAAATAAATAAATAAATAAATAAATAAACAAACAAATTTGTCGCGACGAAACTAGATATTTTTATCCCAACACATAACATCAACTCAAAGATAGTGCAGCAATTCATTTTAAAATGGTATATTTGGATTTAAAATATATAAATATTGAGCTGCACCCCCCCCCCCCCCCATTTCCCAAATATATACCAATACGTGGTTTATTTGAAAAGATTTTCTGTTTAAAAAATGTAAATTCACGCAACTTAAAAGTTTAATTCAGGTTATTATCAATTACCTACCGAATGCTTAGCCTATTTTGTTTTATTTATCATTAATTAATTTTTTTAAATCTAATTAGGACTGATTAACAATTTATTTTTCTAATTTATTTTATAGATTACAAAACATAATATTATTATTGTTATTTAAATTCTGAAAGATAAAATGAAGTTTTCATTAAGAAAACTTCTGAAATATCAATAACGTTATAGATTTTGAAATTACAGATAAATATTTATCTGTATTTCATAAATAACATATAGTTTAACACAATTTTTAATTGAAGAGTATTTTGACATCACTTAAAACTTTCATTTAAAAAACCGATTTTCTATTCTATTTCTTCGGATATCCTTAGTTAGGTGACAATGAATGCATAGCATACAATACTTAGCATGGACATAGTTACCGTTCCAACACTCAGGCACTCAATAGGCTAATCACGCCCCTCCAATCAATTTTGACAGCGAAGAATTTTCGCGGGAAATCATTGAATGAGAGGAAGAAAAAAAAGAGTGTTTTTCCAAGAATTAGAAGTGAAACTGTGAGTTAGTAACACAAATTTGTTTGTAGGTGTAAAAGAAAGTATATGTATACATGTATTAGTTTGGGATTTTTTTTAAAAAAATAGTTGATAAAAACATCTTATATTTTAAATAAAGTTATCATTTTTTTCAGACTTTTTAAATTGCCTAAAATCTTAGTTTCTAAAATTACATTTCAAGTAATCAACAAAAATATTTCCCGTCGTTAATTAAATGAAAAATGGTGCATATTTTATTTTTTATGATCATAAAAATTTTATACAATTTTAAAGACTGCTAAATGGAGATTTAACTGTAAATTAATTTTATTTATAATAATAAGAAAATAAAAAGGTTTTGTAACAGATTAAAATTTTATTAATAGTTTCTATTTTATGCCATTCAAATTCAAGCAGTGTTTCAGTGTAATGATGGAATTTTCCAATTGATTTTCACACCAAATCCTGTTACAATTAAATTATACAAATTTGTATAATTTGTATAATGGTGTGTTTTCAATGACAATGCAGAATTTTAATATTTTTACAATGTTATAAAATAATACTGTGCTTTTACCGTATTTTTTAATCCCGCGACAAGTGATAAATATCCAAACATCTGTAACTCGTACCGTCGTGTAAGAATTTCATTAGTAACGGATTTGATTATTCGTTAATAAATACTCGCCAAAACATACCTAATCACTTTAAAACGTGTTTGTTCATTGGTTGTATTTATGACGGCCAATTATCAACATGAGGGACATATCAAGGGAGGGGGGGGGGGGGGTTGCCCTCAGTGAAGGTCTTTCTAAAGGAACCTAACCCGTATTTACGCAAGGAAATCCAAGATTCGAAGAAAACCCCTGGAAACTCCGAACGATTAGGCAGATGGGTGCGATTTAGCACCTCCTATCTACCAGTTTCGAGATCAGAATATCTTCACTGCTAACTATGAAACGAACTAGAAACTATCCCACTAGGAAAAAAAGACTAAGCAAATTTATATATTTTTTTTCATAAATTTGTATAATAAGAGTACCTTTTACCAAGCGTAAAAAAATATAAAATAAAATAGAAATAAAAATAAAAAATCGATAAAAATTTCTGTAAAAAAAGTAAGAGCGAGAGAGAGCAAAAAAAGTTTCATTTTTGAACGGATTTACTTAGATTTTATTTGTCAATCATTAAAAAAAAAAAAATCAAGGGACACATTAAGGAGGAGGATTGCTGCCCTCCGGAGGGTCTTTCTAAAGGAACCTAACCCGTATTTACGCAAGAAAGTTTAAGATTCGAAGAAAACCGTGGAAAACTCCGAACGATTAGGCCGACGGGTGCAAACTCAGCACCTCCCATCAACCAGCTTCGAGAGCAGAATCTCTTGGCCGCTGGTGGGGTTCTCTATGAAACTGAAACAATGAAATATTTCAAAGAGTAAAAATTAGGAAAGAAAAGACTAAGCAAATTTATATATATATTTTTTCATAAATTCATTTAATAAGAGCACCAAGAGAAAAAAGAAAAAAAATCGATTAAAATTTCTGTAAAAAAGGTAAGAGAGAGAAAGAGCAAAAAAGTTTTATTTTTGAAAGGATTCACTTAATCTTTATTTGTCAATCATTTAAAAAAAAATTCATAATTTAAGGAAACTATGTGTTTTAATCTCTTGCTATTTTAATCTCTGGAAATAATATTTTTACTAACTAAAATTAAATTTTATAGGGGATATCATCAGAAACGTTTTACATCATTCGTTGTGTGTTAAAATACATAGTTCATAATCAATTTTCTAACTACAGAACGATCTTAATGGATTTGTAGTATTAAAAGCTAAAAGGATATTTTTATCATTTAAAAATACAATTTCACTTAAAAAAAATTAAATTCGAAAACATTTATGTTAAAACAAATAATTATTGATAATTTATTTAGAGTTATTAATTTAAATTTATGTCGAATGTATGAAAAAGGCACAAAAAATGAAGACATTTCCTAGTTTTAAGTTTCAAAAGCGGAGTAAAAATGCATGTATACCTTAGAAATCTTTATTCCTTACTGGCCCTACAGCACAACGGTGAGAGCGCGCGTCCAGAATACCAAGGTACTCGGGTTCAAATCCAGCAGGAAAAATGAAGGTAAGAAATTTGTTACTGAATAATCTCTGTTTATGTAAATCCGTCTGAATAATAGAAAAAAAAAAGCATTCGTGTTTTCTTCTAAAAAAATTTAAATTAAATCATAGCTCTAATTAAAAATTTTTTTGAACATATTAGTGACCTTGAAGTTTCCCAAAGTCCTCCTATATCACTTCCTCAAAACTTCCCCAGAACCTCCCGGGGAGGACCCTGAAGGAGGTCCTGGGGAGCGTGCCAGGATGCTGTAAAGCGGACATTTTCGGTTCCTGAGGACCTCCTGGTGACAATTTTCTGCATCCTCAGGGATGCCTGGGGGATGACGGTCCTGGGATGTGAATCCTCCCCAGGACATCCTGGGGAGGCAAGTGTGCTATATGGGATAAGAGGTGGACTAACAAGATTAAGGACCTCCGCCTTAGAAGTTCTTCCGCAAAAAGGCTCTATGAGCACGAAAATTTGGAAAAAGCTGATCTAAGATTTAAAATGTGGAGATTTTTAATCCTGTTAAAGGTGCATTCCATATCACGCGTTAAACATATTTTCTATATATTAATACTGTTTTAACAATGCAATTATAGCTTCAAATTATAACAATTATGTGAATATGAAAATATAGGATTTTTATTTTTTCTGCATAATTTATATTTTAGAGATTTATAAGTTGATACAATAAAACTCTACGTTAGGAATGTCTGTTACGTAAGAAATGTTTGTCCGTTTCTCATAGAATGGTTCCTTTATAATTTCATAACATTTTTATAATAACAGAATAGAGCGATGAAAAGAAATAAATCTTCAATTTTTCCTTTCCAATGAAAATATTTCCCATTCAAACTACGTGAAGAGTCTTTAGGGATAAAATTGATCCTTAAATCTGTTCATGAAATGTAATGAATCACCCTTTAAAATTAAATTCAAATTTCAGAATAATTCACAGCGGCTGAAATAAAGCGATTCATAAGAAATAAGAAAAAAAAAAACAAAAAATAATGTTAAAAGAAGTGGCACGCTGAAAGAAATACGCATAGGTATTGTAACTCACAGAAACTGTCAATACGGACTGCTGAGATATAAATCAATTCTGAATTAGAAATAAAAGGATTGACTAAAGCAGTAAAAAAAAATGAAACCTGTCAATAACGGAATCCTATCTTAATCGAAATTTTTTTTACAATAGAGTTAGAAACCTATTTAAGTCTGAGTTTTTCACAAAATGGTATATTTTTAAGGCTAATATATTTACGTTTAAAATATATCTTTTAAAGAAAAAATAATATTGACGATTGCTTCATACGTTAGTGTCTGTGTGAAATATTTTATTCTATTTATATTACAGATTTGTAAGATTCAAGTAACAAAAAACCAATCCCCCCACGTTCGGGATAAATAAACTAATCCAGGTTCACTTGAATCATTATCTGAAATCAGAAAAATGCATTTTTCGATTATCAAAATAAGAATTCGAAGTAGACGCACTTGAATTCGAAGCCAATTTGATTTACAATTAAAATAAATGCATATTTTAATAAAAATACGGAAAAATACTCTATAATTATATGATTAATCATATAAATACAGGGTGACCAGCAAATAACACCCTGAATTCAAAATCAAATTTCTCAAAAACAAAGATCGATAGAATTATGCGGTAAACGGTTTGTTTATTAGGTGAGCTGTAAAAATCTTACACAGAAGTTTCGAACGGTGAATATTTTGAGAAGATAGTATTCTGATTGCAAAAAATACTTGGCTTGACATTTTTCTTGCTTTAGATTGCGTTGCTTGCAGAAAACGAGTTTTTCAGCGTACAGTGCCATATTTTAACGATTTTTCGAACTAAATTTTTTGGAATTTTGAAATTTCGAAATTTTAATCCGAAAAATCATTAAAATATGGCACAGTAAGGCAAAAGCCTCGTTCGGTACAAGCAATCTAAAACAAGAAAAATGTCAAGTAAGGTATTCTTTGCAATCAGAACACTATCTTCTCAAAATATTCACCGTTCGAAACTTCTGTGTAAGATTTTTACAGCTCACCTAATAAACAAACCGTTTACCACATAATTCTAACGATCTTTGTTTTTCAGAAATTTAATTTTGAAATCAGTGAGTTATTTGCTGGACACGCTGTATATGATATGTAATCATATTATAATCTAATCATATATGTATATATATGCATAAATATATATATACACTATATTGCCATTGATTATTGGACACTTGCGATTTTAGACATTTTACTAAATATCTAGAAAAATACATGAGGAATCATCTCGAAACTCTTAGTGTATAAATATATTTGTATACGCCATACATCGCCGTGAAGATTTTTTACCGAAACTCCATAGGGGACCGTCAACAAATTAAAAAAGAATGAATATCTTTTGAATAACCCTGTCAAAACTAATGTAGCAAAAGCGTTCAAACTCTACATTATGATTGAATGCCTTATTATAATACGCCTTGTTCATTTTTATGCAAATAGCATGCATATTCGCAGAGTAATTAAGGTTTTTATAAAAATGGTCCCAAATTTTTCCAAGTTTTTTCCTTATAATTTTCAGAGTTCTTAATATAAAATAATATTTTTTTCAGAAAATATGACAAACAACATTGCACACAGTACCTTGTAATCAGAATAAAAAAATAATGAAAATTTTGTACAAAATGGGTAGGTTTACTAAATAATTTTTTACTGCGCATGCGTCAACGATATCAAAATTTCATTTGCATATTATGTTAGTTAAATGTATAGAGCAACTTTTGTGAAAGTCACAAAATCATAACTTGAAAATTCTGAAAATAATCGTCAATTGAATTAGCTGAAAATCCGTTATTCTCAAAATGAAGCAAAAACAAGAGGGGTTGTATACAAAAGTATATACACTGGTGTCCAAAAGTTAAGCATAATTGGTAATTAAGTAATTATTTTTAAGTAATGAAAGAAATATGAATCGGAATGTGCTGAAACTCCAGGTGTGTAAACAAAATAGTACGCGTCGCATATTTTCGCGAAGAGTTTTCCCCGAAATCGAACAGGGGACCGTCAACAAATTGAAAAAGAACGAAGATCTTTTGGATAACCCTGTCAAAACTGATGTAGCAAAAGCGTTCAAACTGCACATTATGATTAATTGGCTTATTGTAATGTATTGTGTTAATTTTTACAAGGATAGCATGTATACTCGTAGAGAAATTAAGGTTTTTATAAAAACAGTTCTAAATTTTTCCGAGTTTTTTGCTTATAATTTGCAGAGTTCTTATTATAAAATAATGTTCTTTTCTGAAAATATGACAAACATCATTGTACACAATACCATGTCATCAGAATTTAAAAATAATAAAAAGTGTATGAAAAATGAGTATGTTTAGTAAATAATTTTTCATTGCGCATGCGTCAACGATATCAAAATGTCATTTGCATATTGTATTAGCTAAATCTATAGAGCAATTTATGTAAAAGTTTCAAAAACATAGCTTGAAAATTCTGAAAATGGGAGCCTCTAGAATCAACTCAAAATCCTTTATTCCCTAAATGAAGCAAAAAGATGAGGGGTTGTATCCATATTCCATTGTTTGGTGCCTACACAATATTGCACGTACAACTATATTTAGGTAAAACCCCTGATTTTTTTGCTTCCTTTAGGAATAACGGATTTTGAGTTGATTCTATAGGCTCCCATTTTCAGAATTTTCAAGCTATGTTTATGAAACTTTTACAGAAGTTGCTCTATACATTTAGCTAACACAATATGCAAATGACATTTTGATATCGTTGACGCATGCGCAATGAAAAATTATTTACTAAACATACTCATTTTTCATACAATTTTTATTATTTTTAAATTCTGATAACATAGTATTGTGTACAATGATGTTTGTCATATTTTCAGAAAAGAACATTATTTTATAATAAGAACTCTGCAAATTATAAGCAAAAAACTTGGAAAAATTTAGGACTGTTTTTATAAAAACCTTAATTTCTCTACGAGTATATATGCTATCCTTGTAAAAATTAACACAGTACATTACAATAAGCCAATTAATCATAATGTGCAGTTTGAACGCTTTTGCTACATTAGTTTTGACAGGGTTATCCAAAAGATCCTCGTTCTTTTTCAATTTGTTGACGGTCCCCTGTTCGATTTCGGGGAAAACTCTTCGCGAAAATGTGTGACGCGTACTATTTTGTTTACACACCTGGAGTTTCAGCACATTCCGATTCATATTTCTTTCATTACTTAAAAATAATTACTTAATTACCAATTATGCTTAACTTTTGGACACCAGTGTATATTCATTGATTAGTGTCAATATAGAATACATAATACGGGATGTACTACTACATTTGGATTTTATCCTTTTTCTATAGACGATTACTTTCAGAATTTTCAAGCTATGATTTTGAGACTTTTACAAAAGTTGCTCTATACGCTTAGCTAACATAATATGCAAATGAAATTTTGATATCTTTGACGCATGCGCAGTAAAAAATTATTTAGTAAACCTACTCATTTTTCATACAATTTTAATTATTTTTTAATTCTGATTACAGGGTACTGTCTGCAATGTTGTTTGTCCTATTTTCTGAAAAAAATATTATTTTATATTAAGAACTCTTAAAATTATAAGGAAAAAACTTGGAAAAATTTGGGACCATTTTTATAAAAACCTTAATTACTTTGCGAGTATTGCATGCTATTTGCATAAAAATGAACACAGTGTATAATAAGGTATTCAATCATAATCCAGAGTTTGAGCACTTTTGCTACATTAATTTTGACAGGGTTATTCAAAAGATATTCATTCTTTTTTAATTTGTTGACGGTCCCCTATGGAGTTTCGGTAAAAAATCTTCACGGCGATATATGGCGTATACAATTATATTTATACACCAAGAGTTTCGAGATGATTCCTCATGTATTTTTCTAGATATTTAGTAAAATGTCTAAAATCGCAAGTGTCCAATAATCAATGGCAATATAGTGTGTATATATATATATATATATATATATATATATATATATATATATATATATATAACTTCGCAGTCATTCATGGATTTCATTTAATCCTTTGCACGGCTATGTTTAGTCTGACTGAACACCATCTGTGTTTGCAAAACTTGTTTCTGACACATTTTTTGATTTCCTCTATTAAAATAAATTAAAGTTGACCATATTTAATTAAAGCATTTTTGATAATGTGCAACCGAAAATAACTCCTTTTGAAAAAGAAATGATGACCGACTAAAATTAGTATAAGAGTCGTCGGATATTAATCATCTTTTCCCGCTGAGCTCGTTACCGTTTTAGTAAGCCTGGTTTCAATGTTTGTTTTTTTATTAAGATGCTTTCGAAAATCGCTTACATTTTTCTACTGTCTTCACCACATTTTTAATGACCACTTGGCAGAAGTCCTCAATCGATAAATTTTGCCGATTCTGCTGCGTTTACTGATTAACTACAACTGGTAACAGTACAAACATTTTAATTATTATTCCTGCACTTGTAATATTCTACAGCGTTTAAAAATCAATGGATAATGTCGTGAGGTTTTGGAACCATTTTTATTGTCATTTGGGATATTGTTTCTAATGCCATTTGCAGTATTAAATTATGCACGCTTTAGTTATAGCCTTTTTTAAAATTTTCGTAAAACGTACGAAAACCAACTTTGATCATTAAATTTTTTAGAAAGTCACTTTTGAAAACTAGAAAAATCACAAGCTTCAATGAAATGATCTCTAGGTCACGTAACGTGGGAGGATTTGAAAAGGTATAATATAACAGTAGAAGAGCAATTGAAGTGAAAAAACTTCTTTAAACACCATAAAATAAGTTAACTGCGCAAGGCCTTTCGAAAGAACTTAGTCTTTCTTTGTCAGGCGCAAAAAAGACGTGCGTCTACAATGAATGTAGCGGCACGGCGGTCGCTACATTCATTGTAATGTCCAGTCGTGCCGCTACATTCATTGTAGACGCACGTCTTTTTTGCGCCTGACGAAGAAAGACTAAGTTCTTTCGAAAAGCCTTGCGCAGTTAACTTATTTTATGGTGTTTAAAGAAGTTTTTTCACTTCAATTGTGTATAACACCAGCTTCAATTTTATACATTGAGTAGAAGAGCAATTAATTTACTCACTTATTTTCATTCATTTCTATGTATATTTTACCTCTAGCGCTGTCGACATTTTAAATTGTGAATCACTGGATATGCCCCGTCATAACGTGTTTTACGCCGTTATTTTACACTTTTTTATTTGTTTCCCGCAATACATATCATGCAAAAAATGTTTATGACTTTTGTGTAAATCAATGAATAATAAGCACAACTTTAACTAGTTAGATGTACATTTTTCTGAGAAAGACGAAAAAAAGAGAAAGATTTGAAGTTAATGAAATATGAAGAGTTCTTTAGCTCCAAACGGCACGCTACTGAGTAGTGCTCACTCTGAAAAAACATCTATTGCTTTTCCTTCGATTTGTTCTGGACTAGAGACTCAGCAATTTGATGTAGTGGCATTGAAACTAATGCCTTGCAAATCAGCTCAGTGTGACTAAGCATGGTAGAGTTTCGTATGCCGTCAGATGAGCTTGCGTTCTTTTACTAAAAATAAATTTCGTGCTACTAAATCCCTAGTGAGAAACGAGCTATGCACTTGTGAGGAAGTTTTCTATGATCTCCAAGTCCATGAGTTTCTTACTTTGGCCCTTATCAGTTGTGACGGAGCGAATACTTATATCGATTACTAGGTACTGAGATGTAATACGTGGTTTGTGAAACCAGGGCTGGATGGTTCTGACTCGGCTGATTTTTCCACCTGATCCGGAGCTGCAAAATATCCAGAACCTCATCGACTGCAGGCTGTCCACTTCCTCTATGACTGCCTTCTGTCAGAACAGAACCCTTTATTCAGAAATTATCTTCATTCTACCAGGTTGGCAACGGGTACTTACCTTTATCTATCTATTGTTAAAAAACTAGCAGTTACCTTTGTAGATTTTCCTCATCTGAATACTTAGGTAAAGTAAAAGCATTTCCGGCGAAATTTGGAGCTAGATCTCGACCCCACTGAATTTGTGAGTGCCCTGTTTAATCGGTGTGCCTGTGGAAAGCAAAACACGTGATGATGACTCAAAGCAATTTTAAAATTGGTTGAAAAGATTGCTATTGGAGAGACGGGACTTTTGTTGTGTAGAAGGGATTTTCGTGGGTTTGCAGGATCTTCTTGTACGATGGCAGGAAAGTAGGTCGTCCGAATAACTACGATTGTAATTTGTCTGTATCTTTATCTACATCTCTTTATTGCTGTTTCTTTATCTCTGACTCTCTCTTTATATTTCTAGCCTTATTTCTTTGTCTTTACTGATAACTGCTCTCTATAAGCTCTAATATCTCTATGTTCTGAAAATTGTTTCATATTTTATTCTTGATGTATGTTATTTGTTTCTTGTTTAAATACTTTTCAGTAAAGCACTGGGAAAATAGGATAAAATAATTATGTTGCAAACATTTAATCTTGTCATAAATTATATCTGAATATCCATTTCTAATTTATTAATTGATTAAGAAAAATATTTGCCCACTTTCATTTTCTCAAGCCTTCATAAAATGAAGAACATTTAGTGAAGTGCAAAATTTTCATGCAAAAAATGCTTCAACTATTCTGTTTTTGAATATTTTATGAAGGAAGTTAATTGAAAAGTAATGACAAAACTTATATCTATGAAAAAGTAGCTGGATGTTAGATGGATCATAAAAATAGATGTGTTTGGAAATAAAAATAAATGTGTGGTGGGGCTTTAAAAAACATTTAAAAGCAATCATTCTGTGATTTATATCTATCTTGAAAATTTATATATAATGTTTAATAAAAAGTTATGTATACATTTATTTTGCTAAAAGAGATTATACTTGAAATAATGCTTCTGAAATATTTTAAAGCTTCTACTTCAATTCACATTATGTTATGTTATTTATTTTGTCTTCAAAATATATATGGTAAAAGAAAGAAAAAGCAAAATAGTTATGTTACATAATTCGGAACAACTTTCAAAATTATGTATGCATTTTTTTTTCAAGATTCACGAAAGCTATCAGTCGAAGCATAGTATAGTTTGGCATCATAACATTTCCATGCAAGAGAACTTGGGCTTTTAAGTCAGTCAACCATGCTGTAATATTTGAAAAACTTGTTTAAAAGAATTTTTATCTTTATACTTCAACACTTATCACACTATCTATAGCTTTTTAAAGATTTTATCTCTTTTAAAATAGAAAAAAAGGAAGATAAGTGAGAAGAATAAAGAACATTTTTCACGATTTAATATTTAAGTAAATAACATTTAAAATTCCTATAAAAATGATTAATTCCATATTTTTAATAATTAATTAAATATAGGCAATACAACTAAATTATTATTAAATGCAACCAAATTATTCATCACGAGGTAGAACCCGTCGAAATTCGACAGAAGAAAATCTGTAAGGAAGGACTGTTTCATTGATTTATAATAAAACTACAAAATTAGTTGAAGTAAAAAATGCATCTTATATTAGTCAGTCTAATTCTCAAACAAATATTATGTTAAGCTGAAATTAACAAAATACTATAAACTCATGTTATCCAAATTATTAAACGAAATAAAACCGAAATTCACCCGATTTTATAACAGACGATATTTTTTAAATGGTGTACGCATAAGAGAAAATGAAATGTTTCTGTTGCCAAAATTACAATATTGGTGCTAAAAATTATAAAAAAAAAAAAATATTATCACAAAATTTAACTGAGATACAGCTTTAAAACAAATTGCAATTAAAAGTAAATTTTTTTCTTTATACGAAGGTATAAAAATTAAAAATGTACGATGTTTAAAAGTGTAACATTTGCAGTAGCGAAAATTGCACAATCGAGATTGCATGGGAAAATTTTGCGCATTTTAATTTCTTTTTCTTTCTTTCTTTTCTTTTTTTCTTTTTTTTCTTTTTTAATTTTAAGAGAAAATGGAGTGATTGTGTTGCCACAATTACAAAATTGATACTAAAAACTATAAAAAAATTAATATCTCAAAAATAAATTGAGATATAGCTTTCAAACAAATTACATTTAAAAGTACATTTTTTCTCAGTACAACGGTGTAAAAAATTAAAATGTGCGATGTTTAGAAGCATAAAATTTTCAGTAGCGAAAATTGCAAAACCGAAATTACAGAGGAAAGTGTTGCCATTCGCAAAATGACGTATGCGTTACGCACAGATACGTTTGGCCTTTATAATATAGATATTATTATTTAAGTGTTCATGCATGATTTTAAAAGAATCTTTTCATCACTATATTTTACATATTGATATGGAATTATTAATATGTTGTTAAATCATAAACATTTTTCATCTACGTTATAAAGTATTAAAAATTTCTGAAAAAAAAAAGAGAAAACTTTTAGAAATACAATTTTTTACTTCAAATCATATGTTTTCAGTATTTTATTTAATTTTGTTTTGGAATTTAATTATTTTTAATTTTCCAATTTCAATTATTTTAAAAGCAAACATTTATTTTAATAAATAATATAATAGAAAAAAACATTTAAAAAAATTACTGTTTCTTCGTAAAATATGCTTCAGCTGTAATTCATTTCTTCCAATCCGTCTTATTAATACAAAATTCCTTCCTCGTGCTTTATTTTGAGACATTAAAATTTCAGCGATAAATGGTTTCATATTGCAAACCTTTTTTTTTTTCGGTTTGCTTCTCCACCACCTATCTTTTTCCTCCATGGTGTACAGCAGCTGTGATAAAAAAAAAAAAAAAAATCCTTATTTAAACTGACAGTTTGCCAGTCTATGAATTTTAAAGGTCAGTCCCAGTTTTTAAAATTATTTCTGCGAAAATTTTATGCAACCAACCAACCATAAGAGAATAAAAGTTAAAAAGCTAAAAAAATGCGATTTTTTATGAGAGTAAGTTTTGGAATTTAATTAATTACTCAGTTAATAAATAGAATTTTGAAATTCTGAGAGTCAGGTGCATCAGGAGAGATATTGGGCTACTCTCAGAAAAATTTTGAGCTTCGTACGTACCGTAGTTTTCGCGAACTATCGCAGACACACACACACACACACACACACACACACACACACAGAGCGATTTGTTATTTTATTAATATAAGATTTGTAAAAGTCTAGTTTTAAACATACAAAAAATAATCCCTGTGATTCCCTATTTTACCTATGATCCCTACAAAGTTACAAGAAATCAATTTCGTTATGTATTTTTAAAAATTTTGTGCGTAATAAAATTCTATTGGAGCTTTTAGATATGAATTTTATTATAGAAATGCATCAATATAGCAATGAATTAAAAAAAGTTCAAATATAAAAGTCAATCAATTAAAACTTGATTTTTCAATGAATTTATTGGACAGTATCAAAATGACTAAGAAATTAAATTTTATGGGTTGTAAGCATTGTAAATTTTCTTTTACATATAGAAAAATCAATCTGTAGATGGTAATATAGTTCTTTTAAATTAAGGAATTTATAATTTTATACAAATTCTTAAATTTTGACCACTGAGTCTTATAATACTGAAAATTTTGTATACCATGAGGATACATTATTTAAATCATTGGATAAATTTGCAGTGAAGATTACTAATGATTGCATTATAAAGCAACTCTGAAAATAAAGTAACATGTATTATTGCACTTAATAGAAGTCTAAATGAAAATGACTTCTTCTTTGTATATTTTGTTTGTGTATGATGTATACTTCTTAGAATCTTCTTCTAGTAAAAAACAAATGGGTAAGTGAAATCGCAGATTGCACAGAGGGATTCATTTAATATATCTTTCAAAAAACATATCGTTTAATATTAAAATCCAAATTGTTCATTTATAATTATTAAATTCTTTAATTTTAAAATAATAATTAAAGGAAGTTCAATTTTAATCTAATTAAAAATGTGCAAATATTTTTTTTAATCCAAAATTCCATTTTTTTAAAATTTCGAATTTTAAAAATGTTAGCGGAGATGTAAATAAAATTTTGAATTTCTAAAAACGAAAAAAAATATTTAAATTTAAATTTAAAAAGTTGAATCTATAATAAATAGCAATAAGTTTTTAAACTGAATTAATATATATATATATACAGGGTGATTCCAAATTTTCTTTACAATAAAAGAGGGGTGATAGTACACATGAAGACAAACAATATTAAATAGGAGACCAAGGGTCCAAAACGTTTTCCTAAGGAGATAGCCGCCATTAAAGTTTAGGGACCAAAATTTCAAATAAACATAAAAAATGGAAAAATGGGTCGATTGATTTGCGGTTTTCACTAAAATTATTCTCTATGTCGGCATTTTCTTGAAATTAAATTATAAAGATAAATTTCAAAAAATGCCGATATAGGGCGCTTTAGACTTTCGAGTAACGAACAACTATTTTTTGCCGGTATTTTTTGTATCTCATTAAATGTCTTCGTAAGCTTAGATTCAAACTTAAATTTTGAGCTCAAAATCTGTAGTTGGGAGTGGTTAAGTAACACAAACTGAGCTGTGTTCAGAGGGTTCTAATTTCAAATGATTATAAAAAACGGAAAAATTGGTCGATTGATTTGCGGTTTTCACTAAAACTATTCTTTATTTAGGTATTTTCGTGAAAATAAATTATAAAGATAAATTTCAAAAAATGCCGATAGAGGGCGCTTTAGACTTTGGAGTAACGAAACACTCTTTTTTGGCGTTATTTTTTGCATCTTGTTAAATGCTTTCGTAAGCTTAGACTTGAACTTAAATTTTGAGCTCAAAATCTGAATAGCTGGGAGTGGTTAAGTAGACAAACTTGCTGTGTTCAGAGGGTTCAAATTTCAAGTAATTGTAAAAAACGGAAAAATTGGTCGATTCGTTTGCGGTTTTTGCTAAAACTAATTTTTAAATCAGCAGTTTTCTTGATTAATCAGTGTTTTCTTGAAAATCATTTTTAAAGATAAATTTCACAAAATGCCGATAGAAGGCGCCTTAAATTTTGGAGTAACTATTTTTAACTGTTATTTTTTTAATCTCATTAAATGCTTTCAAATGCATAGACTTAAATTTTGGACTGAAATTCTGAATCGCTGGGAGTGTTTAACTAGCGAAAAATTGAATTGTGTTGGAGGAGGAAAGAGAGTTAAATTTCAACTCCTGAACAGCACACTTCAGTTTGCGCTTCTTAACTCCTCATAACGATTCAGGATTTGAGCTCAAAACTTAAGTTTAAATCTAAGCTCCCGAGAACATTTAAAATGCTTTTGCAAGCATTTAATTAGAACCAAAAAATAATGGTTAAAATGAATTGTTGGTTACTCTGAAGTTTAAGGCGCCCTCTGACGGAATTTTTTGATATTTATCTTTAAAAATTATTTTCAAGAAGATACTGACTTAAAGAATAGTTTTATTTTAAACCGCAAACGAATCGACCAATTTTTCCATTTTCTATAATTACTTTAAATTTGAACCTCCCCCTCCCCCTTGAATACAGTTCAGTTTGTGCTACTTAACCACTCCCTACTATTCAGATTTTGAGCTCAAAATTTAAGTTTAAGTCTAAGCTTCCAAAATCATTTAAAGAGATGCAGACATTAACGGCAAAAAATAGTTGTTCGTTACTCCAAAGTCTAAAGCGCCCTCTATCGGCATTTTTTGAAATTTATCTTTATTATTTATTTTCACGAAAATACCGAAAGAATAGTTTTAGTGAAAACCGCAAATCAATCGACCAATTTTTCCGTTTTTTATAATCATTTGAAATTTGAACCCTCTGAACACAGCTCAGTTTGTGTTACTTAACCACTCCCAACTACAGATTTTGAGCTCAAAATTTAAGTTTGAGTCTAAGCTTACGAAGACATTTAATGAGATACAAAAAATACCGTCAAAAATTAGTTGTTCGTTACTTCAAAGTCTAAAGCGCCCTCTATCGGCATTTTTTGAAATTTATCTTTATAATTTAATTTCAAGAAAATGCCGACATAAAGAATAATTTTATTGAAAACCGCAAATCAATGGACCCATTTTTCCGTGTTTTATGTTTATTTGAAATTTTAATGGCGGCTATCTCCTTAGGAAAACGTTTTGGACCCTTGGTCTCCCATTTAATATTGTTTGTCTTGATGTGTACTATCACCCCTCTTTTATTGTAAAAAAAATTTGGAATCACCCTGTATATATACAGGGTGTCCCAAAAGGTCGTTTACAAACTTAACATGCTGTTCTGTCATATCATGATGAACAATATTAAATGGGAAACTAAGGGTCCCAAACGTCTTCCAAAAGAGATATGCGCCATTAAAGTTTACGGTCCAAAAATTCAAATGATTATAAAAAATAGGAAACTTGGTTGATTCGTTTGCGGTTTTCACTAAAACTATTCTTTATGTCAGTATTTTCTTGAAAATAATTTATAAAGATAAATTTCAAAAAATGTCGATAGAGGGCGCTTTAGACTTTGGAGTAACGATAAACTAGTTTTTACCATTATTTTTTGCATCTCATTAAATTTTTTTAGAAGCTTAGACATAAACTTAAATTTTGAGCTCAAAATCTAAATCGTTGGAAGTGGTTAAATAGCGCAAACTGAATTGCGGGGGGAGGTTCAAATTTCAAATGATTATAAAAAACGGAAAAATTGGTCAATTGATTTGCGATTTTCACTAAAATTATTTTTTATGTCAGTATTATCTTAAAAATAATTTATAAAAATAAAATTCAAAAAATGCCGATAGAGGGCTCTTTAGGCTTTGGAGTAACATACAGCTATTTTTTCCGTTATTTCTTGCATCTCATAAAATTTTTTTAGAAGCTTAGACATAAACTTAAATTTTGAGACAAAAATCTGAATCGTTGGGAGTGGTTAAGTAGCGCAAACTGAACTGTGTTCAATAGGGGTGGGAAGGTTCAAATTTCAAATGATTATGAAAAACCAAAAAATTGGCCGGTTTTCGCTAAAACTATTCTTTATATCAATATTTTCTTGAAAATAAATTTTGCAGATATCTTTCAAAAAATTCCGTTAGAGGGCGCCTTAAACTTTATAGTAACCAGCAACTATTTTTGACCGTTATTTTTTGTATCTAATAAAATGCTTGTAAAAGTACAAACTTAAATTTTGTGCTCCAAATCTGCATCGTTATGAGTAATTAAGCGGCCAAAAATTGAACTGCGTTCGAGGATGTGGGGACGGTAACATTTCAGCTCCTGAACACAGTTCAGTTTGCGCTTCTGAACCCCGCCTATCGATTTAGACTTTGAGCATAAAATTTAAGTGTAAACTTTTGCAAGCATTTAATTAGATTAAAAAAAATAATAAGGTTAAAAATAATTATTGGTTATTCTAAAGTTAAAGGCGCCCTCTAAAGGATTTTTTAAAATTTATCTTTAAAATTTATTTTCAAGGAAATATTGACATAAAGAATAATTTTAGCGAAAACCGACCAATTTTTCCGTTTATTATAATCATATGAAATTTGAACCTCCCCAATGCCATTGAACACAGTTCAGTTTGCGCTACTTTACCACTCCCAACGATTCAGATTTTCATCTCAAAATTTAAGTTTATGTCTAAGCTTCTAAAAAAATTTATGAGATGCAAAAATAACGTTAAAAAATAGTTGTACGTTATCCCAAAGTCTAAAGCGCCCTCTATCGGCATTTTTTGAATTTTATTTTTATAAATTATTTTCAAGATAATACTGACATAAAGAATAATTTTAGTGGAAATCGCAAATCAATTGACCGATTTTTTCGTTTTTTATAATCATTTGAAATTTGAACCTCCCCCCCCCCCCGCAATTCAGTTTGCGCTACTTAACCACTTCCAACGATTTAGATTTTGAACTCAAAATTTAAGTTTATGTCTGAGCTTCTAAAAGAATTTAATGAGATGAAAAAATAGTGGTAAAAACAAGTTTATCGTTACTCCAAAGTCTAAAGCGCCCCCTATCGACATTTTTTTAAATTTATCTTTATAATTTATTTTCAAGAAAATACTGATATAAAGAATAGTTTTGGTGAAAACCGTAAACGAATCGACCGATTTTTCTGTTTTTTATAATCATTTGAATTTTTGGACCCTAAACATTAATGGCGCATATCTCCTTTGGAAGACGTTTGGGACCCTTAGTTTCCCATTTAATATTGTTCACCATGATATGACAGACCAGCATGTTAAGTTTGTAAACGACCTTTTGGGACACCCTGTATATACACTGGTATCCAAAATTTAAGCATAATTGGTAATTAAGTAATTATTTTTAAGTAATGAAAGAAATATGAATCGGAATGTTCTGAAACTCCAGGTGTATAAACAAAATAGTACGTGTCACATATTTTCGCGAAGAGTTTTCCCCGAAATCGAACAGGGGACCATCAACAAATTGAAAAAGAACGAAGATCTTTTGGATAACCCTGTCAAAACTAATGTAGCAAAAGCTTTCAAACTGCACATTATGATTAATTGGCTTATTGTAATGTACTGTGTTAATTTTTTCAAGGTTAGCATGTGTACTCGTTGAGAAATTAAGGTTTTTATAAAAACAGTCCTAAATTTTTCCAAGTTTTTTGCTTATAATTTGCAGAGTTCTTATTATAAAATAATGTTCTTTTCTGAAAATATGACAAACATCATTGTACACAATACTATGTTATCAGAATTTAAAAATAATAAAAATTGTATGAAAAATGAGTATGTTTAGTAAATAATTTTTCATTGCGCATGCGTCAACGATATCAAAATGTCATTTGCATATTGTGTTAGCTAAATGTATAGAGCAACTTCTGTAAATGTTTCAAAAACATAGCTTGAAAATTCTGAAAATGGGAGCCAATCAACTCAAAATCCGTTATTCCTAAAGGAAGCAAAAAAATCAGGGGTTTTACCTAAATATAGTTGTACGTGCAATATTGTGTAGGCACTAAACAATGGAATATGGATACACCCCCTCATCTTTTTGCTTCATTTAGGGAATAAAGGATTTTGATCTCATTCTATCAACGATAACTTTCAGAGTTTTTAAGCTATGTTTTTGAGACTTTCACAAAAGTTGCTCTATACATTTAACTAACATAATATGCAAATGAAATTTTAATAGCGTTCACGCATGCACAGTAAAAAATTATTTAGTAAACCTGCTCATTTGTCATACAATTTTTATTATTTTTTAATTCTGGTGACAGAGTATCTGGTATCCAAAATTTAAGCATAATTGGTAATTAAGTAATTATTTTTAAGTAATGAAAGTAATGTGTACAATGATGTTTGTCATTTTTTCAAAAAAGAACACTATTTTATATTAAGAACTCTGCAAATTATAGGCAAAAAACTTAGGACTGTTTTTATAAAAACCTTAATTTCTCTATGAGTATACATGCTATCCTTGTAAAAATTAACACAGTACATTACAATAAGCCAATTAATCATAATGTGCAGTTTGAACGCTTTTGCTACATTAGTTTTGACAGGGTTATCCAAAAGATCTTCGTTCTTTTTCAATTTGTTGACGGTCCCCTGTTCGATTTCGGGGAAAACTGTTCGCGAAAATATGTGACGCGTACTATTTTGTTTACACACTTGGAGTTTCAGCACATTCCGATTCATATTTCTTTCATTACTTAAAAATAATTACTTAATTACCAATTATGCTTAAATTTTGGACACCAGTGTATATTATGAATATCAGTGATAAAAAAAAATAACAAAAACCCTTAAATTACAAAAAATATAAAAAATTCCATTTAATGAAATCCAATTTAGTGTGAAAATTACAAATTCCAGCACCAAGGTGAAGAACTTTATGTTTATTAGTGACACGCCTTATCTCCAAGCTATGCTATGATGTCTACACATAAAGCTTTGAAATTAAAATCCCCGTTTAAAATTTAAATCGCAAAAATGAATGGTTGACACTGATAGAATTTATTTAATTAAATTAGACTTTTAGAAAAAAAAGATATGATTTTGCGTGTGACACGAGGTATTGAGATGTAAGAACACAAAATTTGAAATTTCCGACTTGTATAGTTTTTGTGTACGGACTCTGGCAGTGACGGAAACAGAGAAGACAAGAAAGAATAGAGTTTCGTTAAATGAGCAAAACCTTAAGGCAACAAACAACCATGTTTGCACATTTTGATACATCTTTTTTACCATCAGTTATCTTTTCATAATCTAAATGTCAAAATGTATATATTATTCATTATAAAAAACTGTAATTAGCGAATTCATTTAGAATTTTCAGAAGCTTTTAATTCCGAGATAAATGCATATTTTGGTTTAAAAGAATTAACTTTTGCGCTGTGTCTTTACAGTAGAGAAAATCTTCAATGAATCAAAAGAACAGTGTATTTTAATCTTCGTTCTGGAGCTAAATAAACGAAACTCTGAAACTTAATTCAGAACAAAACTCTTTTCAGTAAGTCTTTAGTAAATTATTCCTTTTTCACGTATTTTCTTGAAAATTACTTTCCTTAAATGAATTGCATTCGTATGGTAGTATAGGATTAACAGGTAATACCTTTAAGTATGTTTTCTTTGTAGTTTGTGACATTTGTTCTGTCGCTTATTTCTAAACTAAACGCTTGCTGAAAAATGTTTCCTTAGAAATAAAATACTGTATTTGCGCATTTTCTAAAGACGTTTTATCCTCTAACATTTTGAAATCTACTAAGCTCTCAAATTACATGCATGAAATCAACATGAATGTTATACTATTTTTAGAATTATAACTTTATATTCCATTTAAAATTTATGACAGCTTCCAATTTTGAGATAAATAAATATTCATTTTTAGGTAATAACATTTTTACATTGCGTCCCTGAAAGAAAGAACTTTTTAAGGAATTAAACTACTGAATTATAGACAGTCTGCCTCAAAACTTAGGACGCAATCAGAAAACGACATTTATGAAATAACCATAAAATATTAAAAAAAAAACTTCTTCTAACTAGATTCTTCAAATTTATTCAAATAAATCGCATGAAAACAAGTATCTAATTTCACAAAGATTCAGGTACAATGAAAGACACTCACAAACGCACATAATTTCATTTTTTACGGAACGTTATTTATTAACAGTATTCCCCAGGTTTTGAATAATTGCGTGTCTTTGAATAACTTTACTTTTGAAATGTAATTAACAGAATAAATTAAGATATTTTCACAATGGCCATATTTAGTTTATATTACTTTTGATTGCTGTTGTGTCCCATGTTAAGGTAACTAAGATGTCTTATTTGGATTTAAATTGGGGTTTAAAGCTAATCAATGTAAACCGCTACCATTTTGTGCGATAGCCATTGTTTTATATTATTTTATACTGCCGAGATTTTAATTTCATCTTTCGGTAAGAGTTGGTTTTACAAGAATAAATGTCAGGCGCTATTCAAGAAAATATTTTTATGCTTAAAAACTCAAAATTATCAGACGCATTTTCAGACTCATTTTTAAAAGTAAAAATAGTAACTTGATGACATGAATTTTGATGACATTTATAAGTGACCTGCGTTTATATTTTTTCTCCAACCAATTCGAACTTCATTTATATATATTTTTTCTGAGTATGAATACATTTTTTGTTTCTAGTACTATCGCATCGAGAAATTCGGTTCAAAATGCCCAATTTGACAGCATTTTCGGAAGCATATCCTGTTTTTATATTAAAGAAAACCTATACGGCACATTATATAGTTTCTGTATAAGAGAACTTGGCGATTGGATGCGTTTGAAATCAAAAATAAATAAAAAAATTAGTCAAAAAGTAAACAGTTTGGATCTGAGCACACAACAATTTTTTCTTCAATCATACTTTTAATTTGTGTTTTTTTCTCTAAGGACTCGTCCTATTAAAAACTTGTTAATGCAAAAATTGTACATAATATTAAGAAGGTTTGTGATAGATGCAAGTGGATTTTATATCTTGTGAATAGAAGAATTTGTGCTTTTTTTTCTTTAATATCCTCCCTTTTTTTCGTTTTTAATATTTCATTGCAGTAAGAGTTGATAGCATGAAAAACTTGTTAGTATAAAAGTTGTGATAACTTTAAGAAGACGTAATGAGTTTGTTTAATTAAATGTTATATCTCCATTCAAAATTGACGAAGTTATGAATATCTTTTCTCTTTAAAACCTTTCGCCCATTGAGCGTATTTCCAATTTTATCCAAAATCGTCATAGATACGAAATTATGCTTATCAGGATCTTGAAAAGTTAGAATATTTATGAACATTGTACTGAGAAGTCAATTAGAATAATTTTTTTGTAGTTTACGCTATTTTATTATGCAAGGTTATTTTACTTGTTCTGTTTTATTCTAGAAATGCTTAGAGACAAGATTTGTCCATTCGCTTCTCAATCACAAATTGTTTCAAATCCTCAAATTTCTACTTTTTTCTACTTTGATGTAATTAACTGTATAAAGTGTAACATATGTTAAAATTATACATTTTATACTAGATGTTCAATTAACACATGTGCATGAATAATTGTATATTTATATTAATTAAATCTATTAATATAATTTAATAATTAATGTTAAAGAATAACTTGAATATAATTTTTAACAATTTCGACAACACCTAAAATATCAATATTAAATCAAATGTAACACTTTTTAGTACATCTGATTCCAATTAACTGCAATTGTAATTCGGGTTATTTTTATTAAATAAAAATATTCGTCAAGTGAGATTTAATTTTGTTTTTAAACAAAATTCTTAGTTACATATTAATACAGATATTTCACTTAAAGTCTTCTAACTATTAAAATTTATATGCTAATCACATGGATGTTAAATGAACCGTAAACTATAGCTGGTGATTTATGTTACACTTCTAAAGATTTTAGTTCTAAAGAAATTTGTAATTGACTTTTCAAATGCTGATTTTTGCATAGTTTCTTTATAAATGAATAAAAACTCTAACGATTCAAACGAGGGGAGTATTTAGAAGCTCATTACCATTACTAAATTACATTAAAAAAAATGTTAAAAGTAAATGCAATACAAAACTCTATTTCAGTAAAGCTTTGCTAAATTACATCCTTTTACGAGTTCTTTCTTCAAATATTTATCTTTAACGAATCTTATTCTAACGGTAATACCGGATGAGTATTACATTACTTTCACAATTTACAGCAATTGTGATATATTGTTTATTTTTAGGGCTGAAAAATAAACGCTTCGAAGTAAGTTTTCAGTTAATTTCCGTTAATTGTATAAGATAATTTTTTATGAAACAGAAAAAAATAAGCATTATTTTCAAAGATTTTCAAAGTTTCAAGGGTAATTTTAGTCGAATAAAATATAAACACTTTTATTTAAACCAATAATAATTTTTTCTTGCATTAAATACATCCTTTTGATTGCATACTAACATCAAAAAGCATTTTTACATGTAAAATATCTATTATAAATTCAAATAATATTTTCAAATTTATTAAAAGCGATACTTTCATATCAGACTCATGCCAGAGGTGAATAGCGGAAGAATTCGCCGAAATTTTGCTAGCGGCAGTTTTTTACAATATGATGATTTTAGTGACTTAAGCATATAGATTGGTTACATGTCTGATAAATGTAAATTTTATTTATACATTGTGATTATAATTAAAATCTATTTCTTTCAAGAATTTACTGTAAAAATACTTTCAAAAAAAAAAAAAATATTGCCCAGTTAAACTGATGGCATTGAGCTCACAGGCTACGCATACTAATTGTACATTACAGCCTTATATTTTCAAAGGTTAATTCCGTTCGAAAAGCTCTCCCCTTTCCCCTTTTTTATACTTAATCACTGAACCTCCTAAACTATCAAGGACATGCTTTATCATACAAAAAATCTATATCCAAAATTCAGAGCAAATCGGATAATTCTTAATAAAAACCCATTTATCATTTATATAATTTAAGAGGAGTTGTCCCCCTCTTTTATACTTAACCATTAAACTTCCAAAAATATTCGGAGATTTGAACGAAATCTGACAATTCTGCTTTCAAAAACCCATTTGTATAAATTAAGGGGAGGGGCATTAGAATCCCCGTTTCCCCTGTTTATACTTATTCAATGAACACCTAATAAGAGTCACAGAATCGCCTCATCAGAATGATCCTATATCTAAATTTTGAACGAAAACTTAATTCTGCATGAAAAACCCATTTATATCAATTAAAGGGAGGGGCATGAGCCCCCCGTCCTCCATCTTACACATATCGAATGAACTCAAAAAACTAATCAGGAAAGCGCCTTGTCAGGATATACATATATACAAAATTTCAAGTGGATCGGATATTTTTATCATGAGTTATCGCGTTGCGCACGAACGAACATACATACAGAACGGGCGGGTACATAAGCTCTCAGGCTATGATAGCCTGTGAGCTAAAAAGCACTGTTTAGAATGACTTGTTTGACCGAAATGTATGGGATGAGGATAAAACAATATGGCATGAAAAAAAAAAGTTCGAAATTTCAGCAACAGATGGCACTTTGCTAAATATAATATGCAAAATAAAGACATTTCATGCGCACCATACATTGCCTTTGTTATTAAAAAAACTGACATTTTTCTCATATGACATCTGATCTCATTATCTTTTAATTTGAGAAATTTCGAAATTCCAAAAATGTAGTTCAAAAAATCTCCACTAATTTTTTTTAATTTAAAAATTTTTAGTTCGATTTATAGTTCAAAAAATCTCCACTATTTCTTTTTTATTTCAGATTTTTTAAAAGTATGGAATTTTGGATTGAATTTAAATAATTTGGTTTGAACATTTTTAATTTATTAAAAATAATTAATTTCCTTTTTCATTATTTTAAAATTACATTTATTGTTGCTACCATCTATGTCAGAATTTATTAATTATAAATTAACAATTTGGATTTATTAATTAAAGGACAAGTTGTTTTGAAAGAAACATTGAACTAAACCCCTTCTGCGATTATACTTATCCACTTGTTTTATTTAGCTAATAATGTATCTATCAATATTTATAAGATTTGTATTTCATTAAATGGTATTATACTACTTAACAATTAGGTATTTAGAAAATCACATAAATTTACTCTATAATAACTTTTCTATCAAAATAAATCAAATATAAACTAGTAAATCTGCAGATCAGGAGCCTCAACGTCAGCTTTGTTCATATTTTTTTAAAATACACTTTGGGTAATATTCAACTCCCTGGAAACTGTAATTTAAAATTTTCAAATTGCGTAATTATTTATAAAAATAAAATAGGAATTAGAAATTTTCAGCCATCAAAAGCGGTAAATTAAAAATTTAGTTATGTTAGGATATTCTGAAATTTTCATGATCTATTATTTTTGTTTTCTTTATTATAACATAGTAGATTTCTTCAGGGGGGCTCCGCCCCCCTGAACCCCCCGAGCCTCACTTAATTTAAATTTGTCACTTTCTAATAATTGTGCTAATGATTATTGTATATTTTGTATTTCTTTATACATTTTGATTTATAAGAATAAGTAACAGTTTGGGCAAATATTTTTCTTTATCTTCATACTTCTACATGCCTGCCAGCCACAAACACCTAAACCTGATGCAACAGGAAGTTTTGTAATTTTTAACTCAGTAATCTAGAGTTTTACAATTTTGTTTCCGAAAAAAAATTTTTTTTTTGATTGCATTTTGCTGCAGTTATAGCGGGACAGACAGACATGCAGAAGTAGAGACTGACATATGAAAAAAATAAATTTCGTGTCTCCAAAGTATGCTTTCAGTGAAGTTTCGGCAATGACGTCATTATTCATGAGTTATTGATATTCATGTTTCTTGTATTTTTAACGACTACTATAAAATACCTGTTTTTGTTCAACTATGACGTCATATTTTACCAAGTGAAATATTTATTAACAATATAATTCTTGTTTATTTCTTTTACTTCTAATTATGTCCCCATTTTTGTCAGAAAAATTCCTATTAACGAAACGAATATCCGTGTTTAATATTTAATAAAAAGTACTATATCTATAGTTATTTTAATACTGACGTCATATTTATTTTTTTTTTCATAGTTTAATTTTTCGAATGGAAATTGCTCAATTGAAACTTATTGCAGTTGAAAAATTATTATTCCAAGTTTTGATTTTTTTTTGGCAACAATAAAGGAAATTGCTTAAATTTTATTTAAAAAATCCCTATTGATTCTGTATGAGAAAGAAGGAAATTTTGAATTATTAAGGAAAATATTTGAATAAAATTAATAAAGCATAGCCTATGGTTTTTTTTTCTGGGCTATGCTATATTTATACGCAAAGATACAGAGAAATTAATTAATTCATAAGTTTTGATGTTGACTTCATTTAAATTTTTCACACGCTTTCAAATTTATAACATTATAAGGATAAGGATTAAGATGAATGGTTGCTTAGCAACCATTAGAAGAAAATAAAGAAAATGAAATAAATACATTTCAAATAAGTAAATCTCTAAAACAAATTAGTCTATATTATTGGAACACATTTATAAAAAATCTCCAAAATTTACAGTAATAATTTTAAAAATCTGACAAATGCGTTGACAAAATTTCAGAATAATACGAATAATTTAACTGGTAAATTTTAGTATTCATTTATCATTGAATTCCATTAATCAAATGTGTCATTTTCTCTCAGGGGAAAAAAAGGAAAATCATTGGATTAGCCATAGAAAAACATTATTGCGCGAAATAAAATATTCTATATCTTCCGAACGAATGAATGAAATCTAACAAAAAACTATACAGCTTAATCCCAGTGTCTCACTAATATACCCACTTAATTTCAAGCCAATCGAATGCTTTTTACGGAAGTTATCGCGGAACAGACAGACAGACTGACAGACAGACAGACAGACAGACAGAATCCAAAAAATTTCGTGTCTCCAAAGTAAGCCTTCAACTGACGTTTCGGCAATAATCCAAATCTCACAACTATTACACATTTTTTCAACATTTCTCAAGCGTCTCTAGCAAAATATACAAGTTAAAAAGAAAAATGTTTTACTTTGTCAAAAAAATCATATTCGTCGAAAGATCATATGATGTATGAATATGTATTTTCTTGAATAGAAATCAAATAGAAAATATATTGCGTGCAATATCTGGAGGGTAAACTTAAAAAAAATAAATATTTGTTATTGTGATGCATTTCTAATTCCTCGGAAATATACAAATACTGTGGAAAGGAAACATAATATTATTTGTAATGGATTACATTTGCAAGTTGGCTTATTATAAGTTGATGATTATTTTTTACAAATGATATTTATTTAGATTTTTTTTAAGGTATAAAACTTTTATAATTCATAAATAAAATAGGATTTAATAATAAAAAAGTTAGAATAATTTATGTGTAAGAGGATTGAATTTAGCTGTGAGCAGCGCTATTTAAATTATTTAATAGCTTTGCATATATTTCCATCATATGCCTATTTTGATATTAATTTATGTACGAGGTATGTTTAAAAAATATCTAACCAGAACTTTTTTAGCGATAATATATAGTTACACGTAAGTGGTCTCTATTTATACGCAAATGTTTAACCTTTCTTTTAATATCGTTTGCCATACAGTAAAAATATTTAAGATACAATCTCATGGGAAATAAAAATGCGCTATAGACAAGTTCCTTTCTTAGGAGGTATAAATGCAATCTTATTTTTTTCTCAGGTATTATCATATTCACTTTGCATGGATCTTTTTCACGTAAGAGAGAATTGCTTCATATGCAGATTCATTATTAACTTTCAAAATTATCCCTAAGATATTTATTCGTTGGGCATATCTTTGTTTAAATTCTAATTACCTCGCACTCACTCTAAGGCAAGGGGAAGTAGTATACTTCCAGAAGCAAGGGATCGCTCTGAACCCATCTCCTACATGCTAATTTACTTTTTACCGACCTTAGGAAAATTACTAGAGAAACTTTTAGTTAAGAGATTGGTTCATTTTCTGGAAACAAACAATATCCTCCATCACAGACAATATGGGTTCAGAGAAGGCAGATCTTGCGAATATGCTTTGAATGATATTCTATCCTCCTGCGCCTTAAGCATAGATGCTGGAAACTACACTTCCCTGGTCTCCTTAGACATAAAGGGTGCTTTGGACAATGTAGAGTGGCGGGATATACTACTCCAGTTAATTGAAATTGGCTGTCCGGGTAACATAGCTGGAACCATCCGCTCATATTTATCAGAACGAAGAATAATTGTTAACTGGGGCTCTGGCTCATCATACCACAATATTCAAAGAGGCTGCCCGCAGGGATTATGTTTAGGCCCTATTCTCTGGTTACTAATAGCTAATGTAATTCTTAAAGAACTAGAAAAACACGGGTTCCTCCTACATGCCTTTGCTGATGATTTCAGCTTTGTCATCTCGGGCCGTGTTCGTGTTGACCTTGACAGAGAAGTAGCTCGGACTCTCCCCCTCTTCCTCCAGCTGCTAACTAGCCTACACCTCTCCACAGGCAAATCACAAGAACTAACATTTGCAAAACCACGCAATCTTCAATGTCTACCCACGATGAGAATCGGTGGGCAATCGGTTAAACTTGTACAGAAATTAACACTACTAGGCCTCACAATAGATAAACATATGAGCTGGACGGAAAACATTAAGAACATCAGAGAGAAACTCGTAAAACTCCATAACAATTCACGCAAATTAAAAGCTGAAACTTGGGACATTAAACCCCAAATGCTCAAAGTTTGGTGCCATTCAATAGTGGAACGGATAATCTTTTACTGCGTGGGTATCTGGGGAGGCAGCCTGACCAAACAGGTGAAGGATAAACTGACATCTATTCAAAGGATATTCCTACTCCAGATGAGCAGAGGATACAAAACGATTTCCTCGGAGGCCCTTGCAGTTATAACAGGGATCCCTCCCATTACAATTACACTTGGATTTGAATATCTAAGAAGCAAGATCTTGCATCTCCAACACGACACAACACAACAAGCCTATTTCCCAAACATAGAGATACAACGAAAAGTCAGCAGCTGTATCCTGCATCCTGCGAGGGAGACGTCGCATTTACAAGTGAACTTGGAAAAGCATTCTTACAAACCAACCAGAGATCCAACTATATACACAGATGTATCCCGAACCGAATCAGGCGTGGCATCAGCTTTCTGTGTCATGAGTGGCGGCGAGGTGACCCATCAGTGGGCCTGCAGGACTGGCGACTTTAACTCCGTATTTCAAGCGGAGCTACTTGCAATCCTGGGGCACTGGAATGGATCTCTAGACAACCCTACCCCTTCATCAGGGTTTACAGTGATAGTTTGTTCAGCTTGCAAGCCATTTTTTCAAATCGTAATAAACACCCCATAGTCCTAAAAATCAAATTATTGATCTTAATCAATAAAACTTCCCTTGGTCACGTCTCGGTTGACATTGGCATTGAGGGCAATGAACGGGCTGATGCTCTGGCCAAGGCAGCGACAGAAAATCCAACAACAGAAATTGAACTCCCAGTGCCTTTCTCCCATCTCAAACGACCCCTAAAAGGAAGAAACATACCCGCCTGGCAGACTAGGTGGCACGAGTCTGACAAGGGACGCCATACCTACAACCTCATCCCAAAAGTATCTAGAGAGCTTTATTTCCTTTCTCCACCCACCACAGCCTTCCTCACTGGTCATGGACCCTTTATACAATATTTAAAGAAATTCCATTGTGCCTCTTCACAACTTTGTGAATGTGGCGAAGTGGGGTCCCCAGATCATACCTACTATCACTTTACTCTGACTGAAGCTTGGCATCTCATATATCACCCTTCTCCGTCTAAATCTTGGCTACAAGGGATATTATCTCAGCCAGCGTTGTTTGCCAAATTAAGAAACATTTATAATTACTTAACGTTCATTTCCATTCTAACCAAATAGCGGTCTGTCTTTCTGTAGTAAAGCAGAAAATCGAGAGTTTTCCATCCCACATCACAGTTGTTTGTCATGAAGGGGCACGGGCCCCAGCGGACAGTGCACCATAATTTCATCTGCCGCTCTCTGTCGCAAGGGGGCAGTCTGTGCTCCAGCGGATGAATTTTATCTATTTTATTGTAACTCGTATCAAATTTTATCTATTTTGTTGTAACTAAAAAATAATGTAACCCTTTTTTTAGACCTTAATAAAGGCGACCGGGAGGGATACTATGCTCTACAGACTGTGTGATTAGTGAAATGTTTAGAATGATACATAAACAGAAAAACCAACTGTCCCACTCTGAGCCACCCACTCTCTCTGAAAAGAAGTGAAAACGTCAAAAGTTACACTGATTCGGGAGTTTAAACTACAGTTAAATGTTATTTTTTCACATACAATTTTTTTAAACACATAAACATTTTATTAAAAGACAATCTTTGCTTAAAATTTTAAATGCGCTTTTCTGCATGATATTTATTTTCACACTTTTTCGGCTTTACATTATTAATTCAAGAATTGTTCAAGAAATAAGGTGCAAACTTGGAACTTGTCTTTTATTTTTATTTATGTATTTATTTATTGCATTAATTTTGTTTCGGCAAACTTAAAAAAATATTTACTTTTGAATAAACGATTATTGAAAAAATAAATTAAATCATTTTTTAAATAAATATTGTTGATATTTTATAAAATAATATTTTTAAAAATGCTGAAACAAACTAAAATTATGCTTTCCTCTTTAATTAAATGAAAAAATAAATTAAAATCCAATGGATAATGTTTCGAGTCATAACAGTTTTAAATTATTGTAATGTAAAAAAGATAAAAAAATTAATGAATTATTTTTTAGTTACAATTCTGGGAAATTTTAGGATGTGATTTTATTTGCAAATTATATGGTTAACCATCACAAAAAAGAAAAAAAATCAAAATTTTTACTCAATAAATATATTTTCCTAGAACTGTTAAAGTAAAATTTTTCTTGAATTGCACTCATTTCAATTTGTGCTTGATCCCTTAAAACCTGACGAATTATTTAAACGGCCATAACTCTGCGAGTTTTGGAGATATGAAGATGCAAAGGAGTGAATAAGGAAAATTTTTCTAATTGGAATTTTTACCCTACGGAGACTGTATAAAAATTTAATTTTCGTATTTTTTCAAATAGACCCTCCATGGAGTTATAATTTATGTTATTATTTTTTAATGAATTTTTGCAATTGGAAGTATGGGTCTAGGAGTATTTAAGGAGATAACCTATTGTTTCAATACTTATTACTCACCCTGTATACCCACAAGCACTGTGAAATTAAGCATTGTAGCGCTTTCTCTTTCTTTCTTTCCCATTTAATCAGACTTAGCCACACCAACGTATGGTCGGGTACAGTTAGTTACAAATAATTACCTGAATGTTAATCACAGTTAGAACTCATGGATAAATTAATAAGATAAATAGCTAAACCTTGCTTCATTTCATATAACATACCTGCCGCAATTTTTTAGAAAAAATACTTAATAGTATAATCCTTTATAAGATGTAAATTTTTTTAAATTATTTCTACCGCTGGCAAATGACATTTTAAAAGCTTTGATTAATGTTTATTTTCTTCTTATTTTTACAGACCAAAATTACAAATACTATAAGTAAAAACTTTGAAAGATGTCATTCGGCACTGGTATAAAGAATTTTAATGTGTAGAAAAAGAAATCATTTTTCACTTTAGACGAAATAAGTCTTGTAATTGTGAAGTAACATTTTACGCATATTTGATTTAATGATAACTGTTAAAAATACACTTGTTCGTGCTTTTTACAATCTTTTTTTAAATAAATGTTTTCCTAACAATATTCTTTTTCATTGCATGTTACTACAGCAAATGTTCTTATCCCTTGGAGAAAAAATATTAATAAAAGAGGCATGTGCAAGCAGTAAAGTCTTAATGCAAAGAAAGATAACTCTATATTAAATATGAAAGTTTTCAGAAAGCGTAGTTCTACTTGCGGACAAAGTTGATTATTAGTTTTTCTTATCAGTAGAGAGCTTTTTTTCTTGTTCATTTTTCTGGGCTATTTAGGAGACATTTGGAAGAAAAACTTTCTTTATGACAGCATAAAATAGATAAAAATAGGGAATTTTAACTTCGTAATGTACATGGTAAATAGAATAGTTAAGAAAATATGAAAAAAAATATTTTGCTGTAAGTCTTTTTGTTGTTAAATTATTTTCTGTTTAGTAAATTTTCATCAATCTTCATGTAAAGAGTTGTTTATTATTGACAAAAGAGATTTTTTCATAGACTTGATAGTGTTAGAAATTTAAAAGATTACTTTTTAAACGGCTGAATGTATAAAAGTTTTAATCACATGTGAGATGTTAGTGATGAAATTCAATTTAAGCAATGTCCAGCAATTACTTGATTTTAGAAATTGCTTTATTAAGGCTTGCAACTATGAAAAATATGATAGAGCTAAAATACTTAGTGTTTGTTCATATGTAATATTATCATTTTAGGAGGAAGGAGGGAGGGGGCGGTCTAGCATATGATATCGTAAAATATCGTTAAGGGAAGGGGGATTTGTCTTTTGATATCGATATCATTTTTTATTCAATCAAAATTTCTCTGTTTATTTGTGAGATGTCTTTTGGTCCAAAATAGTGTATTATCTTTTTTAATCGTTTATCTATTTTTATGAAAGTACGAAATTGTTATTAAAATCCCTAAATTATCAAATTATCTATACTAATAAAAGAACAAAACGCTCTGTCTGTGTGTGTGTGTCTGCGATGGCTAGAAAAAGCTACAGCATGTACGAGGCTCAAGATTTTTTTGAGAGTATCCCCAAATCTCTCCTGGTATAACCAAGCTTCAGAATTTCGAAATTCCAATTATTAACTGAGTAATTAATTAAAATCGAGAGGTCACTCTCACAAAACATTATCTTTTTCCAAATTTTTTCCCTTTCGTTTCTTTATTGTTGGTTGGTTGTATAAAATTTTTGCAGAAGGAATTAAGAAAGCTCAGTCAGAATTAAAGAAACCAATTTGAGATTTTGACATTTCAAAAGTGACTGTTTTTTCCAAAGACCTTTAAAATTCATAGACTGGCAAAATGAAAGTTTAACTTAAGATTTTTTAACATAGCTGTTAGGTACGCCAGATCGTTGGTACTTCGTACATTAGAATGTATGTGTGGTTAGTTATGTTGCAGTAAATATATGTATATATATGTATATACGAGGCTTTTTTAGCAGTTTTTTAAATCATTGGATAAATTTGAATGCATTTTATTTAATTTCAAATTTATTATGACTTTAGTTTGCTTTTAAAACAAAAATAAAATGGCTGTTTGACGTAGAATTGTTCGAATCGGCAGACGCAATACAGAATAATAAATTATCAAATAGCAAAGTAAATTAATATCAAAAATAATCACTAAAAGAATAGTAGAAAAACATAATGTTTAGGCGTATTACCACATAACCCGATCCCAAACCGAAAAAAAACCCGACAATACTCTGGCCCAACCAAGACAAAATTTCCATGAGCATAAACTGGACCCGAACCTAAAATTCCGTTTGAAAAAAACTATGGATTTGATATCCGACCCGAACCAAATCTGCACAAAAATATTTAAATGAAGCATAAACGATTCCGAACAAAGAAAAATAATGTTCTTTTATATGCAACCCGACCCGAACCTAAAAATTCTCTTTAAAAAAAACCCGAAAAAGGACCAGAACGAAATCTTAAATGGATAAAAATATTCCAAAGCACTATAACTCGATAAGAGCAAGACAAAACAATTTCCGTGAACATAAACCCGACTTGAACCTAAAAAATTCCATTTGAAAAAAACCCTGAAATTTTATGCAAACTACATTTGAATCCGATCACAATATTCGAAAGAACCATAACTGGATTCAAAAAAGAGAAAATAATTTCCATGGACATAAACCCGATCCGAATCTAAAAATTCCATTTGAAAAAAACACCTGAAATTTGAATCGAACCAAATATGAACCTGACAAAAATATTTCAAAGAACCAAACCCGGATCCGATGAAGACAAAAAATTTCCATGAAAATGAATCCAATCGCAGCCTAAAAAAATTCTTTGAAAAAATCTCGAAATCTGAACTAAACTAAATCTGAATCTGACAAAAATATTCCAGAGGAGCATATTTTTATTCGAACAATACGGAATAATTACGAAATTCGGAAGTAAAAAATAGCGAACTAAACGTTTTTCTCAGAACATAGAGAACAAAAGTTTTGGCCGGAAGAACAATTTTTCCCAAAACAACAAGAACGGGGTAAGGAATAATTATAACCTTTTCAAAACTGAATGTTTTTATTGCAATGAATTTGTCTCTCATAAATCGAATCAGTGTCCTCGCAGAATGGATGGAAATAAAAGTAATCACTACGGTTTAAATAACACGAAAGCGGTGAACGCCATGAGTAATAAATTTTGTCCGTCGGATAAAATTGTCAAAAGTATTGAAATTAAAGGTAAATCCGTAAATTGTTTTGTTGATAGCGGATCGGATGTGACAATGATAAACAATGAACTTTATAGAATTTTGGGAAGGCCTAATTTAAGTAAGAATGATGTGAAATTGACAGGTATTAGTGGTGATGGAGTAATTCCTTCAGAGTTTTTCAATACTAATATAAAAATTGATGATGTTAGTGTAAATTTCGATGTGTACGTTTTGCAGGATTTAAAATATGAAATGCTTCTCGGAAAAAACTGTTTGAATAAATTAAATTTCGAAATATCAAACAATGGCTTAAAAGTAACAGGTAAGCGAAACGATGAAAAAAATACAGTGTAAATGTTATTACGAAGATACCCTTAGGAATTCCAAAGATAGACGCGGTCAAAGATGTTAAAAACATTCTCATGGCCAAATCCGACTTGCGGTTAGATGTTGACAAGGTTCCCAGGCCCGACCTAGACTTGCGGTTGAATTCTTTAAACACACCCATGACTGAACATTCTTTAGCTGATTCTCACCGAATTTGTTTGCTTAGCAGAAATAGCTAATGCGGTTAATGTAAATGAAATCGATATGACGCATATTGCCGACTGCGGTTTAAGGGAAGAATTAATTAATTTGATTACGAATTATAAGACGGAGAAAACAAAAAGTGTTGACTTGAAAGTTAAGATAGTGTTAAACGATGCAATACCAGTAGTACAAAGGCCGAGGCGGTTAACGATTGCTGAACAAGCATTTGTTGATACACAAATAGGAGATTGGCTTGATAAGGGTATTATAAGAGAGAGTTGTTCAATAGGGTGGGCCGAAAAAAACTTTTTTTCGATTTTCGATTATGGCGGGTGCGGAAAAGTGGCCACTTGTGGCACTCAGTTCATACAAAAAATTTGAGATTTTTTGGACATTTCCTTACCCTGCCGCAAACGGCTTGAAGTTTTGCAAAAATGCTCATTTTTGAACTTTTTTCGAAAAAAATTAAAAAATGTTAAATTAATTTTTTTTATTGTATTTACTTGAAAAGGCATATTTAATATACCAAATGATTAAATAAGATCTGATCATGCATTATTTAATATCTATGTGTATTATAACTTAGGCTATTTTTATAGCTTTTCCACGTATAGCAGGCAAAAGTTGTATTTGTTTGAATCGATCGTTAGTTTCTATATTATTTATGTCCCTTGGTCTTCTTTATATTTTTTCTATGTGTCAAACGTCATATATTTGGGGAACAGACAGTAGTCTACTTCAAAAACAAATCTGGAAGGTGAGAAAGTGGTGAAGTAGGATTCTAAGCGAGCGCAATGACTCGTCCTAATACTCATGGAGTGAAGGACGAAATAGTTGAGAGCCAAAATGCGATAAAGGATTCTTATTATTTATCCTTGCTAAATTACCTGCGACATTTGTTCAGTGTTAACGTGAAACCCTTTTATTGTGATATACAGTGTGATATACATTTTTTGGGTCGTTTAATATGCAATTTTAGTGTTTTGTGCGTTTTATTACAACGAGCTTAGAAATGGCTAGTATAAAGGGCCATGACAATGCAAAGACACGCGATAGCGTGAAAAGTAACTTTTTGGGGACATCATGCATATTGAAAGAATTGCAATTGCCAACTTATGCTGATAATCATGCACCACTACTACTGGTTGCTTCGCCATGTAGAAGTTCTGACAGCAGAGGATACGAATCTCGCCATCGATAAAAACAAAGTCAGAAGAGAGAAACAGAAACTCGGAAAGAAGAGGCAGAAGAAATTATTGAAAGAAGGAAAATTAAAAGCATATTTTTTGATGGTAGAAAGGATAAAAGTATATTAAGAGAAAGAAAAATAACAAGCGGCACCGTCGAGAAAAAGGGAGGAACATATCACCATGTTGTTTGAACCTGATTAGGAATACTTGTGTCACTTGATACCTCGTTCCGTTACCTTGATACCTCGTCAGTTCAGAAAAGTCTAACTTGTGGTGACTTGGAAGATTGTATTATGATTTTGCTATTTCTTTTCTGTGACTGGAACGAGGTATCAAGTGACCCGAGTATTCCTAACCAGGTTCAAACAACACGGTGATGTGTTCCTCGCCTTTCCTTCGACGGTGCCGCTTGTTTTTTTCCCTCTGAATATACTTTTATCCTTTCTACCATCAAAAAGTATGCTTTTAATTTTCCTTCTTTCAGTAACTTCTTCTGCCTGTATCTTATTTCCAAGTTTTTTTTTCTCTCTTCTGACTTTGTTTTTATCGATGACGAGATTCGTATTCTCTGCTGTCACAACTTCAACATGGTGAAGCAACAGTAGTAGTGGCGCATGATTATCAGCATAAGTTGGCAATTGCAATTCTTTTAATATGCATGATGCCCCCAAAAAGTTACTTTTCACGCTATCGTGTGTCTTTGCATTGTCTTGGCCCTTTATACTAGCCATTTCTAAGCTCGTCGTAATAAAACGCACAAAACACTATAATGGCACATTAAACAACCCAAAAAGCACTGTATATCACTACAAAAGGGTTTCACGTTAACACTGAACAAATGTCACAGGTAACTGAGCAAAGATAAATAATAAGAATCTTTTATCGCATTTTGGCTCTCAACTATTTCGTCCTTCACTCCCTGAGTATTACGACGAGTCATTGCGCTCGCTTAGAGTCCTGCTTCACAACTTTCTCACCTTCTAGATTTGCTTTTGAAGTATACTGCTGTCTGTTCCCCAAATATATGACGTTTGACACATAGAAAAAATATAAAGAAGACCAAGGGACATAAATAATATAGAAACTAACGATCGATTCAAACAAATACAACTTTTGCCTATTATACGCGAAAAAGCTATAAAAATAGCCTAAGTTATAATACACATAGATATTAAATAATGCATGATTAGATCTTATTTAAACATTTGGTACATTAAATATGCCTTTTCAAGTAAATACAACCAAAATAAATTTAATTTAACATTTTTTAAATTTTTTCGAAAAAAGTTCAAAAATGAGCATTTTTGCAAAACTTCAAGCCGTTTGCGGCAGGGTAAGGAAATGTCCAAAAAATCTCAAATTTTTTGTATGAACTGAGTGCCACCAGTGGCCACTTTTCCGCACCCGCCATAATCGAAAATCGAAAAAAAGTTTTTTTCGGCCCACCCTATTGTTCAAATTATGCTGCGCCTATTGTTTTAGCGAAAAAGAAAAATGGAGACTATCGATTATGCGTAGATTATAGGAAACTTAACAAAAAGATAATTAGAGATAATTATCCCCTTCCAGTGATTGACGATATTTTAGATGAGATTGGGCAGAGTAAGGTGTTCAGTACATTAGATTTGAAAAATGGATTTTTTCACGTAGAGGTTGATGAGGATAGTAAAAAGTTTACTCCGTTTGTTACGAATAATCAACAATTCGAGTATAATGTAATACCATTCGGGTTAAATGTGGCTCCCCAATTTTTCCAACGTTACATATATGCACGCCTTAAAGAATTAATAAGAGATAAAATGATTTCCGTGTACTTAGACGATATAATCGTCCCTGCGCAGACTGAAGAAAAGGCGCTTTCTAAATTGAAACGTGTGTTTCAGGTAGCATCAGAGTATGGCCTCGAGTTTAATTTTCCTAAATGTCAGTTTTTGAAGAGAAAAATCGAATTCTTAGGATACGTAATTGAGAATGGAATAATTCGACCTTCCAAAACACATGGTATAGCTGTTATAAAATTTCCTGAACCAAAAGATAAAAAACAACTCCAAAGTTTTTTGGGACTAACCGGATATTTCAGGAAGTATATCGCTGATTATGCTAGAATTGCTAGATCTTTGAGTGATCTTTTAAAAATGGAAAATGAATTTAATTTCGGACCAAGTCAAAAAAAAGCTTCCCAAATTCTAAAAAATAAACTGTCTAGTAAACCAGTATTTCACATATTTAGAAAGGGGGCGGAAACGGAATTACATACGGATGCGAGTAGTTTAGGTTTCGGAGCAATCTTTTTACAAAAAGATGATTATGGAGATTTACATCCAGTTCATTTCATGAGCAAGAAAACAACGCCCGCTCAAGCGAAATATAGTAGTTATGAGCTCGAAGCACTTGCTGTCATCTAAGTATTAAAGAAATTTCGATCTTATTTGTTAGGAAATAAATTTAAAATAATAACCGATTGTTCTGCTTTTTAAAAAACCTTAGAGAAAAAGATCTTACACCTAAAGTTGCAAGGTGGGCATTATTTCTTCAAAAATTTGACTACCAAATTGTTCACAAAGCCGGAAATCAAATGAAACATGTCGATGCATTGAGTCGTAACACGGTATTAACTTTAATGCGTTCACAGGATGAACTTACTGCAAAATTGACTAAAGCGCAAAACGAAGATGATTACATTCAAACTATAAAAACTTTTGTTGAAAAAAACGAAAGAAATGATTATTTTGTTAGGCGAAATATTGTGTATAAATATGAAAACGATAGAGAATTAATTATGGTACCAGAAAGCATGCAAAGGGAAATTATTCGTGAAATTCACAATAAGGGAAGTTATGCTGTTGCTAAAACTGAAGCGATCGTGAAACAGGATTATTATATCCCTAACCTCCGAAAACAAATCAAAAGCGTGATAGGAAATTGTATTGAGTGCATACTATGTAATAGTAAACAAGGTAAATGTGAAGGATTGCTAAATCTCATTCCTAAACAAGATTTGCCACTTCAAACTTACCATACCGATCATTTAGGCCCGCTACCTTCGACAAACAAAAATTATAATTTTATTTTCTCTGTAGTGGACGCTTTCACAAAATTTGTGTGGTTTTATCCTGTCAAAACAACTTCCGCTAAGGAAGTGATTTCGAAATTAAAAAATAACAAGCCGTATTTGGAAATCCAGAACGCATAATTAGCGATCGTGGAGCTGCTTTTACTTCAAATGAATTTAAGGAATATCTCGAAGATGAAAAGATAGAACACGTCTTAATTATGACAGGTATACCGAGGGGAAACGGCAAAGTAGAGCGATCACAGAAAACACTCATAAATATCGTGAGTAAATTATCCATCGATGATCCGACGAAATGGTATAAATATGTGCCAACCGTACAACGAATAATGAACAGTACGATTTCGCGTAGCACTCAGTATACCCCTTTTGAGATATTAACAGGAGTAAAATTAAGGGATAAGGAGGATTTAAACATTAAACGAATTATTGATGAGGAACATGAAAACGCGTTCATGGAAGAAAAACTTAACAATAGAAATATTGCTAAGCAAAACATTCTAAAAATCCAGGAAGAAAATAGTAAATGTTTTAATCGTAAGCGGAAAAAAGCAAGGTGTTATAAAGTTGGTGATGTAGTTGCCATAAAAAGAACCCAATTTGGGGTCGGCATGAAATTACGAATTAAATATTTTGGTCCTTACAAAGTGATGAAAATCAAAAGCAATGACAGATACGATGTCGAAAAAGTGGGCTTCCAAGAGGGTCCAAGAGTGACATCGACTGCAGCTGACTGCATGAAACCATGGGTTTCTACACCCTAAAATATGATGTTTTTCAAGTATTTCTTTTGTGGGTTTTTTTGTTGTTGTTTATTTGTTTATGTATCGCCATACAGTGTTTTATGACTCCGTTATTTTTTAGACATTATTTTATGCAAGAAAAAAAAAACTGAACTGTGACTGAAGAGAAAAAAAAACTTTTAATAGTTTATGAACACTTGGACTACCAACAGACTTTTTATTATTACTATTATTAGTATTAGTTTTTCAGTGACTTAATGTAGAATTTTTAGTGTTTATATTTTGTGATTTCACTATTTTCGCGAAAGTCATGTGGAGTCTGACCTGGAGTTTATAGTTGGTATTAAACTCTGTGAGGGCACAGATAGGTCAGGATGGACGAGATGTAGAGGTAAATTAGCCCCAGAAACTACAAGACTTCGACTGACAATGTATGTGCATAGTTTCAATAACTGGGCGAAGTTCAAAAGCCCATCCCAGAAAAATATTTGCCAGCTAAGTGCAATAAGAAAAGTATGAGAGCTCGAAGATTTTGCGAGAGAGAGGGCCTTGATCTGCGGTGCAGAGTTGATGGGTTTTCTGCACGCCCGTGTTTTTATCGGAACGAGGCCCCGACCAAGAACTTTGTGAAAGGGATCGGTTGAGATCCATATTAACTTTAATATCAGTTATTATGTCCTGTTTATTTTATACTGTATTTTGTCCATAATTGTGTATTTATATGTAATAGTCATTTAATCAAGAACTTATTTTTTAATTAAATATTCATCCAGTGAAACCTTGAAACTGTTTACTTATTTCAAATCCCCCATTTTCATCCGCCCCACTTCTACATTTATTCTAAAAAAATTCCTTTTTTAAATTATTTTTGTCTTAAATTATTTTCAGTTTAGCTTTATCTTTCAAATTCCTTCCACTTTTCGAATTGTAACATTACTTTCCCGTTTCAATTCACTCGATTCGAAAACGAGTTCAAGTAATTAATACGCTTTAAATATTATTCTGTCACAAATTTAAGTCATTTGTACTGTGTTTTCATGCATCCGCCATTAAGAATTCATGGATTATTTTGTTTTAGGAATAGAACAATAACGGTAAGATTGTTTCATATTTTATGTCCTCACAAACTTTAAAATTGTCAGCTCAGGATTTGACTTTTCCCATGTTTGTAACTGTCCAAATGGCTAGTTGACTTAAAATTAGAAGAGTTGACTTAAAATTAATGTTGAATTCTTTATAAAGCTTTGATATAGACATTTTCTACCAAAATAAATATTAGAGTATGAACTTTTCTGAAAGTTGCATGAAAAAATGTGCAGCGCATAGAGAATCCTTTTCAGAGATTAATAAAACTGATCGATGAATTTATTAATTTCAATATTCTGACTGATTTATTTTTTTATGGGAAAATAATAGCAGCTGACTGCACCTTGAGGAATCTTGGTTAGATTTCGTGAGGTTTTCCTTCATAAATTTATTACTCTGTTAATTACGGTTAGAAATATGAGCTTGGGATTCTATGATCGGAAATAAAGTGGCGCTCAAGTTGATGATTATAGGTACAGAAACCGGAAAGTTTTGAATGGTAAGCGACCGTTTTTTCCTATCAAAAAATGCTCAGTGCAGAAACATCGGTAAAGTTTGTGCATCACGAAAACGGACGCATATCATGTACGGACAAAAACGGCTTTGCGAACAATTAAAGATAAAAATACGACCGAAACTCATGCAGGAAATTTGCATATGACAGACGCAAGACACCGATCACTGATTACATCACAGATCGGAGAAAAGTAATTTTTATTTGAATTACATCTTTTATACATAAATGCCGTCACTAGCAATCAATATTTACATGAGTCTCTAGGCACTAGAATCGAACGCAGCATAGCATAAGAGATGTTATCAATCTCACTTTTGATTGAGCTTTCTAAATACTATCGCTTTTTTCTAAAGCGACAAAGTTTCCAGATTGCACATGTCTTCCATGTGCAAGTCATGTGCAACATCTAAAGTGTAAATGTATACACTTTAGATTTTAGATATATCCATAGTAAGAAAGGCATAGAAATCAGGAAGGCAGATTGCGGAGGCCACGGAAATGAAAAGCCGCTTCAGGTGTTCCGATTAGTCGTAACACCCGAAATGTGCTCACATTGTAAATAAATAAATAAATAAAATTATTTTTGCAGTATAATACTAGTAGTTGGGGCGCCATTTTTTAACTGTAAAATTCATGGTAATAAAGAGTAAAGTTGTGAGGGAGTGACCTTTGTCATAAAGGCACTCTAGTATTTCTGAGATCGTGACGTCAATAATTTAACATGTGTAAGCGTAAAAGCGATATCTATCCTCTCTTTTACTTTAACTTTCTAGAGCTTGTGTGCTTCTTTCGGATTCTGCAGTTAAGTCACGGTTAGTAGTAATATGTAAATTTGAAGTATCTCAGTTTGCAGCATATAAAAGCTTGGAGTTTGAGTGTGTGTGGAGTGTCTCTGGCAACAGTGGCCAGCCAGGAGAGTGTCTCTGGCGACGTTAGCCATCAGAGCGTGTCTAGCGATATTAGCCAGCGAAGTGTGTCTCTAACGGTGATTTCCGCTAGTTTCTAGCAGAGTGTGCCTAGCTGCGTTGATTGATCCAGAACAAGCGATATCGAGTGTTAGCGAGCCTCCAGTGAGTTAATAAGGAGTTTGGGAATTCGACTCGAGAAGTTGGCCGGTGGTAAGAAGATTAATAGTAATTACGTTGATTATCTCAAAGTTAATAAAGAAATATATACAGCCACGAGCTGTCTAATAAGATTTTGTCTAGCAGCTTAGCCAAAAAATAGCTGAGATGTAATCAGATGTGCCCCGATTGAGCTAGTTCCGGAGCTGTGAGTATGAGTTTAATCTTTTAGTAGTATTCTCAGTTGTGAAAATTACAGACTTGCTCCACTCCCCTTGAGCCCTTATCGTTTTTAATAAACTGTTTTTATCTTATGTACTGAGTTATGTCTGCATTAAACACCCAGCACGAGCACCCAACCGTTACAAATGGCCCCCAACGAAATGTCGGACATTGTGAGATTGTGCCACGTGTTTATTTTACCGGTGAAGGTGACCTTAATGAATTTTTAGTCAAACTAGATGATTATATCCTGTTTAATAATATAACTGAGAAAAATAGATACGTAGTGCTTAAGTGCTCATTGAAGGGCGAAGCACTTTTGTGGTTAGAAAATATAGGAAAATTTCTGATTAATGATGAAGCTAAAAGATTTGAGCAGACTGCGATTGAGTTAAATAAGGCATTTCCTCCTGTTAAAGATAAAAGTATTTTAAGAAAAGAATTCTATTGCAATAAGCAGAATATTTATGAATCAGCATCAAAGTTTTACCTACGTAAGCTTGAACTGAAAAATAAATTGGATTTAGATATCACATTTGAGGAATTGTTGGACATAGTTCTTCCTCTGTTTCATGCGAAAATACAGGACTATATTGAGATTAGAGCACCTAAGAAATTTTCAGAAATGCACCAAATATTATCGAAGTATGAGACTCGGCATAGCTCGGATCAACGGGATTCGCGTAGCCCTCGTCAGAGACCTGTCACGGATAGTAATTTGGGAAATGAGGGGGAGCGTAATTTTTTGAGAGGAGGACAGCGATTTCCGGATAATAATTTGAGTAATGGAAATTATGGATTTGGTCGTAATGTGTCGAATACTAGTAATGGTAATAGGAATTGTGGTGGTGGTAATAATTTTAGAAGTGGTGATAGATATATGTATGGAAATAGGCAGAATAATGATTTTGGTCGGAAAGGGGGAGTACGGGACAAGAATGTTTCTTCGCAAGTAAAGAGATTAACTTCCGATGAGAATTTTGAAGGTAGATCAATGCAAAGGAGATGTGTTAAGAGGTCGGGTCAGTTAAACTGGTAGGTGACTGTATTTCGGAAGGTATGCAGTCACAGGTTAAATCGGAAAAGCCTTCTGTGAGTTTGAATAAAGTTACTATTAATCCGGTTGAGTTACCTGAAGTGTTAATTGTGTTGGATGGTATTGTCGTTAAGAGTGTCTTCGATACAGGGGCAGATAAGTCGTTCATTTCTTTTGATTGTTATCGGAAATATTTTTCGTATAAGAAGTTGAAAAGGTCAAGTCTGGTGGTTCAGTCGGCGCAGGAAGTAGCTTGTGATAATAAAGGTTCAGTAGAGTTGGAAGTTGAAATTCGTTCGGTTAAGACGTGTTGGGAGTTTTGTGTGTTAGATGGATTAACAGTGCATTGTATAGTTGGTGTGGATTATATGAAGGTTAGAGGAATTAGTCTGGATTTCTTTAAAAAGTCGTTAATCGTGAATAATGATGAGAAGGTGAGTAAGAAAGAGCTTGTTTCAGTGTCAGTTATTTGGGAGAGTTGGGGTTAAGTGAAATCGAGAAAGAGGAATTTAGTAAGTTTTTGAATGAGTTTGGTGAGGATTTTTTCTGTTAAACCGGGTTTAACGCATGTTGCGTGGCACGAGATTGATACTGGTTTGAAAGCACCTGTTGCTAGTAAACCATATCGTTATGACAACAACAAGGTATAATTGATTATCATATTCAGAAAATGCTAGCGGACTATATTATAATGCCAATTGAGTCTCCTTTTGCATCGCCAGTAGTGTTATGTCGTAAGAATAATAGGAAAAGTTTAGATGATCCAGAGGCATATAGATGTGCAGTAGATTATAGAAAGTTAAATGCGAAAACGCAATACCCGCAGTATCCTATTCCAGTAATTGATGGCATTTTGGCTAATATAACGAGTACGAATTATATGTCAACGTTATATCTTACGTCAGGTTATTTTCAGATTGCAATGAAGCCTGAGGACATACCTAAAACTGCGTTTATTACTCGGGACGGTTGTTTCGCTTTTAAGAGAATGAGTTTTGGTTTATCGGGGGCACCGGCAACGTTCCAGAAGGCCATGAATAATATCCTTAAATCTTTGCTTGGTAAGGGTGTCCTGGTCTACCTGGACGATATAATTATAATGGCAGCTACTTTTGTAGAACATTTAAGATTATAGAGGGAAGTGTTTACGTTGTTAAAAGATGCTGGGTTAACAGTTAAGTTGGAAAAATGTAAATTTTTGAGAAAAGAGGTAAAGTATTTAGGAGTTAAAATTACGCGCGAAGGTATTAATATAGATAATGAGAAAATTGAGGCAATTACGTCAATGAATCCCACCAAAAATAGTAAGGAAGTGGCGACATTTTTAGGGATGGTGGCTTGGTTCGCCAAGTTCATTCCACATTTTTCAGAGTTATGTGAGCCATTGTATCATTTAAAAAGGAAAAGGGTGAAGTTTACATGGTCATCGGCGGCTCAGAGATCGTTTGAGTTACTGAAAGAGGCAGTAGTTTCCCCTCCTGTTTTGGCTCACCCCGATTATTCGTCTCAGTTTGAAGTGTATTGCGATGCGAGTGCAGTGGGGGTTGGAGCTATGTTAGCACAGGAAGGTCGACCTATAGCTTTTGCGTCGAAAATTTTAAATGCAGCTGAAAGGAATTATTCGATTACAGAAAGAGAGTGTCTTGCAGTAATTTGGGCTTTGAATAAATTTCGCTGTTTTTTCACTTATATACCGGTTAAAGTCATTACGGATCATTCAGCTTTGACAAAGTTAACTAATGGAAAGGGTTTGTCTTCTCGTATGGTCAGATGGTGTTTGAAGTTAGCAGAGTATAATGTGATTATAGAACATAGGGCTGACAAGGAAAATGCGGTAGCGGACGCTTTGTCTCGAAACCCGCATGGTGGTTTAGAGGTCACGGAGGAAGTTAAGTGTTGTGCATTGTCTTCGTTGGTGTTAAGGTCACGAGAGCAGTTGATAAGGGAGCAAAAGCAAGATGAAGAGTTTTGTAGTTTATATCGTTACTTGGAAAATCCTGATGATGTCCCGAGCGCAAATGTGCCTATGTTTGAGAAATAGTCCCAATCTTTTAAGCTTATCGATGGTCTTTTTTATTCTAAAATTGTAAATTCACGTGGTGAATTAAGAGTTTTTATTCCGGCTAGTCTTTGTAAGGCCATCTTGAAGGAATTTCATGATAATCCATTATCAGGTCACTTAGGAATCAGGAAAACTTATGCTCGAATTTGTGAATCCTGCTACTTCCCTAAAATGCGGGAAGCAGTGCGCGCTTATGTCTCCAGCTGTAGCACATGCCAACGTTATAATTATAAAAATGTAAGTCCAGCTGGCAAATTAATTCCTATTAAAGTAAATTTTCCTGATGAATATGTAGGTGTAGATTTAATCGGTCCTTATCCATTGTCTAATTCTAAAAGATATAGATTTGTACTAGTTATAGTTGATTATTTTAGTAAATGGGTAGAGTTAGTCCCCCTCAGGAAGGCTTCTGCAACTGCAGTTGCCGATGCATTTTTCGATAATTATATTTCTAAATATGGTGCACCAATTAAGGTAGTTAGCGATCATGGCCCTTGTTTTATTTCTGATATATTTAAGGCTCTGTGTGAGAAGCTGGAGGTCGATCATTCTTTTACTGTTCCGTATCGTTCTCAGTCTAATATGGCTGAACGTGTAAATCGTACATTAGTTCAAATGATTTCTTCTTATGTTGGTTCTCATCATGCAAATTGGGACCAGTTTCTTCAGCATTTTGCGTACGCACTTCGTACGGCAGTTCACGAGTCGACGGGGAAAACGCCGGCTGAATTGTTTTTGGGTAGAAAAGTCATTACTCTATTCCAAAGGCTAGTTATGGTGTCGGATGCGGAAAGTCAGTTTATGTGCCAGGATATTGAGAGGTTGGTTAAAGAGGCTCAAGTTCAGATGGGAAAAGCGCAAGAAAAGCAAGCTCAGTATTATAATATGCGTAGGAGGGAGTTAGAAGTGAAAGTTGGAGATTTTGTGTTAGTAGAAAAGCATTGGTTAAGTTCAAGTTGTCAAAAGGGAGTAGTTAAGTTTGGTCTGACGCGTCCAAAATTTCCCGAAAATTGGTCCGAAATTTGTAGGTCAGTTTGAGGTTTTGGAAGTTCGGAATAATAATTTGATTGTAAATGTCAATGGTGAAAAAATGACGGTTAATCTGGATCAGGTTCGAGTTTATAAGTTTAGAGAAAATGGTAGTGAAGGTTCTCATGTGTCGAGCAGTGTTTCGCAATATTCCCGATCCAATGAGTGTCCCGGGTCCAGCACTTCTTCATCTAATTTTTTTCATCAATATTCAAAAAGAAAATCTGATCAAACTGCTCCAAAAACTGTTATTGAAAGAAGAAAGTCTATCAAACCGAGAGCAAAGTATGATAATAAAAATAAGAGAATAGTGTAAAATACATTAGACTCAGTGTGCCATAAGAGGCAAAAGATCATAAACTGTCCCGTTAATCCACTTATTAGACAGCAACCTCAAAAACACAAGTTATCCAATAGTTCAACGTCTTCAGTACTTAATCCTCGAAAAAAACTTCATATGGACACTCGTCAAACTGTTAAAAGAATTTTTAAATCTGATTTTTTTCCCAATAAGAGACAGCGTAGATCCGGAAAGAAACGTGGCCCAGGATCTTCCGTAACTTCAGGTGCGTCTAGAAAGAGGAGACAACATTCAGAGTACCGGCATCAGCAGTGTGAATCTCGCCATGGAGTGACCACAGCGAACCGATCAGAGCAGAGTCGTCGAGTGGAATCTACAAGTATCCCAAGGCATCCATTCAGGACCAGGCTGCAAGCACGACAGTCAATTGTGGCGTCACCGTACAGTTCGGATGACGAAAGGTCCTTCGTGCAAGGTTTTTGGGACAAGAGGAGAAAGCCATCCTGTAGTATGAAGCCGGCTAGCAGCGAATCATCTCTATGATTGGGTGATCATGTCCTTTATTAAATTTCTATTAGAGTGCATATATGTGGTAGCAATGTGAAGGAATAAAAAGCAGATAGACTGTTTTGTATTTTTGGCGATTTTTGGAATTTTTTGACGGACTCACGATTAGTGCTTAATTGTGTTCAAAATTTGTTTGCAAAATTGTTACTTTTATGTATGTTTGAAATTTTGGTCTTAACTGCTTTTAAAAAGTCTGGATCTATTGTTAAATTGTTATGTTAGTTGTTAAAATGTTATTATATTTTTATAAAATACATGTGTTATAAAATGTATGTTAATGTATGTTTTGTTTTCAGAAAGGTATAGATAGTAATTTGGGTTATTTTGTACCCGCGCCGCGAGGCAGACGGGCACATGTTTTGTGGTCAAGAAGTCCTTGACATGCGTTTCTATCTCCTATACTAACATTTAATGAATTAACTTTTTTCTTATCGTTCGTGGTTCATGTGTTGCGTTTGTACTTTAGTTGGGAATGGTTTTCGCAAGTTGCGAAATTTTATGTTACATTTGAATATGAAATTGTATTGTATTAAAATTGAATGCTAATGTGAATTTCTTGCAGGGAAGTATACCTGTGTTATATATTGATACTGCTATTTTTCTTTTAGTTTATACACGTGAAAAGTATGTGATGACGTCATTTTGTAAATTTGATATTTTAGATTATTGCATAAGCACAGCTATGTGAAGCTGTACGTATGTGCCCCAAATATTGTGAAAGTGGAGCTAGTTCTGAAGAAGTTTTGGGAGTTAGTTCATTGGCTAGTGGGTATGTAGGAATTGCGTAGTACAGTCGACTGCACAATGTTTCGAGCACCGGACCCTCGGCGATTCCGAACCAGACGCGGCTCGCCTCAAAGAGTGGAGTGGCCCCGTTGCGGAACGAAACCTTTGCACGAGGGGGGTGGTGGTGGTCGAGAGTATGGTTTCAAAAGACGCTTGGCTCCCAAGGGGTTGTATAAAAAAGGCGTACAAACACTGTGTTTCAAAAAACATCTGCCTAACTAGGTGTTGTGTAAAAAAAGGCGTACTGTCAACAGACTCCTGGCTCGCAATGTGTTGGTTTAAAAAAGACGCCTGAGTTGGAGACTCCCAAGGCGTACTGTCAACAGACGCCTGGCTCCCAATGTGTTTGTTTAACCCTTTCAGGGGCAAGGTATTTCTGCTCCGAAAATGTTCAAATAATTGATTCACACCACAATTTAAGAACAGATTTATTTGAAAATAATCAAGAGCTGTTTTTCACGAATATTATAAAATCCAAATTGTACTAAAATTATACTGGTGCCAGTTCGAAATTGGAACAGTAATATTATGTGTTTGCACACTGCAAACACCGCCCCTGAAAGGGTTAAAAAAGACGCCTGAGTTGGAGACTCCCAAGGTGTTGGTTTAAACCAGACGCCTGACTCCCAAGGTGTTGGTTTAAACCAGACGCCTGGCTCCCAAGGTGTTGGTTTAAACCAGACGCCATGCTCCCAAGGTGTTGCTTTAAAACAGACGCCTGGTTCCCAAGCTAGACGCCTGGGTCCGGGCTAGGGTCCCTCGGGAGACATGCGTCCAAAATCATCGCACCGGTTATTTTCTGTGCGATCCGAGTCGCACGCTCCACGTCTCGGGCCACAGAAGGGTGGGGCCCAAACGGAAAAAAACCGTAGGTCGCACCGTGGCGGGCCTCCGTGTCACGAGAGCGAACATGGAGGCTCTTTGTAGAAAGCGTGTGACTAGGTTGGAAAACGAAAAACGGGGCGACAGTCGAAATAAGTTTTCATCCAACCCTGGAAAACGAAATCTGGAGTCTTTTTTTTATGTAGATATTCAAAGATGAGTATAGATACTTAAAGATAATTATTAGATGAGTCATTGAATCAGATGAGTCATAAAAAAAAAAAAAAAAAAAAAAATTTTTTTTTTTTTTTTTTTTTTTTTTTTTTTTTTGAGATGAGTCATAATATTTTTTAATGACTCACCTAATTAAAAAAAAAAAAAAAAAAAAAAAAAAAAAAATATGACTCATCTCAAAAAAAAAAAAAAAAAAAAAAAAAAAAAAATTATGACTCATCTAAAAAAAAAAAAAAAAAAAAAAAAAAAAAAAATTGGTGGCTCATTCATGGAATCTTATTTCTATTTTTGTTTTTGGAAATGTGTTGTGTTGGAGAGTGTTTCTTGTGGAAATGTGTGTGGGTGGGAGAGTGTTTCTTGTGAAAAGGTGTGTGGTTTGGAGTGTGTTTCTTGTGGAAACGTGTGTGGGTGGAAGATTGTTTCTTGTGGAAACGTGTGTGGGTGGGAGATTGTTTCTTGTGGAAACGTGTGTGGGTGGGAGAGTGTTTCTTGTGGAAACGTGTGTGGTTTGGAGAGTGGTTTGGAGAGTGTTTCTTGTGGAAACGTGTGTGGGTGGGAGAGTGTTTCTTGTAGAAACGTGTGTGGTTTGGAGAGTGGTTTGGAGAGTGTTTCTTGTGGAAACGTGTGTGGGTGGGAGAGTGTTTCTTGTGGAAACGTGTGTGGTTTGGAGAGTGTTTCTTGTGGAAACGTGTGTGGGTGGGAGATTGTTTCTTGTGGAAACGTGTATGGGTGGGAGAGTGTTTCTTGTGGAAACGTGTATGGGTGGGAGAGTGTTTCTTGTGGAAACGTGTGTGGGTGGGAGAGTGGTTTGGAGAGTGTTTCTTGTGGAAACGTGTGTGGTTTGGAGTGTGTTTCTTGTCAAAAGGTGTCTGGGTGGGAGTGTGTTTCTTGTCAAAAGGTGTCTGGGTGGGAGTGTGTTTCTTGTCAAAAGGTGTCTGGGTGGGAGTGTGTTTCTTGTCAAAATGTGTGTGGGTTGGAGAGTGTTTCTTGTCAAAATGTGTGTGGGTTGGAGACATTGACTTTCTCATATACGTAGACGCCAAATCCCATTGTTATCTCGGCATGGTTTCGAATCCAACATGTTTGGCGAAAAGATGTTGTTTTTTGGCGGTGATCGCTATATTGGCAACTTTCAGATTTCACAAAGAGAAAAGAAGTAGTGCGGTCCAATTCAAGACAAACATAGCAATATGAGTTTCGGCGGGAGAAAAACCGGTTTGGCGTGCTAAATCTGCCCTCCGTCACGTGACGGAAGGCACACATGTCGACCTACGAAAAGGTTGCTATTTTGGAGTCTAAGTATCTTAAGGTCATTGGTTGGAGAGTGTTTCTTGTCAAAATGTGTGTGGGTTGGAGAGTGTTTCTTGTCAAAATGTGTGTGGGTTGGAGAGTGTTTCTTGTCAAAATGTGTGTGGGTTGGAGAGTGTTTCTTGTCAAAATGTGTGTGGGTTGGAGAGTGTTTCTTGTCAAAATGTGTGTGGGTTGGAGAGTGTTTCTTGTCAAAATGTGTGTGGGTTGGAGAGTGTGTCTTGTCAAAATGTGTGTGGGTTGGAGAGTGTGTCTTGTCAAAATGTGTGTGGGTGGGAGAGTGTTTCTTGTCAAAATGTGTGTGGGTGGGAGAGTGTTTCTTGTCAAAATGTGTGTGGGTTGGAGAGTATAAAAAGAACTTCACAAATTTTATAACAAGATTCCATCCTCCATGGTTGGATGAAATCTTATTTGTGAAGTTGTATTTGTGGAAATGAGTCAAAAAAAAAAAAAAAAAAAAAAAAAAAAAAAAAAAAAAAAAAAAAAAAAAATAGTTTGTGTTGTTTGTGTTGTTTGTGTTGTTTGTGTTGTTTGCGTTGTTTGCGTTGTTTGCGTTGTTTGTGTTGTTTGTGTTGTTTGTGTTGTTTGTGTTGTTTGTGTTGTTTGTGTTGTTCGTGTTGTTTATGTTGTTTGTGTTGTTTGTGTTGTTTATGTTGTTTGCGTTGTTTGTGTTGTTTGTGTTGTTTGTGTTGTTTGTGTTGTTTGTGTTGTTCGTGTTGTTCGTGTTGTTTATGTTGTTTGTGTTGTTTGTGTTGTTTATGTTGTTTGCGTTGTTTGTGTTGTTTGTGTTGTTTGTGTTGTTTGTGTTGTTTGTGTTGTTTGTGTTGTTCGTGTTGTTTATGTTGTTTGTGTTGTTTGTGTTGTTTATGTTGTTTGCGTTGTTTGTGTTGTTTATGTTGTTTGCGTTGTTTGTGTTGTTTGTGTTGTTTATGTTGTTTGCGTTGTTTGTGTTGTTTATGTTGTTTGCGTTGTTTATGTTGTTTGCGTTGTTTATGTTGTTTGCGTTGTTTATGTTGTTTGCGTTGTTTATGTTGTTTGTTGTTTGTGTTGTTTGTGTTTGTGGAAATGTGAAATATTATAACAAGATTCCATGGTTGGATGAAACTTTATTTCTAAATTTGTATTTGTGGAAATGTGAAATATAACAAGATTCCATGGTTGGATGAAATTTTATTTCTAAATTTGTATTTGTGGAAATGTGAAATATTATAACAAGATTCCATGGTTGGATGAAATCTTATTTGTAAATTTGTATTTGTGGAAATGTGTCTGGATTGGAGTCGAGTGTCTGTAAAAATGGGTTCAAATTGGGGTAAAAAAAAAAAAAAAAAAAAAAAAAATGTTTGTGTTGTTTGTGTACAATTTTATTTGTGTATCCAATGTGTGCTAAAGCCCATCTGTGGTGGGACTTTGAAAGGGAACCTAACCCGCATTCACGCTCGAGGAGAGTTTCCGTTTTTGCCGGAAGCTCCCTTCGAGTTCGAAGGGAAACCACAGAAAACCTTCGAAGGCTAGGCCGACGGTCTGACCGTCTACCCGACTCCGTCTCGGGTGAAACTGGTTTCCTGTAAAAGAAAACGCCCTGTAAAAAAAACGCGAAGACACGCGAAACTTGGTACTTGAGTCTTGTTTCCTGTAAAAGAAAACGCCCTGTAAAAGAAAACGCCTTGTAAGATCGAAGCGCGTCTTGTAAAGAAAAACGCGAAACTGGGTACTTGAGTCTTGTTTCCTGTAAAAGAAAACGCCTTGTAAGATCGAAGCGCGTCTTGTAAAGAAAAACGCGAAACTGGGTACTTGAGTCTTGTTTCCTGTAAAAGAAAACGCCCTGTAAAAGAAAACGCCTTGTAAGATCGAAGCGCGTCTTGTAAAGAAAAACGCGAAGACACGTGAAAACTTGGTACTTGAGTCTTGTTTCCTGTAAAGGAAAACGCCCTGAAAAAGAATACGCGTTTTCTTGTTCATTGTAAAATCGACGAACTATCGATGCAATAATATCAAAAATATCAAATATTTATCAAGCATTTATCAAAAATATCAAGTATTTATCAAAAATATCAAATATTTATCAAGTATTTATCAAAAATTTATCAAGTATTTATCAAAAATTTATCAAGTATTTATCAAAAATTTATCAAAAATTTATCAAGTATTTATCAAAAATTTATCAAGTATTTATCAAATATTTATCAAATACATTTATCAAATACATTTATCAAATACATTTATCAAATACATTTATCAAATACATTTATCAAATACCAATTTCTTAAGAAATGAAAAAACGTACCTTTCATAGTAACCTTTCATTTTTACATTTTCTATGAAAACTTGACTTTAAAAACATGACCTTCTTCAAAACAAACTTCCCCACAGGATTTTTTCACTTTTTAAAACACCCTTATAAGGATGTTCTATCAAACACTTTTTAAAACACTTTATAAAACAAAACCTTTATAAAACTTGACCTTCTTCAAAACAAACTTCCCCACAGGATTTTTTCACTTTTTAAAACACCCTTATTATATTATAAGGATGTTCTATCAAACACTTTTTAAAACACTTTATAAAACAAAACCTTTTTAAAGCATAACCTTTTCATACACTTTTTACCTTTTTAAAACACTTTATACACCATTACCTTTCCCCACCACTTTATAAAACAAAACCTTTTTAAAACATAACCTTTTTAAAACATGACCTTTTCATACACTTTTTACCTTTTTAAAACACTTTATACACCATGACCACCTTTTTAAAACCAAACCTGTGGCCACCTCTCATGCATCCATCTCTCTGTGTGAAAAAAGAAAACCACCCACCTTTGTAAGCCAGGGAAATGGGCCGGCAAGCCGCCGAAGCGGCTCAAACCGGTCATCATCATCATCATAATAATAATAATAATAATTATAAAAAAGAGTACCACCTTGGACATTTCTGTCTCACGCCCCCTAGACAAACCGTTCCTTCTTTCTTGTCGGAATCTCCTTCGCTAGACCACGCTTCCTGTTCGCTTCCCCCTTGTCCACCTTCCAGTCTTCCAGAGTGCCGCCAGAGCTTTCATCCCCCGAGGACCGAATTCGACCCTCAGATATCCGAATTCGGGTCAAGCGACTCTTTACCACGGTGGTTCTACGCGTACCCAAAGGCCTTGCGCCCCCGTAAGGGGATGGGCAACACAGGCGCTCCCTCCATCGTGTTGTGACCACCCTTTCCCACCGTGGCATCTCCCAACCCCGGAGGCACCTGGACCGCAGTGCACAGAGGCCTCCGGTCCTGAGAGACTTCTTCTACTGCGCGCCCACGGCACACGGGGTGCCCCAGGCGCCTTCCAGCCGGTTGCCTCTCATCGAGGCCCCAGACCTACAGGCTCAAGCAATGGCCATGCCGGCACAGAGCGTCAATTGACGAGGTTCTTTCCCTTACGGTGCGAGACACGGTCAGGTAATCTCTTTGTACCAGGAATTCGAATCCCGAACTCCCCATGCACGTACCGGGTCGCCCTGCAAGGGGCGCCGTTTTCGGAGGAACCTCTAGACCCCGCCAAGAGACAACCGGCCAACAGTAGCCCTTCGGACACCTTGTCGAGCTCCTTTGAACACCCGGAAGGGATTGGAAGGTTTGAAGGGTTCACTACTGGAGAAGAGCGGCGGCTGAAGTACAGACGATCCCTGCTGGAGAAGGGGGAGCAGGGTGGCTCCCATCACTCTGACCCTGGCGCCGCACTGGGAAAAGAAGTGGCTACCGGGGCCACGGAAGCCCTCGAGGAGAATCCTGCGAGCGGCCCCTACATACTGCATGGGAGCGGCGGTCCTCCGCACTCTCTCTTCCATCCGACCTTACGGAGGGCCAGGAATCTTAGGGCCGTGCATGCGAACCCCCTGCCTATACTAACCGACAGCGAGTATCGCGGTCCATGCTTGCAACTGACCCACAGCAGAGGATCGGAGAGGAGGATTGGAGTGACCCCATGTCCCTGGTATGCGGCCATCCGGCGAGTTCGGGGTGTAGTATCTGTATCCGCCTCCTCGCCCAGCGGGGGAGGGTAGGATCTGAGCAGCCCCCTGTCTCTCCCCTTCTGTCTAGAAGAGGTGCCACAGAAACGTCGCCATCTGAAAAGAAGAAGAAAAAGGACATGAGTGGAGCAAAAAGAAAATGGACACTCTTTTCATAGTCAAGTTTCAATTTCAAAGAACATGGCAAAATTTTAAAACTCTTATCCTCTCATGAAATACACTTTAGAAGAAAATGGATTAAAAACTTAAATTTTCAAAGTGTTGGATACATTCTCTTTAACAGAAACTTTTTTAACAAAGTCGCAAAATAAAAACAATCTTTTTATATTCAAGTTTAAATTGTCAACATGGTCGCATAGCCCAATTTTCAAACTCTTATCCTCTCATGAAATACATTTTAGAAGAAAATGGATTAAAAACTTAAATTTTCAAAGTGTTGGATACATTCTCTTTAACAGAAGACGGCGAAATTTTCAAACTCTTATTCACTCATTTCAGAATGGTTTCAAAACACCCTCTCAAAAAATTAATCTTTTTAACAAAGTCAAAATATAAAAACAATCTTTTTATATTCAAGTTTAACTTTTCAAAGTGTTGGATATATTCTCTTTAACCTGGCGAAATTTTTAAACTCTTATTCACAAACTCAATACATTTCAGAATTGTTTCAAAACACCCTCTCAAAAAATCAATCTTTTTAACAAAGCAACTTTT